>JAREIS010000526.1:0-149561 GCA_030060385.1 Muscicapa striata striata | reverse complement strand
CCTCCTTGGAGCATGGAGCTGGAAGAGACGAGGGACAGGAGCCAGGAGGTGGGCAGCACGGTCCGGCCACCTTCCCGCTCCGTGCGGCTCCCGACTCACCTTGGAGCACCTGGAAGGTGACGCTGAGCAGGGCCACCACGGAGGCCACCAGGATACACTTGTTGAGCGTGAGCCCTTCCCAGAGCAGCGGCTCCTCCGCAGGGTCCAGGCTGGGCGGCTCCGCCTTGCTCTGCACCGGGAGGCTCCTGGGGACTGGGGACCACACGGGAAAACGTTACTGGAGGGAACTGGGAAGGGGCAAAGGGCTCTGAGCTGGGGGGGGTGGGAAGAGCTCTTAACATCCTCCTGCACAGCCCACTCAGGGCAGGGACAGGGACACGGACAGGGACGGGGACGGGGACAGGAACAGGACGTGTTTGCACCGCAGGAGTGGGGACAAGAGTGTCCCAGGGACTGAGACCGAGGGGTTTGGCCATGGTGGCATTATTAGATTTTCCTGGGGATCAAGCTGGGAAAAGCTCTGCCCGCGCTCTCCTCCAGCAGCAAATCCGGGCAGGGTGGAGAGGAAGAGGAGGAGGAGTGAAGGGTCTGGCAGGCGGCTGAGGAGCCCCATCTCCATCCCCGTGTCACTGTGGAGGGCACAGCTCCTCCTGTCACTGCTCCACGGCCGGGCAGTGCCCCCGGGCTGGCCGGGATTGCCGGGGCCCGGGTGGCCGCTCTGGGGCAGGGAGAGGGTCCCCACACACCCACCTGGAGGCCCGGCAGCGCTGCCCTTGGCTCCCACCTTCTCCACCCGCTTCTTCTCCGCCGCTTTCCTGTCCGCACTGAGCGGGGCTGGCTCGGGCATGTCCGGCTCCTGTCCCTGCCTCGGGCTCGTCCGGGTCCTGCTCGGAGACACCGCGCCGGGGATCTGCTCTATTCCCTGGGGACAGGGACACTGCTCTATTCCCTGGGGACAGGGACACTGCTCCATTCCGTGTGGGACAGGGACACTGCTCTGTTCCCTGGGGACAGGGACACTGCTCTGTTCCCTGTGGGACAGGGACACTGCTCTATTCCCTGGGGACAGGGACACTGCTCTGTTCCCCGGGGACAGGGACACTGCTCTGTTCCCTGGGGACAGGGACACTGCTCTATTCCCTGGGGACAGGGACACTGCTCTGTTCCCTGGGGACAGGGACACTGCTCTGTTCCCTGGGGACAGGGACACTGTTCCATTCCCTGGGGACAGGGACACTGCTCTGTTCCCCGGGGACAGGGACACTGCTCTGTTCCCTGGGGACAGGGACACTGCTCTGTTCCCCGGGGACAGGGACACTGCTCTATTCCCTGGGGACAGGGACACTCTGCTCTATTCCCTGGGGACAGGGACACTGCTCCATTCCCTGGGGACAGGGACACTGCTCTATTCCCTGGGGACAGGGACACTGCTCCGTTCCCTGGGGACAGGGACACTGCTCTGTTCCCTGGGGACAGGGACACTGCTCCATTCCCTGTGGGACAGGGACACTCTGCTCTGTTCCCTGGGGACAGGGACACTGCTCTGTTCCCCGGGGACAGGGACACTGCTCTATTCCCTGGGGACAGGGACACTGCTCCATTCCCTGGGGACAGGGACACTGCTCTGTTCCCTGTGGGACAGGGACACTGCTCTATTCCCTGGGGACAGGGACACTGCTCTGTTCCCTGGGGACAGGGACACTGCTCCATTCCCTGGGGACAGGGACACTGCTCTGTTCCCCGGGGACAGGGACACTGCTCTGTTCCCTGGGGACAGGGACACTCTGCTCTGTTCCCTGGGGACAGGGACACTGCTCCATTCCCTGGGGACAGGGACACTGCTCTATTCCCTGGGACAGGGACACTGCTCTATTCCCTGGAGACAGGGACACTGCTCTATTCCCTGGGGACAGGGACACTGCTCTGTTCCCTGAGGACAGGGACACTGCTCTGTTCCCTGTGGGACAGGGACACTGCTCCATTCCCTGGGGACAGGGACACTGCTCCATTCCCTGTGGGACAGGGACACTGCTCCATTCCCTGGGGACAGGGACACTGCTCTGTTCCCTGTGGGACAGGGACACTGCTCTATTCCCTGGGGACAGGGACACTGCTCTATTCCCTGGGGACAGGGACACTGCTCCATTCCCTGTGGGACAGGGACACTGCTCCATTCCCTGGGGACAGGGACACTGCTCTGTTCCCTGGGGACAGGGACACTGCTCTGTTCCCTGTGGGACAGGGACACTCTGCTCCATTCCCTGGGGACAGGGACACTGCTCTATTCCCTGGGGACAGGGACACTGCTCCATGCCCTGGGGACAGGGACACTGCTCTGTTCCCTGGGGACAGGGACACTGCTCTGTTCCCTGTGGGACAGGGACACTGCTCTATTCCCTGGGGAAAGGGACACTGCTCTATTCCCTGGGGACAGGGACACTCTGCTCCATTCCCTGAGGACAGGGACACTGCTCTGCTCCCTGGGGACAGGGACACTCTGCTCCATTCCCTGTGGGACAGGGACACTGCTCCATTCCCTGGGGACAGGGACACTGCTCCATTCCCTGTGGGACAGGGACACTGCTCCATTCCCTGGGGACAGGGACACTGCTCTATTCCCTGTGGGACAGGGACACTGCTCTGTTCCCTGGGGACAGGGACACTGCTCTATTCCCTGTGGGACAGGGACACTCTGCTCTATTCCCTGGGGACAGGGACACTGCTCTATTCCCTGGGACAGGGACACTGCTCTGTTCCCTGGGGACAGGGACACTGCTCCATTCCCTGGGGACAGGGACACTGCTCTGTTCCCTGAGGACAGGGACACTGCTCTATTCCCTGAGGACAGGGACACTGCTCCGTTCCCTGGGGACAGGGACGCTGCTCTGGGGGTCCCCGGGCTGAGCCGCTGCTGCCCCAGTGAGAGGCACCAACCCGGCTCCGGCAGCACCTGGGGCGTGTTCACCTCAACAGCCTTAAAATGGGGCGATATTTAACCTTATCTAAGCTGGATTTAGCCCCGAGTGAGCCCCGGCACAGGCGGGTGGCCCCAGGCTGTGCTGGGATCCCCGGGGCAGCCCAGGGCTGGGCTGGGGCTGCACACCCAGCTCTGAGCTCCGAGCTCCGGCCTGGGGCTGAGCGCGGCTTTGGGGGCCGGGCTGGGTGTTGGTCAGGGCCACCGGGGAGAGGTGTTCTGTGACAGTGACAGTGACAGTGACAGCGACAGCTGGGGGACCTTGGGCTGCCCCGGGATGGACGTGCTGCAACACTGCCGGGCGGAATGTCACAGCGGGACAGCCCCAACTCTGCTCCTGCCCTGCCCCGGCACAGGGATCCACCCCTGGCACCTCCAGCACAGGGATCCATCCCTGACATCCCCTGCCCCGGCACAGGGATCCATCCCTGGCACCTCCAGCACAGGGATCCGCACAGGGATCCATCCCTGACATCCCCTGCCCCGGCACAGGGATCCACCCCTGGCACCTCCAGCACAGGGATCCACCTCTGGCACCCCCTGTCCCGGCACAGGGATCCACCCCTGGCACCTCCAGCACAGGGATCCATCCCTGACATCCCCTGCCCCGGCACAGGGATCCATCCCTGGCACCTCCAGCACAGGGATCCATCCCTGACGTCCCCTGCCCCGGCACAGGGATCCACCCCTGGCACCCCCAGCACAGGGATCCACCTCTGGCACCCCCTGTCCCGGCACAGGGATCCATCCCTGGCACCCCCTGCCCATCCCTGGCACAGGGATCCATCCCTGGCACCCCCTGTCCCAGCACAGGGATCCATCCCTGGCACAGGGATCCATCCCTGGCACCCCCTGTCCCAGCACAGGGATCCATCCCTGGCACCCCCAGCCCTGCCCTGGCACAGGGATCCATCCCTGGCACCTCCAGCACAGGGATCCATCCCTGGCACCCCCTGCCCTGCCCTGGCACAGGGATCCATCCCTGGCACCCCCAGCCCTGCCCTGGCACAGGGACCCATCCCTGGCACCTCCAGCACAGGGATCCATCCCTGGCACCCCTGCCCTGCCCTGGCACATGGATCCATCCCTGGCACCCCCAGCCCCAGCACAGGGATCCATCCCTGGCACCCCCTGCCCTGCCCTGGCACAGGAACCCCCTGGCACCCCCCCGACCCTGGGCACTCACATGGGCTCCACGCTCTCCCCGTGGCTGGTGCTGCTCACCCGAGCCTTGGCATCTGTCAAAGACAACACAGCACAGCTGCTCAGGTGACAAATTTGGGGAGGTGGCAATCAGCAGGGGCTGGGGGGTGTGGACCCCTCGGTGACACCCCCCAGCCTGCAGAGAGGGGACACCTGGTCGTGCTGCCCCCGTTGGTGCTGCTGGGTCACCTGGGGATGGAGAGAGGTGTCCCCAGTCAGGCAAACCCCCCCAAGCATCGAGGGGTGCAATGGGAGCTCTGGGGAGGTCTGGGACTCTGAGCCCCAAAATGTCACCAACCTGCATGTCCCAGGGCAGTGGCAGCCAAAGGGACAGTGACCTCCCTGCCAAGGCACATGGTGGGACCAACAGCCCAGGGTGTGCTCAGACATCCCAAAAGCACAAGGCTGGACACTGGAAGGCCAGAGCCTGGACAGCAGGAGAAGTCCCAGCTACCACAGAGCAACCAGACCTCAAAAAAGAGCTCAGAGGGACTGCCAAGCTCAGGGAGGACTCTCAGGGCTTTTCCCAGCTGGGAAGTGAGAGAGCAAATTGAGGGTCCCCAGGGCTCTGCCCAAGGAAGGGCTGGGGAGGGGGTTGGGCTCCCCGGGGTCCTGGGAGAGCTGTGGGCACCACAAGGTCCCAGCACCACTGGCCTCAGCCCTCTTGGCATCTCCAAGTCCAGAGCCTCAGGTGCCACACCCTCCCCAGAAGGAAGAATTTTTGCCCCCTTTGAGCCAGATTTACTTTATTCCCCCCTGTGGAACACAGAGAAAAGACACCAGTTCCCAGGAGGAAACCTCCGACTCAGGGTTGGAAGCAGAACAGATAAATTAGAGGAACCTTTTGGCCATGATCTGAAAAGTCTTTGCATTCAAGAGGAAATAAAATGAGTCTTTGGTTTGTTTAAGTGATGTAAGTCTGGTCTTTTCTGTGCTGGGAAGGGACAGAGCTGCCCCAGGACTCTCATGGTGGCTGTGGGGGATTCCCAGAACCAGGGGAAGCACAAAGGTGGAGAACTTCTCCTCAAAGTGTTTTCCCCTCATGTGCTTGCTGTGTTTTTGAGCCTCTCAATCATTCACCCTGGTTTTGGGCACAGATAAGCACCAGGAAGGGGGAGGAGGGCCCGAGCCTCTGTTCCTCTTCTCCCTGGCCATGACCCACGTTCCCATGGAGCTGGTGTCACACAGGTGTCCCTCAGTGCCCAAGGTCACCCTGTGAAGTGTCACCACCACAAAGAACCATCTCTGCCAGGCTGAGCTGTGTCCTGCAGAGTCTCACACACCTCACCAGTGGCCATGGCTCATGGTGAGGACCAGGAACCTCTTCTCCTGTCTTTCCTTGGCCATCTCAGCTCTCCCTGCCTGCCTGGACAGCCCTTTGGTGCCTCAGGCCATCCCAAATCTTTCTCTAACACTGCACAGGAGCCATGTCACCTCGAGGGACCCTCACTAAACTGAGAGGGATCAAACACTGCCCACAGCAGGCACTGAGCCCAGTGCCCTGGCACAAAGTCCAGGCTCTTTCCATGTCTCCACCCCTTGGGCATCAGGTGCCCTTCCCTGCCATGTGCCCCAAAGGCCCCAGAGCTGACCAGATCCATGGCCAGGTCTGTCCCCTCTGCACAGGAGATGGGGCTCTGTGCCCTGGCAGGACATGGATGCACTCCAGGCTCTACAGCCAACACAGGATCCTTGGCCCCAGCTGGGATGGGCTGGAACAACCTTGCTGTGCTGGTGATCCAAGCACAGCCACTGCCCAGGCCAGGCATGGCAGGGATGGCCACAGTGCCAGGGGTGGCCACAGTGCCAGGTGTGGCCACCAATGCCAGGTGTGGCCACCAATGCCAGGGGTGACCACAGTGCCAGGGGTGGCCACAGTACCAGGGGTGACCACAGTGCCAGGGGTGGCCACCAATGCCAGGGGTGACCACAGTGACAGGGGTGGCCACAGTGCCAGGGGTGACCACAGTGCCAGGTGTGGCCACCAATGCCAGGGGTGACCACCAATGCCAGGGGTGGCCACAGTGCCAGGGGTGACCACAGTGCCAGGGGTGGCCATGAATGCCAGGGGTGGCCACAGTGCCAGGGGTGCCACAGTGCCAGGGACATTTGCCCACGGCCACCCGCAGCCCCCAAGCCCGGTGCCGCTGCCCAGGAGCGCTCCCATCCCTCCCTCCTGCCCGCCCATCCCGCTCCCCGCTCTCACTCCCCGCACGCCAGATCCGCCCTTAAACGCTCAAAATCGCCGGCACTTAACAAATAATCAGCTCTGCTCTGCTGCCACCGGGACTTCTCCTGCACGGGCTCCCGAGGTCGCCTTCACCGCTGACTCACATCAAAGAAACTTCCAAAAATAGTCCCCTCGCCTGCCCCGCTCTCGCTGTCACCCCCGCCCGGGGATGAGCCCCGCGGCTCCGGGTCCCTCGCGGCCGGAGGGAGCCGGGCTGTGCCCGGGGGCTGCCCGGGGGCTGCCCCACATCAGGGCTCAAAAGGCACAGAAATTCCTACCTGGGGTCGGCCGCCGCCTCCTCCTCGGCTGCAGCCCCGGGCGGCCCCGGCTCTCCCGGGTAAAGAACAGCAACAGCTGCCGGAGGGAGCCGGAGCAAAATAGCGCCCAATCACCGGGGCCCGAGAGCCACAAAAGGCAGCGCAGCCCCGGCCCCGAGCGCTGGGGCTGTCCCGGGAACCGGGGAGGCTCTCAGGGACACCTGCGAGGGCGTTTGTCCCTCTGTGACAGAGAGAGCACGGGGAGGGGACAGGGACACCAGCCCAGGGTGTCTGAGCCAGCTGTGGGATGGAGAGATGGATGGATGATGGATGATGGATAGATGATGGATGATGGATGATGGATGGATGGATGGATGGATGGATGGATGATGGATGGATGGATGGATGGATGATGGATGGATGGATGGATGATGGATGGATGGATGATGGATGATGGATGGATGGATGGATGGATGGATGATGGATGGATGGATGGATGATGGATGGATGGATGATGGATGGATGGATGGATGGATGGATGATGGATGGATGGATGGATGATGGATGGATGGATGATGGATGATGGATGGATGGATGGATGATGGATGGATGGATGGATGATGGATGGATGGATGATGGATGGATGATGGATGATGGATGGATGATGGATGATGGATGGATGATGGATGATGGATGGATGGATGATGGATGGATGGATGATGGATGGATGGATGGATGGATGATGGATGGATGGATGATGGATGGATGATGGATGATGGATGATGGATGGATGGATGGATGATGGATGATGGATGGATGATGGATGATGGATGGATGGATGGATGGATGGATGATGGATGGATGGATGGATGATGGATGGATGGATGGATGATGGATGGATGATGGATGATGGATGGATGATGGATGATGGATGGATGGATGATGGATGGATGGATGATGGATGGATGGATGGATGGATGATGGATGGATGGATGATGGATGGATGATGGATGATGGATGATGGATGGATGGATGGATGATGGATGATGGATGGATGGATGGATGATGGATGGATGGATGGATGATGGATGGATGGATGATGGATGATGGATGGATGATGGATGGATGATGGATGGATGGATGATGGATGATGGATGGATGATGGATGGATGGATGATGGATGATGGATGGATGATGGATGGATGGATGGATGATGGATGGATGATGGATGGATGATGGATGGATGATGGATGGGTGGATGTGGGTGTTGGGGGTGCAGAGGTGCAGCCAGGCCCAGGTAAGGAGAATGAGAAATCCCCCTGGGGGCAGCAGTGCTCAGACAACCCCAGTGAAAATCCCATTCTGCAGTGTTTGGAGGGATCCACTGCCCTCCCACCCCTCTGATGTCCCTCTTCCCATTCCCAGGAGCCCTCACAGCCACAGGCACCTCGTGGGCAGCTGGGAAAGGGGATGTCCCATCCCAGCCACTCCCAGGATACCAGGAGGAGATGAAGAATCTGATCTGGGAGCTGCAAAAGACCCTTGGGCTCTGGCCCTGCCTGTGGGGGTTATCTCGAGCCCCCAGCTCAGCACAGGCAGCAACAGCCTCAGGCAGAAGCTCCCGTGCCAGGGATGTGGTGCAGCAGTGACTGGGACCAGTCTGGCACATCCCACTTTGTGGACATTGCTCTTATGGAGAGGCTACAAGCTCAAAACCCCCCAAATCCCTGAAAGTGTAACATTTCACACTTGCACTATCGACATTTTTCTTTAGCAAGATCTAAAGGAGGAATAAACCAGGCACTGCCTTTCCCAGGACACCCAGTGAGGTTGGATCCAGGCCCTGCTTTAGGAGCTCTCAGCACACGAGCTCAGGAGCAGCCTCTGCTCTCCAGGGCAGGGATTTGCCCTCTCTGGCAGGGACAGGACTGAGCACACCGAGGGATGAACACTCTGCCATGGAAGCCGGATGGATGGAGGAGGGGTGGGGTTGCACACAGACCCCACACCGGCCACAGGGGTGGGCACACTCTCAGGAGAGTTTTCCTGGCTCTATTCCCACTCCAGCAGGCTCAGGGCTGTTCACTGGCATGGCATTTGCTTTATAGGGAGCTGATGAAAGAAGAAAATCATAAACAGGCCAAATAAAATCCCTTTTCCTCGCCATTAATCACGTTTCCCATGCTGCCCCCAGGTTTGTTCCTTGTTCCTGCCTCCCGTGGGTGAGCTGGTCCTTCCAGGAAAGATGCCAGCGGCTGAGCCGGCACCGTCTGCACTCGCAGAGCTCCGGCAAAACAACCTCCCACTTCATCCTTACATGGAGCCACGGCACAGGGAGCTCTCCTCACCCTTCCCAGGACCTTTCAACACCCCGTGCCCGCAGCGGGGAGGGACCGGCAGCGTTTTTGCCTCCACACGTTCACCTCGGAGCCCCGCGGAGCTGCAAAGCCTCCACCTCCATCGCGCAGTTTATCCCGGGCAGACGGAGGAAAGAGATTCCCGGAGGCAAATTCTTTCCTAATCTCTTGAACCCCCCCAAATCCCGGCTTCTTCCTTGCCTTGAGCTTGGTAAAAGTGTCTCTGGGAAGGGGTGAGTTCAGGGAGGGGGAAACCCGATCCGGGAGAGCAGGGGAGGGCAGTGGAGCAGCGTCAGTCAAACGCTGACTTTGGGTTCGGCTGGATGGCACAGCCCCTCGTCCCTGGCTTCCCGGGCTGTCCACTAGCTTGTGTCCCCAGAACTGTGGTCCAGGCTGTGCTGCAGCATCCCCTCACTGCCATGGCAACGCTCACTGATCCTCCCACCAGGACATCATCTCCCTTCTCCCCGTTTTTAATAACTCGCAGTTAAAGGCAATCAGAAAGGCATAAAATTAGTCACGGAGTATTTTGGGCACAGGTTGGTTCTGGGGATGAATCTTCCTTCTCTCTGCACAACTCCTTCTCTCCCCAGAGCTCCCAGCCCCTGCCTGACTCTGTCTCCTCCTGCCACAGCTACGAGGGGTGGCAGATGCTTGAGGTGGCTGCTCAGTGGTTTTCCCACTCCTCACCAGGTTGCCTGCAAGTTCTCCCCTTGGATTTCATCCCTGGCTCCATCGGAACCTGTTCCCAAGGCTTGGGACTCCAAAACTCTTCCCAGCCTCTGGAACCTTTACCCTCCAACCTGGGCAGGGTTGGGCTCTTGGCCTGATTTTAGAGATGGGAATTTGGATGTTGTCTGCCAAGCCAAGTGCCCTGGGCATGGCTCTGCAGGTAATGCCCAGCTCCAGCTCCAGCTGTGTCACCCCCATGCTGGCACTGTCCCCTGGGGGCTGCACAGGGCGGGTCCCCTGCTGCTGGCACCAAAGAGCTGCAGGAGATGCACGTGGAGCTCACCCAGGTGCTGCATGGGCTTGTTGGAGCAGCTTGGTGTCTCCCAGCCCCCCACCCTTCCCTCAGATGTGGTTGGGGATTCATTCAGAGCGGGGCTGGTGGGAGAGAGGATCACAGAAACACCAAAATTCTCCAGGAAATGGGGTGAAAGAGCACCTTGATTCTCTGCATGACCCAAACCCCAAAGGCACAGGTGTGTCCCCATGGCAACCTGGCCACAGCCCAGTGCTGACAGCAATATTCCACTGATCCAAAATTCCTCTTTCAGCTGGATCCACCAGCTCTTCCCAGCCTGGGGAGTGTTGCAATGGCTGTGCTGACACACAGCTGCTGCCTCCTTCCCCTGAGGAACCAAACATCCACTGGGAGATGATTCCTGCAGGAACCACAGAGCTTTCCCAGCACTGGGGTTATTGAGAAGCACTTGGGAGGTTTCAGGAAGGGAAGGGATGTCTCCTCTCTGCCAGCTGTGCTGCTCCTGTCACATCCCATCTGTCAGCATGGAGATTTCAGATCTGCTGAGCTGAGCAATCTCCTTGCAGAGGTGTGGATAATGGAAGGCCTGCAGCAGTTTGGATGCTGGATGTTCCTGTGGCTCCACATCCCCGGGTGTGGCAGCAGGGCTGGAGGGAGGCAGCAGGAGATGGAGCATCCTCTGCACGAGCTGATTCCCACAGCTGGTCCTGGATGGGCTCCACGTGCCCAGGAGGGCTGAGTGCAGATCATGGGCCTGCAAAGCTGCTGATGTCAGTTCTGATCAAGAACTCAGACCTGGGCCTTTCCTCATAGCTTCAGGGGTTTTGTTAAGCTGGAAAACATGGCCAAGAGGATCTTCTGTTTCCTCTCCTGGGTTTGGTGGTGTGGGACTTGTGAGGCATCCATCAATCCATCCATCCATCCATCCATCATCCATCCATCCATCCATCCATCCATCATCCATCCATCCATCATCCATCATCCATCCATCCATCATCCATCCATCATCCATCCATCCATCATCCATCCATCCATCCATCCATCATCCATCATCATCCATCATCCATCCATCATCCATCATCCATCCATCATCCATCATCCATCCATCCATCCATCCATCCATCCATCCATCCATCATCCATCCATCCATCCATCCATCCATCCATCCATCCATCCATCATCCATCATCCATCCATCATCCATCCATCATCCATCCATCCATCCATCCATCCATCATCCATCCATCATCATCCATCCATCCATCCATCCATCCATCATCCATCCATCATCCATCATCCATCCATCCATCCATCCATCATCCATCCATCCATCCATCCATCCATCATCCATCCATCCATCCATCCATCCATCCATCCATCATCCATCATCCATCCATCATCCATCATCCATCCATCCATCCATCCATCATCCATCATCCATCCATCCATCCATCCATCCATCCATCCATCCATCCATCCATCCATCCATCCATCCATCCATCCATCCATCATCCATCATCCATCCATCCATCATCCATCCATCCATCATCCATCCATCCATCCATCCATCCATCCATCCATCCATCCATCCATCCATCCATCCATCCATCCATCCATCCATCATCCATCCATCCATCCATCCATCCATCCATCATCCATCCATCCATCCATCATCCATCCATCCATCCATCATCCATCCATCCATCCATCCATCCATCCATCCATCATCCATCCATCCATCATCCATCATCCATCATCCATCCATCCATCCATCATCCATCCATCCCTCCCTCAGACACCCAGGGCTGGGGTCCTTGTCCCCTCCTTGTGCTCCCGGATCTCCTGCACTTGTGGCTGTCACTGGGACCACCCAGGGCTGAGGGACACCCCAAGGCAGCAGCCAGGACAGAACACTGCAGTGACAGTGGAGGAGGAGCCTTCCCTGGCCTCATCCCATCACCCCTGGGATGACCCACAGGTATCTGGAGCAGCTCCACATCAAAGCCACTCTGCCCAGCCTGGAATCCACGTGTGCCCTAAAAACTCCAATTCACAAATCTCAGGGGTTTTGTTCCTTTTCCCTGGCAGAAGGAACTCATTCAGGTCAGTGGGGACAGAAGATCCAGGTCCTGTTAAGTTCTACTTTCAGTCTTGGCTCCTTTCCATAACCATTCCATGATCCCTTTGCTCATAGCTCAGCACCACTCAGGGCTGATCACTGTTCTCTTTAAAGATTTGCAGTTGTTTGTCACTCCCAGGAGAACAGGAGGACGTGACTCCACTTTGAACACTTCAAAAGAATTATCCTTGGAAGTGCCACTTGGCATTGGGAAAGTGGTCACAACCTGTGTCCCACCAGGGCCTGGGGGCTGTGGCACACTCAGTCTGGAACAGCCATGCCATGGGAAACTGAGGCAAAGGGAGATTTAGGGGAAGTGAAACTTTGGGTGGAACAGACTGGGAATATTTAACATCCCAACAATCACAAATCCTCCCCTTTTTTAGCTTTCCTGAAGGATGAGTGTTGGTGCATTTACCCAGGGAGGTTCTGGCACTGGGGGCTGCAGATCCCTTCCCAAATCAATCCCAGTGAAGGAGCAGCTTCCCTCTGCTCTGAACAGGTACCTGCAAACAACCCAGGGCACCAGCAAGGAGAGGGCTCTGCCCCCTGTGGGAATAAGGGGCTGCTCCAGCTCCTCCCACAGAGGCACCAGCCTCTCTGGGATGATGGCACCCACTGGAGAGCTGGTCCTGCTGCATTTCACTCCTTTCCCAGGGCTCCAGGTTTGCCCCACAGGACTCAGCAGCCAGAGAAATCCACATCCAGAGGAACATCCTTGTGCCATGGGGATGCTCCCAGACCTGGCTGCACTGGGAGCTGCTGGGCTGTGGGACATGGGGAGGGAGGAGATCTTCCAGGCAGGCTTCAGGTCTTAAAAGGGTCATAAAAGTACAAAATCCACCACAAAGTACAGCAGAAATTCCTGCAGGGACAGCAGAAATGGCAGGAATTTCCTACCCACCCCCAGACCTCGCTGGGGTTTCCCAGTTTCTCTGTGCCTCCCACCCTGTTCCCCATTTCTCTCTCTGTTATCAAACCAGAAATTCCCAAATTAAAACTTTGCAGACTCCAGAAACCAAGGGCAGAGATTTCACCCTGCCACACCCATCTGCCCTCCCCTCCTGCCTCACTCCAGGGATTTCTCAGCTCCTTTGGGACAGTCTGGGAAGGCTGGAGGGGTTTGGGTTCCTTTCTTATCCCCTTGCCAAGACCAGCACTGTGTTCTGGTGCTCCTTGTCCCTCTAAGGCACTTGCTGGGATCCTCATGGAGGGGTTTTGTCATCTCTCCCTGAGGTCTGGAAATTTTGATGATGACTTTACTTCTCCAAACTTGAAGCTGGTGTCCAAACTCTGAGTTATAGTGGGACAAAAAGGGCTGGGACCTGGGGATGAGGTTTTTGAGTGAAGTCCCTTCTGCTCCAGCCTTCCCTCTTCCTGCTTTCCCACAGCAATGCCAAATGCAATACTTTATGTAATAGGAACAAGCAAGAACCAACCAGCAAGGACTCCAAACAGCAGGAAACTCCCTTTGCAAAGCCACATTCTTAATGAACCAATTTTCTCTCATTTTTGCTCATCACCCTTGACCCACCCTGCAGACCAGGCTTTGTTCAGTGCTGGCAATTTCTGTGCAATGAGGAGATGTCAAAGCTCAGGATCTTTAATGTTTTCCAGTTCTTGCCCAATATATCCTTGCTGGACATCTGTTCCTAAGACATGTCCTGCTCAAACAATAAGATTTGTGTTTAAAATAAAGCTTGAACCTTCCCAAGGCACCACTAACCTGCCAGGGTGGAAAATCAGGGTATGACTGGAAGGGAAGGGAAAGATGGACAGAGAGGGACACCTCCCACTGTCCCAGGCTGCTCCAAGCCCCAGTGTCCAGCCTGGCCTGGGACACTGCCAGGGATGCAGGGGCAGCCACAGCTGCTCTGGGCACCCTGTGCCAGGGCCTGCCCACCCTCCCAGAAGTAGCTTTGGTTAAAGATAATGTGATCTTTTGTTTGATAAACAGGTGAAAAATCTTGTAATATTTAATTGTTGGAAACTTTGTGAGCTCCCATAGCAGATGAATGCTGCTCTCACCCTGCTGGGGGATGTTCTCAGCTTCCTTTTTTTTTTTTTTTTTTATATAGTGACCAAACAGAGGGACCCAGAAATAGACCAGTAGAGCCTTCTCTTCCAGGTAAGGGCAGGGTTAAAACTCTCCTTGTCAGGGTTTTCCAGAAGTTTCCCCAACTTCTTCCCAATATCCCATCCAGCTCTGCCCTCTGGCACTGGGAGCCATTCCCTGTGTCCTGTCCCTCCATCCCTTGTCCCCAGTCCCTCTCCAGCTCTCCTGGAGCCCCTTTAGGCTCTGGAAAGAGCTCTGAGCTCTCCCTGGAGCCTTCCCTACTGCAGGCTGGACACCCCCAGCTCTCCAGGGAATTACAGGAGGTTTAGAAGGAAATCACAGAGCTCACAGGCATCACAAAGGCCCAGCTTTAGGATTGTTGTTCCTCCTCAGCTCTCTGCCAGCACCAGGAGAAAGCAAATGTCCTACAAAAGCCAGGCTGCATCCACCTTGTTGTGATTAATATGAAATCAGGTGGAATCTTTCACTGACTGACAGGGAAGAGGATTCAGGAATGAACCTCCAGTGGCTCTGCCCACCTGGCTGGAGAAGGTGATCCAGGGGATTTGGACAAGCACCTCCACCCAGGCAGCTCCTGAGTTCAGGAATCATCCAGCCTGGAGCACTGCCCTGCTTTTCAGGCTGTTCTCACCAACAAACACATGGTGATGTGAGGACTGAGCCTTCTCTTCTCCCTCCTGCCCAAACACCCTCACTCCCACTCTGCTTTCAGCTGCCTGTGCTGTACTTTGGGCAGGGCTGTGATCACACCTTGGATCACAGAGTTCAACACAGACTGAAGTGGTTCCCATGATCAGATACGACACCAGTCTGGTATTTGCTGGCAAAAAGGCACAAAGGAATGAAATGTGCCCCAGGATGGGGCAGGAAGGTGCACAGACATGCAGGGGAAGGGCAGCGTGCCCAGGAGCTGAGGCAGAAGCCTGCAGGCTCTGGAGGTAACAA
The DNA here is from genome assembly GCA_030060385.1 of Muscicapa striata striata. NCBI lineage: Eukaryota > Metazoa > Chordata > Aves > Passeriformes > Muscicapidae > Muscicapa > Muscicapa striata. The sequence continues at coordinate 134,412 of JAREIS010000526.1, read as the reverse complement.
CCCTAAAAGTGATGATGGAATTATTAAAACACGGGTGGAGGAGTGGGCAGAAGAGCAGGAGAGGAGCTGCTGCCCAGGCTGCTCCCAGCAGAAAGGTGCTCAGTGTCCCTGCCCAGCCAGGAGAGTGCCCTCACATCCCTGGGGACAGCCTGGGAGAGCTGGGGGTGCTCATCTGGAGAGGAGAAGGCTCCAGGGAGAGCTCAGAGCCCCCTCCAGGGCCTAAAGGGGCTCCAGGAGAGCTGGAGAGGGACTGGGCACAAGGGATGGAGGGACAGGACACAGGGAATGGCTGCCACTGCCAGAGGGCAGGGCTGGATGGGATATTGGGCAGGAATTGTTCCCTGGGAGGGTGGGGAGCCCTGGCACAGGGTGCCCAGAGCAGCTGGGGCTGCCCCTGGATCCCTGGCAGTGTCCCAGGCCAGGCTGGACATTGGGGCTTGGAGCAGCCTGGGACAGTGGGAGGTGTCCTTGCCATGGCAGAGGTGGGATGGGATGGGATGGGATGGGATGGGATGGGATGGGATGGGATTTAAGGTCCCTTCCAGCCCAAACCATTTTGGTTCCTGTGATCTCTTGTCTTGGCACTCCCCAAGTGACCAGTGATGATCCCATGAGTTTGTAGATCCCAAGGAGAGGAGCAAGGCCCTGGATCCAGCTGCAGGCTCCATCCTGGGAAGGGAATGGAGGCAGAGCAGCTGGAGGGGTCTGGCAGGGCCATGGCAGGAGCTCTGTGTCCTCTCCCAGCCCTGTTTTGGCTCAGCTGCCCTCGAGTGCTGCCCCTGGGCTCCAGGGAAGCTCTTGAAGGGACATTAAGGGACATTCAGTTCCCAACACAGCTCCAAGAGCAGTGTTTAAGCACCACTACCCACACCTCCCCCATTCCCTTCTCCTCTCCCCACCGTGCCCAGCCTGCCTCAGCTCGGGGTGGGGGGGAGGGGGACAAAACCAAAACCAGCTGAGTCCTTTTGCTGTTTCACTGAAATATCCACCACAGCCTGAAAGAATTCCCTCCTTGAGTCCCAAGGCAGGCCCCAAATGAGACACTGAGATCCACGAGGAGGTTTTTCCATAGGAAATGCTGCAGGAGCCTCAGGCATCAGCATCCCCCAAATCCAAACCCCACATCTGCCAGGCTCGGGGAGGAGCCAGGTCCTGCAGGTCACAGTCCCTGAGCCAGCCTCGGGTCCCTGCAGGGCTACAGGTGCTTTCCTGGTCTAGATATGAAAGGATGGAGAAAAAAAGGAAAGGAAAGGAAAGGAAAGGAAAGGAAAGGAAAGGAAAGGAAAGGAAAGGAAAGGAAAGGAAAGGAAAGGAAAGGAAAGGAAAGGAAAGGAAAGGAAAGGAAAGGAAAGGAAAGGAAAGGAAAGGAAAGGAAAGGAAAGGAAAGGAAAGGAAAGGAAAGGAAAGGAAAGGAAAGGAAAGGAAAGGAAAGGAAAGGAAAGGAAAGGAAAGGAAAGGAAAGGAAAGGAAAGGAAAGGAAAGGAAAGGAAAGGAAAGGAAAGGAAAGGAAAGGAAAGGAAAGGAAAGGAAAGGAAAGGAAAGGAAAGGAAAGGAAAGGAAAGGAAAGGAAAGGAAAGGAAAGGAAAGGAAAGGAAAGGGGAGCTCCACCCACCTCTGCCCTGCAGAGAAGTGGGACATGAAACCTCCCCACTTCCACCCTTGTGGATGATCCCCACACCACCCAAGCCAGGGAGATTTAACACATTTTCTAACACCCAACAGCCTGCTGGTTATTCCCATCCTGCACAATGCCAGGAAGGTGCTGTAGGAATTCTGGGGGGGAAGGGGCAATTCCCCCTTTTCATACTCACAGAAGCCATCCCCAGCTGGGGAACAAACCCCCCCCAAATTGCTGGGATCTGATCTGCAGATTTCTGGGATCTTTGATGCTGGAGGCAGTGGACAGGACCAGAACCAGGGAATCATCAAGGTGGGAAAAGATTTTTAACATCAAGTCCAACCATCAAGCCACCACCATGGCCACCAGTGAGCCACATCCCCAAGTGCCACATCCCCACGTTTTTGGAAGGCTCCCAGACAGACTCTGTGGTGGCCCAGCAGGTGATGAGAAGAGAATGAGGAAGAAACCTGGAGAATGAGGAAGAAAGTGGCATCAGAATCCCACTGGGAGTGTTTTGCTGCTGCACTGGGAGATGAATGATCTCACCAGAGAAGCATCAAAGCCTCTCTGCAGGTGAATGAGCAGCAGAGCCAGGCTGGGAACCCAGGACATGCCAGGACAGGCTGTGGCACAAGGAAGAGACTGATTTTGGCCATGGGGAGCTCGAGGCCCTGAGCTGCCCCGTGGGAATTCCTTTCACACTCAGGCTGGGGAGGAGCCTGGGTGAGTAATTGCTCCATGGCAGGTCCAAGAAGTGAATAATATTCCAAGAATAAAGGTTAAAAGCCTGGAGACTCCAATGAAAGGCACTCTATAAATAGGATGAAGTAGGCAGAGCAGTGGGAATAACAGGCAAAAAAACTCCATGTGGAAAAGGGCAGGGAAGGAGGTGACACCCACAGTGGGATTGGACATGGGCTGGCTCTGCAGAACAGATCTTATACATGTGTCAGCATTTTGGGGTTTTATCAAAAAACAACTTTTGGGCACCCCTCAGAGGGCATCTTGTGCCTGTTGGGAGCTGCTGGAACCATCCTGCCCCAGCAATGTGGGATTTGTCCCTGGGACAGGAGGTGAAATTTGGGGCTGCTCAAAACACCAGCACAGGGGACAACTTCTGCTGTGCCCAAGGGAACTGGAGGAATTTCTTTTCCCATTTTTGTCTCCCATTCCCATGTCCCTGGGTGGGACAAGGGGGTGCAGGGACAGCCTTGCTGCCAATGTGGCACAGGCCCTACATCAGCCTCTTCCAGTCCTATGGGAAAATTACCCCTCCCAGGGATGTTTATCCCTCCTTCCACTTTATCTGCTGCTGGTTGGTGTTTCTACAGGTGTCAGAAGGAGGGGTGAGATCACAGCACAATTTATAACCAAAACCACTTTGGTTCTTTAAGAAATAATAACTTTTCTGCAGAACTGAGCTGTAAAGGAGCCAAAGCTACTCAGAGGCCTCAGAGGATGGCACTGTGCAAATGTCAGCTCGGGGCTTAAGGCAGCAAAAAGCTTTGCCAGGGAATTGCTGTGGTGCAGGGATAATGTTTGGAAAGATCATCCTGTGTTTGCAGGAATCCCCTGCACCCCCACATCTCTGCCTGCAGCTCTTGGTCACCTGGGAGAGGGAGAGAAAAGCAAGAAAAAGGGAAGAGCACAGGAGCAAATGGTGCAAATGGCAAAGCTTCCCCAGGAGGAAAGGCTGAAGAGAGGGAAATGTCAGCTTGGTAGAGAAACAATAACTCCAGAGAGCTCTGGAGAAAGAGCAGCTTCCCTTTAATCCACAAAGCACAGAAATTGGGGTCCAGATGGAACTGGAAAGCCACAGGTTGAAATCCAGCAAAGGTCTCTTCATGGAATCTCTTCATGGAATATCCTGAGTGGTTGGAGACCCTCAGGGATCATCAGTGCAGCCCCTGCCCTGCCCAGACCCCCCAACAATCCCCCCCTGCCCATCCCTGAGAGCGGTGTCCAAACGCTCCTGCAGCTCTGGCAGCCTTGGGGCCGGGACCATTCCCTGGGGAGCCTGGGCAGTGCCCAGCACCCTCTAACAGGGGGGAAGAACCTTTCCCTGAGCTCCATGCCAAGGCCTGACACAGCTCCAGCCCTTGCTGGGCTCCTGGCCCTGGCCCAGAGAGTTCAGACCTGTAAGGGACTCATGGATCTCATTGCTGTGGGATGTGGCTGGAGCCAAGTGTTTTGTACTTTGGGAAAGGGTTTCAAACCCAGCTGGAGGAAGGATCTGTGAAATCAGACTCTGGAGCCCTAATTAATACTTGAGAGCCCAAATTCAGACTCCAGAGCCCAAAGCTGGGCAGATTGGTCACTTTTCTGCCCAGCCCAGCCCTATCCCCTGACTCCCAGACCCAGCAAAGGCAGATGATTTACAGGAGCTCTGGAATTGTGTGCAAGGTTAGAATTGGGGCCCAGATCTGCACATCAAAACAGATTCCCCATAAATTACTCTGTTAAGGCTTTTCATAAAAGTTTCACAGAGGGAGGATTCAAGAAGAACCTGTAAAGTTTAATTAAAGGGGAGAAACAGATCCTGCTGTGAAAGTTTTCCCAATCCCATGCCAAGCTCATCACTGACTTGATTTATGGGACACAAACAGGCCAGAAAATGGCATAAGTGGGAAAGTTGAGGAACTCCTGGCAATGTGGGATACAAAGATGTGCAAAGGGAGGGGGATTTAAAAACTAAGTGAGGCAAAGGTGGAGGTGCAATAAGAAAACAGGGAATAAACTCCTGGGCACAGGATGGGAGGATCCAGCCTAGATCCAACCTCCAGCTGCTCTTTTTGCTGCTACCCTGAGTTCTGCCTCTTGGCATGAAAGTCACTGCCATGAAATCCTCTATTGCTTAAATGTCCTGTGTCCTTCAGGCTGGAATCCCACATGGAAAAGTGTCAAGGCTGTGGTGTTGGTGACACACACTGCTCTCACTCTGGTGGGACTGACAGAAGGACTCTGGGTTTACACAGTTCCACCCCACCCATTGCCAGAGGAACCTTTCTCCAGTTTTGCTGAGGTTTCCCTGCCCTGCTTATCCCTCTCAGTGTAACAGTGCCCATGGTGTGCCCAGAAAGGGATTCTCAGTGTTATTCACATGGAAAAAATGCAGTGGGATTGCTTCAATCCTGGAACTAACTGGTCCCATGAGCTCAGTTCACAATTCTTGATTCCTGAGTGGAAGATTTGCCAAAAGTGAGGGAGAGGCTGCTGGGTTTGTGGGGAAGGGACAGGGAGGCTGCAGTGAGAGATTGCTGGGAAAGAGATTGGCTTGGAGAGAGCTGAGCTGAGCCTGGCTCCCCACACCATCATTGCAGAGCAAAGTAGGGAATTGGGACCCCAAGAGGCACAGAAAGCTGCTGCTGGAGATGCCTTTGATGAGGAATTCACCAGGCACTACACAGAGCAGCTCCCCACTAACAGGGAAAAGAAGGAAGTGAGAAATTCAAAGGCAGGAGGAGAGGAGGTCACTGCAGAGCTTGTCCAGCTCAGCAGCACTTTCACAAATGCTTTAAAGAACTTGAAATAAAACACTTTCAGCACCACTTCCTGCAAGGCCTCACCAGGCCTGGGCACTGCAGAGCAAGCTCAAAGCTCAAGGTTTTGGGGAAAAAAAAGTGAATAAATACAGAGGAATGTCAGGAGCAGCTCCCTGATGGTACAAGAAGATGCCTCCAGCTCCTTGGATGATCTTTGTGGGTCTCTCCCAGCTCAGGACATTCCATGATTCTACAATTCCTCCTTCCTTTGGTTGCTGTTGGAGTCAGGATTCTGCAACAAAGCTGAATTTGAGTGAAGGAAATTGCCAAGGCAGTCAGGGGCTCCTGTCACATCCCACAGGCAGCCCCAGCTGAGCACCTGGGATGTTCCACCTCCTTGGGACCGAGTTTCAGACATACCAGGGGCACAAGAGGGATTTCAAAGCAGAAGAAAACAAATCAGAAAGGCAAAAATACAAGGAAAAAAGCCCAACCCAAGTCCCTCAGGTGCAAAAAGTGTTGCAGGAGTCAGGAACAACTGTGCATGATCCACTTTAATATTCCCAAAACCAGGAATCATCTGTGATCCACTTTCCCATTCCCACAACCAGGAATCATTATTGATCCAGTGTTTGTATTCCCAAAACCAGGAATCATCTGTGATCCACTTTCCCATTCCCACAACCAGGATTCCTCCCTGATCCCCCCAGTAACTCCATTCCTTTATCTCCATCCCTCTCACAGCACTCCAGCCAAGCCTCTGCCTTCCTCCTTTGGAATGGCTTTGCTTATGGCAGCAACTGCTCAGTCAAACTTCAACACCTGATTTTCCTTGGTTTTTAGGGACAAAACCAGGCCCAGCACAGAGCCAGCTCCTGGGAATGTTTCTGCCCTGCACTTTCCCACCTCCATCCCTGCAGTGCAGCTGGGGCTGGGGTGTGTCCCACAGCACCAGGGATCCAGCTGGGAATGCAGTGGTGAGGGAAGGCATGGTTTAAAAATGAATTGAAGAAAAGGGAGTTAAAAAGTCATCCAAGCCAGCCTCAGTTCCTAAGGGAAGCTTCAGCTGTGTAGCCCTGAGATTTTCCTTTTCTTATATCCCAGAGGGTTGCTGGCAGGACCACCAAGAAAATACAACGAGAGTGAGAGCAGGAGGTAAAGAGAAAAGCTGGGCAGCACTGGGAGCAGAGGGAGGGAATGTAAAAGGAAGAGGGAAAAGAATCGGGGACGTGGGTGAGCAGAGGCAAAAATTCTGGTTTAAAAAGCAAGGTCTGAAAAAGGCAGTGAAAGGAAAACGGAGCAGCTCAGCAAAGCAAACCCCGGGGGAAGGGACAGCCCAGCCTGGGGGCGGGATGAGGGATGGACCCACAGCCTGCAGGATGGGGACGGAGTGTCCCTGTCCGTGTCTGTGTCCGTGTCTGTATCGCTGTCCGTGTCCGTGTCCCTGTCCCCTGTCCCTGTCTATATCCGTGTCCGTGTCCCTGTCCGTGTCCATATCGCTGTCAGTGTCCCTGTCAGTGTCCCTGTCCCCAGTCCTTGTCTATGTCCGTGTCCCTGTCTGTGTCCCTGTCCCCTGTCCCTATGTCCGTGTCCCTGTCTGTCATGTCCCTGTCCCTGTCCATGTCCGTGTCCCTGTCCATGTCCCTGTCAGTGTCCCTGTCCCCTGTCTGTGTCGCTGTCCCTGTCCCTGCCCATGTCCTTGTCCGTGTCCCTGTCCCCTGTCCGTGTCCCTGTCCATGTCCCTGTCCCTGTCTGTGTCCCTGTCTGTGTCGCTGTCCCTGTCCCTGTCCCTGTCCGTGTCCCTGTCCCTGTCTGTCGCTGTCCCTGTCCCTGCCCATGTCCCTGTCCGTGTCCCTGTCCCTGTCCCCCTGTCCCTGTCCCCCCCTGCCCAGGGAAGCCCCCACGCCCCAGAGGAGCTCAGGGACGGAGCGCACCCCCGCGGGACTGGGACCATCACTCGGCCACTGCCACCCCCCACCTGCTGTTGCTGTGCCAGATGGGCAGGGGCGGGATGGGGGTGGGGGATGGAGCCGCATCGCTGCGCTGGCAGAACTCATTTCTTCCCATCCTTTTCCCAGCGACATTTAAGCTGCTGGCCCCAAAACGCTTTCTGATTGCTGTGCTTGTCCCAGTGACACCAAGGCAGGAGCCTTTCAGAATAAATCATTTAGAGGCAGAGAGAGAGAGAAAAAACCAGCAGCTCTGACCCCAAAGGCACAGACACCTCCCTCCCCCTCCCCTCCCCCCTCCCCGCACGTTTTGGAGCTGCTCGAGCAAAGCGGAGAGCGAACAGGAGTCATTTTCCACGGATGCAGGGAACAATCGAGCCCCGCATGGTGTTGTGGCCGCGATGCTCCCCTGCAGCAGCCGGGGCCCATCCCCGGCACACAAAGGCGATGCGCCTGCAGGGACCGGTCGTGCCTTGCTCCAGCCGCCGGTGCGGGGGCCGGGAGGAGCGGGGGAGATGCTGCGGCTCCGCTCCCCGGGCAGGGCATGGCTGCAGCGGCTCCGAGCCAGCCTGGCCCAGCCCGGCACAGCCTCTGCCCTGCCCAGGGTGGGCAAAGGGGGGCAGAGGGGATGCGGCAGTTTGGCACGGAGAGAAGGCACCCGTGGGTTTGGGGTTTTGGGGGCACCATCATTTTGCATGCAGAGAGAGCATGGGGGAGGAAGGACACTGAGGATTCACAGCAGGGTTTGCTCCAGCCTTGTGCCCGATTTCTCCTGGGATCCAGCCCCTCCACTCACACGGGAGACCCCTGCCCCATCCCAGGCTTGCTCCCGTGGACAGGGATGGCAGCACCTTCCTGGGGAGGGGCTTTAGAGGGGAGCAAGGAGCCCTGGGCACCCTCAGCACAGCCCGAAGGGGCTGGGCAATGGTGGGGCAGGGGCAGGACCTGCGAGTGGGGTCCAAGGATCCTTTTCCCCCTTGATCCCTGATTCCCATCTCAGCTCCTTTCAAAGAATCCTGGACTGGTCTGTGTTGGAAGGGACCTTAAAGCCCACCCAGTGCCACCTCCTGCCATGGGCAGGGACACCTCCCACTGTCCCAGGCTGCTCCCAGCCCCATCCAGCCTGGCCTGGGACACTGCCAGGGAGCCAGGGGCACCCACAGCAGCTCTGGGAACCCTGTGCCAGGGCTCCCCACCCTCACCCATCTAATATCCCACCAAACCCTGCCCTTTGTCCTGTCCCTCCAGCCCTTGTCAAGAATCTCTTTTCAGAGGGAGAAATTCCCTGGCTCTGAGCATCACCTCAGCCCCCTCAGGAGGAAGGGGACAAGGTCTGGGCCCTCAGAAATCCCTTCCCCACATGTCAAACCTGTGAAAAGATCAACTTTTATAGCCCAGACCTGCTCCAAATAAGAGCTTCAGAGTTTTGAAATGAGAAGAACTTTGAAATGCCCATCTCTAGGGCCTGCAGGACAGCAGGAGGCACAGTCTGGTTTGGCAGCTTTGCTGCTCTTGCACATCAAGTCATGACACCATTTCTGAGCCCCCTTTGGCTCCTCTTCCCTGGGGTGTGCCTGTCAAACCCCCCTGGGAGCACTCAGGGATGAAGGGACAACACCTCTGGTCTTGTGGGAACCCTGTCAACAGGACTCTTAACTCTGGCTGTGAAGAAATATGAAAAGCATCCAGTTTCCACAAAAAAACCCCACAACAATTCTTAGTTCCTGATCAAATACCAGCACACAGGAGCTAAACAGACCCAGACTCCTGCTGGGAGATCTCTAAGCAACATTTTTGTGGTGCAGAGTGAGGTTTTGCCAAACTCCTTCCACCTCCATCCTCCTGAGCCAGGGGCTCGGGCAGGGCTGGTTTGGATCCCTCTGCCAGACCACTGGAGGCAGCTTCCAACAGAACATCAAAGCAGAGACCCACAGGGATCACAGGATCCAGTGTGAGGATCCAACAGCAACATTTAAATGGGATATTGGGCAGGAATTGTTCCCTGGGAGGGTGGGGAGCCCTGGCACAGGGTGCCCAGAGCAGCTGGGGCTGCCCCTGGATCCCTGGCAGTGTCCCAGGCCAGGCTGGACATTGGGGCCTGGAGCAGCCTGGGACAGTGGGAGGTGTCCCTGCCATGGCAGGGGTGGCACTGGATGAGCTTTGAGGTCCCTCCAACCCAAAGCATTCCATAATTCAATGATTCTGTGATCCATGTAGATGTGCCAAACTCTTCCCTCCTTGTTCTGCTTGGGTGTTTGTGATTTTTTAGCTCCTGTTCCAACATCCAGCAAATTAATTTAGAAACACTTGGGTTTTACCTAAGAGGTGATGGCACTTAGGTGGTCGTGGAGAGATGCCTTCCACAAATAACTTGTGTGGGAATGATTCTGGATGGCTGAGAGGCTTCCTTGACAAGAAGCAGGGAAAGGAGAAAGAAAGATTTACAGAGGAAAGTCTCAGTTTGCTTTGCCTACCAAAACAAAGGGGTTGGATTGCTACACACAAAAGCACCAAGAGAGAGCCAAGATGCCAATTTAAGCATAAAGACAATGCTGGCATGAAACCAACTGGGGGAAAAAATTGGCTAAAATAAATATAACTACAATTTAAAAGGAGCTTTGTAAATCTGAGAGCTTCCAGCTTGTGGAAGGGACACACTGGGGGCTGAAGGGGGAGCTCTGTGCCTTTAGGAATCCTTGGAGCACACCTGGACAGCAGGATTGGGCTCAGAAGGTCCCTCCCTGCCCTATCCAACAGCAAACACACTCCACATCCAGGGCTCCAAACTGGGAAGCCAAATCTTGCAGGCAAAAATGCTCAGTGTCCCCAAAAAGCTGCACCAAGAGCTCTTGAAACCTTCCCAGATGAAAAGTCAGCCCAAGGATTGGGAAGGCCTTGGGAATGGGAGCTTTTCAAAACATTCCAATGAGCAGGGATCTGGGAGAGCTGCAACAACAGCTGATTTCCAAGGAAAATGAAGGACAGCTTGTTTTCCCAAATCCCAGTTTCCTCCCAATGCATCAGAGCTGTTATACCTGGAGGTCAGGGGAAAAAAAAAGTCATGGAAAAAAGGCCTCATTGGAACTAGTAAGTGTTTTGGATGAAAGAAAAGCCTTTGGATGTGTCCTGGCTGAATCCAGTGAGGACAGACTGGAGAGAAACTGTTCCTGCCTGTGGGAAGTGGGAGATGAATGGCAGCCATGGATTGAAGGGGGAAAATCCCAAATACTTTGTAGTAGTAAAGTCAGCAAAGTATTGGAAGGGATTGTGTAGGGAGATGTTGGCCTCCTTCTCTCTGAAGAGTTTTCTGAGCAGGTTTGTCAGGAAGGGTTCCTGAAAAGCCCTTCCTTTTTTAGGGCAGGATCCTGAGTTATTTGTCATTCCACAATGGCAACCAACACCACCTGTGACACCAAATGGGCTTCTCTGATCCCCTCTGCCCAAAGCTGGACACAGAACTGCTGCTGGCTGCCAGCAGGGACCCCAAGGACCCTCCACATCCCACAGGGACCTGGGAACACCATTCCTGAGGCAGCTGGAACACCCTGGTCCCAGCCTTGGTGGCACAGTTTGGCCCAGAATGATAAAGGCTTAATCATATTAATTAACTTTATTTGCATTGCTTTGCATGGAAGCCTCAGGAAAGGCCTGTTGTTAAAATTCAGAGTTTTCTTAGCCCCAGGGACACTGAGAGCAATGATACAAATAACCAGAGTTTTGGTGCCATTGTGTCATGATGGGGTGGCTCCTATCACCATCACCCTGTGAATGATAAAATAAATCCAGTTTTCTATAAACTGATATCCTGCAGCCATCTCTATAACATGGGGAAAAGCAGGAATATTCCTGATCACAGTTAAAATCTTAAAATTGTAGAACATAAACCTGACAATGCCAAACAGCGAGGAAACCATGGGAAAATAAGGCAAATGTGATAGAAAATAGAATTAAAAAGGATTCTCACTGCCAAAGTGATCTCCCATACTTTTAAAAGCAACAAAGAGTTCAATAAAAAAATAAATAAGGGGAGTTGAGGTAGGATTAGGACAGCTAATTTAGGTTAAAAGGAACATTTTAAAATGAGCAGCAGATATCAGCTGCCACCTCAGCTCCCAATGCCTGGGGCAGCTCCTGCTGGAATCACAGCTCCAAAGGGGCTGCAGGGGTCACAGGGGACCTAAACACAAAGCACAGACCTGTGCTCCCTGTCCCAGAAATACCCAGGGGTGCTGTGGGATCCACCCTGCAGGGATCAGGTTTAACGTTAAGCCTGAGCCTGGGTTTAGCAGAGCAGGGCTCTGCCTGACCTGCTGGCTCTCATTGCTTCCTGTCACATCCCTTTCCTCCAAGGATTCCAGGTGATGTTTTCCCCCCTTAGGAGCCCAAGGAGGCTGAAGATGGGCTGAGAGTGCCCAGCCCATGATCCTGGCCCCAGGATGTGGCCAAAGGGAACGAGGAACTGGGAGCTGAGAACTGAAAGTGCTGGAGGACAAAAGTCCAGAGAGGGCAGAGCACCACCAGAATCTGAAAGGATTTACTCACTGGCCAGTCCAACAAGGAAACTCTGACCCAAGAACAGACAAACATTTCAAAGCTGCTAAATAGCCCAGAAAACAGATTTCAGAACTAAATCTCAGGTCCAGTTTATTTCCAGGAGTCACAGCCACTCCCAGTCTTCCACACAAGGTTTTCAGCTCATCACTTGAAGTAGCTGGCAAAAGTCACCGTGGGCAGGAAACCAAACTAAGTAGGTCACAGCTCCAAGCCTGAGCAGTAATTTCAAGGGTCTTTACCTTCCTTATGCCACCTCTTTATCTTCCAGCACCTCAGGAAATCTGCTGGTCTCATTAAGAGCTCAGGGCATGTGCTCAGCTCTGTTGGAAATGGGGTTTTGCCTTCCCAAAGAGGAGTCAGGGTGTCTGTGTGTGACACACACAGCAGGACACAGGGGAATAAAGAGCTCCCTAAAGTCTGGTTTCTCTGGAAACACCAGACAGGCACCACGGGAGCGTGGCTGTGAAACACTGCAGGGCTCAGCCCTCTCCTCCAGCAATGAACCCTTCAAACGTCACCTTCTCCCAGAGTTAATGACCAACAGGAGGCAGGGGAAGTTAATCTGTACCTAGAACAGCTTCATAAATAAAACCCTTCGGGAAAACTGGAAAATTCTGGCACTGAACTAGAGCTGCCTTCATTTTAAAGTCTCCTGAGTGTGGTGGCAGCCTGGGGGCTCCTTTGGTGGCACTTTGCTGCCAGTCCCTTAGGGAGCACCAAGTTTTAGGACTTTGGTTTGTCACTTCCAGAGCAGGTTTGTCACTTGCTGGGGAGATGCCAAGGCCTGCCCAGGCTGGGGATCTGCTGCTCACCCACTTCCAGAGGGGATTTTTGGCTGCAGAGCCTCTGGGGTGGGCAGGTTGCTGCACAGAGGCCTCATGCTCACCACGCTGCCCAGCCTGGAAACCAGGAGTATTTTTAAAAAAGATGTAAACAAAGGGAAGCTGCTAAACTGGGCTGATGCTGGCTCCAGCCCTGCTCTCACTGCAGGGATTGCTGACAATCCCAGTACACAGAGCCCTGAGTAAATATTGGTTCAGACACGGATGCAGAGAGCACGAGGCCGCCTGCAGCTCCAAAAACAGCCTGGCCAAAGCAGCTTTCCCCAGGCTGCCCCTTCCTGTCCCTCCTGCAGCTCAAAAAACAGCCTGGCAAAAGAAACTCCTTACCAAAGTTGGACCTTCCTGTCCCTCCTGCAGCACCCCAAGGGCTGCTCTGGCTGTGAGCACAGGGAGTTCTGGCCAGTGACAGAATCCACGTGGATTATCCCCAAAATAAAGCAGTGTGGAGCACACAGAGCTGGAAGAAATCCCCCTCTGCCTGCTGGTCTCTGGCTCACTCTCAGGGTGAACTGGTTCCCTCAGCCCCAACTCTCTGAGGGGTGAGCGTGGGATAGAGCTGATCCCAGGCAAAATAACCTTCCCTGCCCTCCAGGCCTGCTCCTTTTATTTATGGGAAAATATGCTCGTTAATGCTCTTATCATGCAGGATCTAACTGGGGGGGGGGGAAAGTCTTCCTTGGAGTATCTCCATGCTAATGAGCTGCTGGGTGAAATGTTTCAGCAGGCAAAGCTCCCTCTGAGCTGGTTTCTGACAGAGCAGCCTCTGCACAGGTCTTAACGCTCATGCTGCTGGCAGCTGTTTGTTTGGATAACATTTCCAAATGAAATTGGGGCTTACAAAAGCAGAGCTGCACTTCCTCATCCCTGAGGCTGCCTGCTCCAAGCACGAGAGGAACTGGAGGAGAACAAGCCAGGCTGTGCCATTCCCCTTGTCCTGCAGGGAAACCTCGGATGGTGCTGGGTTCTGCTGGGGGGGGATGGAAACAAAAAATAAACTCCTAAATCCAGCACACAAAAGCAAGTGAGGGGAGGAAAGTGTTCATGGAGGGATTGCAGGGAGCCTGAAATGCTGATCATGGTGGGATTTATTGTGGAGGGGTTTGCAAAGGGTTTGCTCAGGACCCCAACACCCTCTCCATGCAAACAGGAGGGACAGGGCTTCATCCCCTTCCCAAATTAACTCCCTGTGACTCTGTGACTCCTCAGCAAGAACCAGGCTCCATCACCTCTGGGTAACTCTGGGGAGAGGCTGGAGCTGAGCTGCCTCTGGCCCAGCAGAAATGAAACAGAAAATGGGGTGGGGAAGGGAGGCTGTTGCAACGTCTTTCACTTGATTGTGCTGCAAGCACCTCCAAATTCCTCAGGGCCATTTGTTCACAACTGGCAGCAACAGCCAGAGAAAAACCAATACAGGAATCAGTGTTGTGGAACGTTATCCCTAAATTGCAGACCCACAACAACAAAGTGCCCCAGCACACTTCCTTCCCAGAAATCATCAGGTGCCACCCTCTGAGTGTTCCTTGTGGCTCCTGCTCTGGGCCAAGCCCCTTTCCAGCTGATTTCCTGCTCCCACTTCAACCTTCCCCCCCTTCCCCCCACATTATTTTTATGTGGAAACGGCTCAGTTTGATCCTGCAAACTCAAAAAGAACAACTCAGCCTTTCCCAGGTGCCCAGGTGATGTTGGATTCCACTCCTCATTCAGATAAATGAGAATTTACAGCATTTTAAACATCTATTACCTCATCTGTATTCAATCCCTCTCCATGCCAGCTGTTTTGAAGTGGAAAAACAGAGATCCAAAGTTTTTTTTGGTGAGAGTACAGACTTTTTTTTTGTTGGCCTGATGACTGTTTTCTTCTACTTCAGTATCTCTCAAAGATCTTGGAAAAATAAATTCTTTCCCATGCTGGTAAATACCTAAAAATTCTGGCTTCATTTGGCAGAGTCTCCTTCCAGCACAAGTGGGTCTGCAGCAAACCTGACCTTCAAATGAAATCATTCTCACAGGGATGACAGTGAAAATGAGGAGAGTTTTCCAGCTAGAAAAGGTGTTCTAATTACTTGTCCCACAAAGATCAGAATAGATTCTGACACACTAAAGAGTAATTTAGTGGGGGAGTATTTAAAATTAGATAACTGGTACTTAACTGTTACCTGTGAGATGAAGCAGAAGTACTAAGGAAGGAGAGGGGTAGATTTAAGAGCCATTTTAAATAAGACTTATAAAATAATCTGATAAGTTTAGAAATAACACTGTCCAGTGTTTTGATAAAGCCTCACAAGCTTTTGCTGTCCTTTGTCTCCACACAGAGCTGCCCAACAGGAACATTTAAATTATTCCATGACTAAAATCAGCTAAATTACAGGGTGAAGTCATCACAGACAATGATTTCTATGAAAACATGTCCTGATGGACAACTCTGCCTCAGTTTCTGTCCTGTTTTGGTGCTTGTCCACATCTCTAGACACCTCTCAAAACTGCAAGAATAAGCAGAGTCTTCCTGCAGTGGAATAGAGAAAAAAGGCAATCAGATCCACTTGATTTTAAAGCCTGTTTCAATAAATAAATAAATTAATAAATTAATTAATATATTTGATTCTCATTTTTGGGGAGGTGTTAAATGGGCAATGCTATGCATGGACTGCACATGCTTTGGAAGGGAGCTCATGTTTTTCTCTCTGTCGTTCTTCCCTCGTCAGCAAATCGGAGCAGGATGAATTCTCCTGATGCTGCTAAATGCCACAAACATCCATTTCCACCTTCCAGGAGTGCCCTGACAGCGTGATGCAGCAAAGCACAAAACACACAGGGCTTTCTGCTACTTGTCAAAAAAGATTTTTGTCCCATTCCCCTTCCCTGGAGCTTTTCTGCTCCTCTAGAACACGCATGCAGGAGCAGCCTCAGCTCCAGCAGTGGCAGAAAACCAGGCAGAAGCAGCAGTTTCTGCAGCTGGGTGATTTAATCCTGCTTTAATCACCTAAATGACAGAAGGGTTTATCTTTCCTTCTTGGAATAAATGATGTTCCAGAGCTGTGGTTTCAACGTGCAGGATTTCAGAATCTTGGGAGATTTATGGGTGTTTCAGCTCCTGAACACCTTTCTAAGCACCAATCTTGTGTTATCTGATCACAAACACTTGCACACCTGAAAATACAGGGAAGAGGGAAGACAGTTACTTATCCCACACCCATTTCTTGCTCTAATATGTTCACAACAATTTTTAATCTTGTTTTCTTCCTGTGCTGCTATAAACTCTTCTTCCAGAAAGTAAAACCTATAGAAGCTTGGCAAAGAATCACTGACTGGTGATTTTAACTACTGAGACCTCTTTTGTGAAAAAGAGGGTAAAAAGCAGAAGGAAACAAGCAAAGAAAGGAAAATCTGGAAAAATCAACTGCTTGGCTTTTCTCAGCCTGAAACAATTTCAACTTAGATCCCTGATGGAGATTGGCTTGTTGGTGCTTCTGTCCTTTCCTCATTAACTGCTCTGGTTATTGAGTAACTCAGGCTGTACAAGATTCTTTCCCAGGAGGTTTCAGGCAGCCCAGTTGCTGTGACCTGCTTGGGGTAAGAGCACAGAGCAACTGGGACCTGCTGGGGGCTCTCTGGAGAGCTCCCTCAAGAGCTGAGAACTGACCCAAGTATCTGGCTGGGGGACTGGGAGGGTCCTTGGAAATGCAGTTGTTGGAGAGGGGAAGGCTGTGGGAACTGGAATGGGGAGGACTTTGTGTGTTTGAGGACACCTGCACAGGATTTGGGATGAACGTGGGAGATGAGATTCTCTGTTTGCAGTAGTTGTAAAAATGCAGTTTAATAAAGAAATAAAGAAGGACCTACAGCTGTTGGAGTGTCCAAAGGAGGGACAGGGAGCTGGGGAAGGGCTGAGGAGCAGCTGAGGGCACTTGGCTCGTTCAGCTGGAGCAGAGGAGACTGAGGGGAGACTCCTCGGGGGCTGCAGCTCCTGCCGAGGGGAGGCAGAGGGGCAGGGGCTGAGCTCTGCTCTGGGACAGGGACAGGTTCTTCTTGAATCCTCCCCCTGTGAAACTTTTATGAAAAGCCTTAACAGAGTAATTTATGGGGAATCTGTTTTGATGTGCAGATCTGGGCCCCAATTCTAACCTTGCACACAATTCCAGAGCTCCTGTAAGTCATCTGCCTTTGCTGGGTCTGGGAGTCAGGGGATAAGGCTGGGCTGGGCAGAAAAGTGACCAATCTGCCCAGCTTTGGGCTCTGGAGTCTGAATTTGGGCTCTCAAGTATTAATTAGGGCTCCAGAGTCTGATTTCACAGATCCTTCCTCCAGCTGGGTTTGAAACCCTTTCCCAAAGTACAAAACACTTGGCTCCAGCCACATCCCACAGCAATGAGATCCATGAGTCCCTTACAGGTCTGAACTCTCTGGGCCAGGGCCAGGAGCCCAGCAAGGGCTGGAGCTGTGTCAGGCCTTGGCATGGAGCTCAGGGAAAGGTTCTTCCCCCCTGTTAGAGGGTGCTGGGCACTGCCCAGGCTCCCCAGGGAATGGTCCCGGCCCCAAGGCTGCCAGAGCTGCAGGAGCATTTGGACACCGCTCTCAGGGATGGGCAGGGGGGGATTGTTGGGGGGTCTGGGCAGGGCAGGGGCTGCACTGATGGTCCCTGAGGGATCCAGCTCAGGGTATTCCAGGATTCTGTGAATCTTCCCTGTGTGGTAAAAGCTGCTGTGCCTCAGCAGAGCTGGGCTGCTCAGCCTGTCAGGGTTCACTGCCCCCTGAATTCGGTAATTCCAGGGACTGCGATGCCAAACTGGGGATGCAGCTGGAACAACAACCCTGCTACAGAGTTCCTCTGCCACAGGAGGGACAATCTCAGCAAACCAGGGGTGAAAAACCAGCTGGGGATGGCAACATCTCCAAATGCCTCAGCCATAATCCTGAAATTGTGAGTCAGAAGCTTCTGTGTGAGGATTTATGAATCACTGTCCCAGCTAAAGTGGAAGTTGGGCTAACTCAGCAAAACTGCAGCTGGAACTAATCCCCCGTGGTGTTTAACACAAACCCAGCACAGGTTGGTGGGGTTTGTGCAGAGCACAGCGCTCCCGGAGCTCTCCAGGCACTCAGCTGTGAAATGGAGTGGTGGAGCACGGAGGTGACAGCGATTCAAAGGGCAAAGCTGCTCCCAGTTCACAGGGAAGAGGAAACAGCTGCAGCGCTGATTCCCCTCACACAGAGCCATTATAAGGAATTACAGCCGGATTACTACAGGAATAATAAATGCCATTATTGGAGATAATGAAATCTATCACCGAATGCTAATGCAGCCCTTCCACCCCCGACACCTCCAGCCCCAGCAGGAAAACCTTCCTAACACAGCCCCCAAAGCAGGAATTGCTAAATCTCCTCTGATGTGCTCTGTGTGCTCCGGATATTCCGGGATTGCAGCTATCCCATTGTTCCAGGCTGGACTCTGGCTAATGCATTAAACAGAAGAGTTTCCCCTCCATAAATCAACACCCAAATCTCGAGGGTGAGGTGAGCACAAGCTCAGTTTATATTGTGCTCTGGGAGCTAAGGGCAGATGCCTGCAGCAGGAAAAGGTCTTTCCTCCCATCCCTTTCACTTTCTAGGACTTTCAGATTTTTTTCCTGGCTCCTCCTCTGAGCTGCAGGAGAGCAGACACTTTGTTCCATCCCGAGTTATCCGAGCAGCTTCGGGACACAAAAGGTGGGTGGAGATTTAGCAATGATCCCTCTGCAAAGTGGAGCCAATCAATCCGTGGTGCTCAGAGCTCCTGGATGGGGATATTTTCAAGCAAATAAAAATAAGGTAGTAATGAAACCCCCTAAGAAAGAGCCAAATGCAGCTCTGGTAGCTGCAGGCAATAAAACAGGTGTGTTGTTGCCCAAGTTGATGAAGAAAAAAGAAATTCAGCCATCTACAAGTTTTTTAATGGAAAACCATGATTTTTAAAAACCATTACAGTGTATCTTTAGCAGTTTTCTTTGGCTCTGTAAACCCCCTAACTCACAGGGCATCCCTGCCTGCAAACACCATCACTCACACCATTATCTTGAGTTCTCTCTCCATACAGGATAAAATCCACTGCTCAGGCTGTGCCTCTGCCTTGGTTTTCAGGCTGAAATAATCAGAAACAGCTCAGCCAAAGATCTCATGCCCAAACCCATGGGGATGATGACCTATTTAGCTGTTTGTGCACATTTGCTGCTTTAAGATAGATTTTGAAGGCTGACCCTCACCCCCAAGGGATGTAGCTGTGTTTCCATCAATCCCATCTAGAAGAGCACTGGAGGTGTCCCGTTTCCAAATTCCCATCCTTTCCTCTGGACTGTTCTTGTCGTGGGACTGCACAAAGACCCAACCACATCCCCAAGCCTCAGATTTCCAAGCCCCTGGCAGCAGATGGAAAGCAGAGGGCAGGGGTTGGCTGTTATAGGGATGAGAACAACTTCTGCTGGGTTAATAACCAGGATTTACCCACTTCTTCATGAAGGCACAGCAAAAAAGCCTTTAGGCTAAAAGATCACTGTCAACCATTCCCCACCCCTTGTCCCCTACTGATCCAGAAACCAACCATTCCCCATCCCTATTCCCCTATAAATCCACAATCTAACCATTCCCCATCCCTGTTGCCCTATAAATCCATGATCTAACCGTTCCCCATCTCCATTCCCCTATAAATCAACCATTTCCCATCCTTACTCCCTTATAAATCCATAAACCAACCACTCCTCATCCCTATTTGACTATAAATCCATGGACCAACCTTTCCTCATCCCTATTTCACTATAAATCCATGAATCAACCATTCCCTATCCCTATTCCCCTATTAATCCATAAACCATCCATTCCTTATCCCTTTTCCACTATAAACCCATAAACTAACTGATACCTATCCCTATTCCCTTATAAATCCTTGACCTAAGTATTCCCCATGCCTATTCCCTTATAAATCCATAAACTAATTATTCCTCATCTTTTTCCCATTCTAAATCCACAAACCAACTATTCCCCATCCTTTTTCCATTCTAAATCCACAAACCAACTATTCCCCATCCCTATTGCCCTATAAATCCATAAACCACAGCCAGGCCAAAGGAGACCAGCCCAAACACACTCCACAAAACCAAATCACAACCCCAGCCCGACCTTTCAGGGACCCTCGTGGGGGGTTTATTACTAATTTTTAATTAAAAGTTTCCCTCAGCAGCAGGCTTTATGCGAAGCTCTGATGCCGCCGGGGGTCCCACAGGTGGTCCTGCTGCCGCCCCTCCACAGCTTCCAGCGCCAGGGCTGCACCCTACGGCTCTGTCCGTGTTTTTCCATCTCTTTTCATGACTCTTCACGTCTCTCCCTCCCTGTGCTCCCTCACACCCCGCTCCTCCCCCGGCCCCCCCCCGGTTACCTCAGCCGGGCGGGGCGCGGCCGCGGGACTCGAACCGGCCGGGTGCCATTTTGTGTAGCAGCGCCTGGGGAGAGGGGGGCGGAGGCGGCGGAGGGTTTCGGGGTTCGGACCAGAGCGGCCGGATGGTGAAATCCTCCCTGCAACGGATACTCAACAGCCACTGCTTCGCTAGAGAGAAAGAGGGGAATAAAAGCACCATCATGCCCGCTGTGCTGAGCCTCAGTACCGGACAGAGCAGGTGAGGCGCCGCGGCCTCCCTCAGCCTCTCACCGCTGGGCACTCGCTGCCTCCTTCCTCTTCCTCAGCCTCCTTTGTCGCCTCCCTGGTGGCCCGAGAGGGGCGGAGGACGCTGCGTGGCCAACGGGGGAGGGGCGGCCCTGCCCCCGCCGCGCGGGGAAAGGCGCTTGGGGAGGGTGGAAAAACCCCCCAAAAAATTGGAGATTTTGAGGCCTCAGCGCTGTCCCGGCCCTGGGAGGGGCCCCCGAGGGCACCCCCGGGCTGGGAGAGGCTCCGGCCAGGCTGGGGCAGGAGCCGTGCTGGGGGTGAGGGGGGGGGCGAGGGGAAACAACAATTAGGCAAAGATATCGAGGGATTGAAAGCTGTTATCCCCTTATGTAACCGTGGATACTCCGCAAAACTAATCGAGGGTAAGAGTGTTAGGAGAGTTGTTGGTTAAAAACACAAGCGAAAGATTGAACACCCCACACAGGTACTGGGAATAAAGAAAAAACCGAATTAAGGTTGCTGGTGTGGAGTGGTGGATGCTCAGGATATCAATCTGGCCTTTCCACCTCGTGTGTGGACTGTGGAAGGAGTTTTTAAACTGTTTTTATGTTTAACTGCGGGTTAAAGATTTTTTTTTTTCCTCCCTAAGTGCACATAAACATCACAAGATTATATTTATGGTTGCAAACCTTCCTTCTCCGTCACCTTTTTGGGGCAAGAAAGATGAAGTTATTAAAGATTGCCACAGCATGCCTTTGGAAAAGGTTTTTACAGGTTTATTTTTAAGGGACATTAGGAATGTATAGTTCGCAGTCATTTTCAGATAAAAATAAATAATGTTGGTATTAAAGAAAAAGTCTCTTAAAATAATGGATTGGAGACTCATTTAATTAAAATAACGCTTTCAGTTAGCGCAGATTTTGTATTTTTAATGAAACTTCGCAATTGTTGCTTTTGCTTCTCATCAAATTATAAATATAATTTGCCTTCCAGCACATAGTATTTAATCTCTCTGCCCATTCCCAGCCTTTCTAATACGGATTATTCATCACAAGTTAGAAGCTCATTAAAAAAAAAAAGGGGGGGGAGGGGAAAAAAAAATCCAATCCAAACCTCGCGAGTCCGGGTGCGAAGTGTGCAAAATGGTGGATTATTTTGTAGCTGTTTATTCGGATTTGCAAATGGCTGCAGTGGCTGCTGCTGGCACCCGGAGACAGGACGATTGTGAAAATTCCCCCAAGGGCCTCGATTGCTGCATCTGCTGAGATGACGCAACTCAAGAGTGGAGCCTGCGGGTGAAGGATGGTGCAGAGGGAGGGGCCAGCGCTGCTCTGCCACGGGAGGAGTGAAACAGCCTTGAAAAGGATGGGGAGAAACTTAAAAATAATTCCTCACACCTTCAGAAATACAGTGTTTTCCTCCTCGAGCGCTGAGCGTTGTGGAATTGCTCTGAGGAATTCAGTGGGAAGAGGTTTGGAGGTGTTTTTGGAGGTTTTGCAGAGATTCAGGTGTGGCCTCAGCTCAAGCTGAAAACGCTGGAGTTGATGATTCCCTGGAATTGCCTGGCCTCGAGCTGGGAAGATTTTTGGTGAATATCCAGTGAGCCCTGCCTTGCTGGGCTCAGCTTTGTGCTGCCTGAGAACAAGGAGGGCAGAAAACAGGACATTCCTGCAGGAAAGTTGTTCTTGTGAGGTCAGATCAGGTCTGTGCTGGCACAGAAACACACCTGGCTCACTCACACTGAGTATTTTTCATTTCCAAGTGAGTCTTCACTCAAAATTCTGCAGTGGCAGCTCCCTGGGCACTGTCCCTGCCCCTGGTGTGCAGCTTCCTTTGTCCTCCCACTTGCAAAGGGAGGAGTCCTTTGGCCTGGGTTTGATTTTTAACACAGTTTAAACCCTGGAAGTGCCAGGGTTTTGTCCAAACCTTCCTGCCTGTCTAACCATGGTCTCTTTGCAGTTCCAGGGTTCCCTTCAATTGCTGTAGTAACCTGGGTCCGGGGCCTCGGTGGTGCTCCTGATGTCCCTCACCCACCCCTGAAGATCCCAGGTGGGCGAGGGAATAGTCAGAGGGATCACAATCTTTCAGCTAATTTATTTTATTCGGTGAGTATGAGGAGCAAACAGCTTGTGATGAGCTTGACATCATTCCCTGCTTTAATCCCTCCTCCAAAAATGAATGGAAAAATAACTCTGCCCTTCTCCCTGCTGCAGGATAATCGGCTGAATGTCACAGAAGAACTAACACCTAACAACAGGACAAGAATTCTCAATGTCCAGTCAAGGCTTACAGATGCCAAACACATCAGTTGGAGAGCAGTGCTGAACAACAACAACCTCTACATTGAAATTCCCAGTGGTGCTCTGCCTGAGGGGAGCAAGGACAGGTGGGTCAGGCAGAACTTGGCTGTGGGTTAGCACAAGGCCTCTCAGTGGGGGGGAGGGCACTTTGCTCTTTGTATTTTGAAAGCTTGAGTTTAGTTTTGGTATTTGAGGCTCTCTTGCAAGCCTGGTTTCAGGGCTTCAGCCCAAAGTTTGGGATTTCAGGCACTGAGAATTCCAGGCTGCTTTGAGTCTCTCCCTGCAGCTCCTTCAGCTGTGTCACAAACACATTTTCTGTGCCACTGAGGAGTCCTGCCCTTGAGTTCTGCCTGGGGTTTGGGGATCTGGTGGTGTGAGGCTGCAGCCTGTGCTGCCTCCTCCTGTGTGGATTTGCTCTCAGGGCCTTGCCAGCTCTCTCTGAAGGAGCCCTTGGCTGCCAGAGCTCCGGGAGTGTTCAGACAATGCTCAGGGTGGGATTGTTGGGGTGTCTGTGCAGGGCCAGGGGTTGGACTGGATGATCCCTGAGGGTCCCTCCCATCCCAGCACATTCCCTGTCCCACAGGCACTGACCTCCTGCTGTTTTTCTTGCAGCTTTGCTGTTCTTCTCGAGTTTGCTGAAGAACAGCTCCGAGTTGAGCACGTGTTCATCTGTTTCCACAAGAACAGAGATGACAGAGGTGGGTGTTCCCTTCAGACACACAAAATGCCTTTTGGTGGAAAATTTTTTTTTTTTTTTTTTTTTCAGTATCCCATGGGTGAAACTTGTCTCCTGCTTTATTTTCTAGCTGCACTGCTCCGTACTTTCAGCTTTTTGGGCTTTGAGATTGTGAGACCAGGGCATCCCCTTGTCCCCAAGAGACCAGATGCTTGCTTCATGGCCTACACGTTTGAGAGAGACTCAGCAGAAGAAGACTAGATTGCAATGTTTGCCTCTTTAGAGCTTTCTTGTTGTCTATAAAGATGATTCTGTAGAAATTTTGTCAACATCTTATTCCAGTCTATCTTAACTCTTGTATGAAACCTTGTGTGACCCAGCTGCTTTGGTGGTGAGATGTTGAAAATTTCAGACTCCACATCTTTCTCTGGATTTTGTGCGCATGTCGTGGTTGTGCAAAAATAAATGCTCCCTCCAAATTTAGCAGTATATTTCTTGAAGTTTAATATTGTGTTTGTGATACTGAAGTATTTGCTTTAATTCTAAATAAAAATTTATATTTTACTTTTTATTGCTGGTTTTAAGCTGTTTAAAGACTTGCACTCTTGAAGAGGTGGCTCTGGAACTGCCCCAACCATTAAAGTTGCAGGTGTGGAAAGGCTTTGCTCGTTCTTTGCTTGACTGGAACTCATGGATGTGCTCTAACAGGGCTTGAAATAATCCAGCAATCCTGGAAAAGTTGACTTTTAGTGCATAATTAGCAGGTGTGGTAATTGGGACCAGTGCTTCCCTGCTCTGCCAGGGTTTTGTAGGGTATTCAGGGCATGATTTGGTTGGGAAGTCTCAAGTGGAACATGATCTGCTCAGCCCATGGCTGCTTTAAATACCAAATATGCAACTTAAATACCTGGAATTTTAGTGTTCCCATAACAGTGCAGCCTTGCCAGTGTGCTGGGGGACTCCAGGAATTTTGGCTGTGAGCTGGGAAGGTTTGTGGCACTCTCCAGTGGTGTCACAGAGGCTGGGCAGGCTTTTTGGGTTGGGGGCAGGCTGTGGTTGAGGGGTGAGGAGGGGGCTGTGCTGGGGCTCCACAGTCACCCCGTGGTGCTCAGGATGGTGATCACAAGGGGAAAAGGCTCCTTGTGATGCTGGAATTAACAAACTGAAATTACAAGTAAGTCTCCAAAGGGGCTGAGCTTTAAAGTGTAGTATTTCCATGTTTTTAGTACTGGCAGGCTTGTTTGGCACTGTTGGAGATGATGAATCTTTCCTCTATAGAACCTTGGAGCAGGGAATCCCTGGGATGGGTTTATTTCAGCAGTGTGAGTAGAAGACTCTAAGTGGGGCCCTGGGGGAGATCTGAGTGCTGTGAAATGTGTGAGTGAGGGTCTAAAGTTTCCCCCACAGCCCATCCCTGGGCTCAGCAGTGCTGGAATCCCATGGAATACACTGAAATATTCCCTGAAACTCGTGGGAGATGCAGCATGGAGTAACCTGGGGCTGTGTGAGCACTGATGCAGAGTGGGGGCTCTTGCTGGGCTCTTTAATTGGCTCTTCCCAATTCTCTTGTGCCCCTACAATTGTGCTCATCCTGGAGTTTCTGGGAAACTGCAGGAAGCTGAGCTGGAGGAGGTTTGGGCTGGAGCTCAGGGAAAGGTTCTTCCCCCCTGTTAGAGGGTGCTGGGCACTGCCCAGGCTCCCCAGGGAATGGTCCCGGCCCCAAGGCTGCCAGAGCTGCAGGAGCGTTTGGACACTGCTCTCAGGGATGGGCAGGGGGGATTGTTGGGGGGTCTGGGCAGGGCAGGGGCTGCACTGATGGTCCCTGAGGGTCCCTTCCAGCTCAGGATATTCTGGGATTTCATGGTGGTGGCATGACCAGGGGAGGTTGTCCTTGTTTTGCTGAACTTCCTGTGTTGTTTATTTGAAAAAATTCCTGTTCTCCTCTGCAGAGTACCTGTGCCATGTCCTGCTCTGTGGGAGTGTGGAATGTACCTGGTCCTGCCTCCATGGGACATTTTGCCTACTTTGAATGCTCCTAAAAGAAGGGGAGTGGGATCACCCATGCTGGAAACCAGAGCAGGGGTGCTGTGGGTCCTTGGAGCTGCTGGGCTGGGGCTGCAGGAGCCCCGGGAGTGGGTTTGGCTTTGTCTCCCCGGGATGAGGGGCTGTGCTGGGCCTTTACTGCCCTCTCGTAGCCACGGCAAATACTGCAGGAGAGACAGGGCCAGCAGGGCTGGGCTCTCCCGGGCACCCAGTGCTGCCCAGAGAGCCTGGAACGAGATCTGAGCCTCATTTCTGTGCCTGTGCCAGGGTTGGTGGGTCCAGCCTGGGCAGGGAGGCTGCACTGGGGAATTTGGGTGCTGCTCCAGGTGGGAGCAAACCAACCAGGGAGCTGGGGCTGAGCTGCTCTCTGCATTTTGAGAGGTCCCAAGTCCGGTTTATTTTTGGTTTTTGGAGCTCAGGGACTCTAGGAGGAATCTTCCCCCACTCCAGCCATGCCCAGGCTCTGGGGAGTCACTGCCACATCCATGGGCACAGCAGATGTGGGGAGGCTCTGTCCCACTGTGTGCACAGCCCTGTGGCTGTCAGCTGATGGAGTCACTGAATCATGGAATTTTTTAGGCTGGAAAAGTCATCCTAAGATCATCACCCATTACCCCATCACCACTAACCCAGGTCCCCAAGTGCCACATCCACACATTGTTGGGACACTTCCAGGGATGGTGACTCCAGCACCAGCCTGTGCTGATACCTGATCACTCTTTCAGGGAAGGATTTTTCCCTGATACCCAGTCGAGATGGCTGTGAGTAGATTAATAATGGCTGAGGAATAATTTAAATGACCTTAGTAGGGCCTTTACCATGCTGGTCCCTCAGCATGGATTTGGGAACTGGGTGCTGCCAAGTGTTTCACAGCAAGGAGCAGATGCCACAGCCCTGCCTTGGTGCCCATGAACTCACCTGAGCTGTTCACCAGAGCCCATGCAGGCTGTTCTGGGTAGTCACCATGGGCCAGGGCAGTTTGGATTTGTGTTTCCCTCTGGATTCATCCCTGGAATGTGTAATGCTGGCAAAGAAGCACATAAAGGACCAGTGTTTGAGAGGCTCAGATCCAGGTTTTATTAAAGCTCTATTTTTCCCTTTAAAATGTCATTTTTATTTGTGACTGTGCCACAAATTGTCTCTGAGAAGCACAAGCTGAAGGAGCTGTTGTTTCTCCTTTGCTGTGATGGGTGGCTTTGAGTGTTTAAAACAGCAAAAAACTGGTGGCTCAAAAGGATCTGAGGGGGTTTTGTGAAAAGTCTGAACCCCATAAACTTTATTTGGGATTATCAGTCACTAAATTGGTGCTTGGGGCTTCCATCCAGCTGCCTTTCCTCAGATGTTCTGATAAACCAGACTTAGAGTGCCAAGCAAAAATGGTTTGAGGGTATAAAGCACAGCCTGTGTTTGGGAGTTTGATCCCAACTTCATCATCCATGGGCTATGGGGGGAGTGAGTTTAGTTTTGCAGAGCTTTCCCAGCAAGGACCTGCTGGATTTCTCAGGAACTGGTGGATTTCACAGAATCATAGAATGTTTTGGGCTGAAAAAACACTAAAAATAATTTCAACTCCCCTGCCATGGGCAGGGACAGGTTTGGCCAGGCCCCTGTGAGCTCTTGGCTTTGAGACCTTTGTGTAGGCTGAGCTGGAGGCTGGTTTAGAGAGCATAGAGAACCTGGGTGACCTGGTAGAGGGTGTGTTCTGTGACCCCCTGGAAGTACTGGCAGCACAGCCACTCCTCCAGGCCGGGGCTGGCCCTGGCCCCAGCTGAGTTCTCTGCAAACCTCAGGAGCAGCAGAGCCCTCTTGACCTGCAGCCAGCCCCGGAGCAGCTCCAGGCTGCTCCTGCTCCTGGCAAAGAGCTGCTGGCGTGGCCCCCAGAGCAGCACCTGCAGCATGGCCCTGGCCTGCTGGATGCACACCCTGTGCTGAGCATCCCTGTGCAGCAGCAGCGTGGCCAGGCGCTTCAGCCCTGCCGAGTAGATGGACAGCGAGGGGATTTCGGGAAGCCCTTTGCTTCTGAATCCCAAAATGTTCTCCAGGGAGATGTCCACGTGCAAGATCTGATAGATCAGCCTGCCCACATTCAGCTCAGCTGCTGCTGGAGGGGAGGGTGCAGCGAGAGCCTGGCTCCAGTCCTGCTCCTGGCTGCTGGAACAGGGTCTGTGCTTCTCCTGCACCTTGAAGAAGCTGCTGATGAGCAGCCGTGGAAGGGACAGTCCTGGCAGCTCCTTCTGGCCCTGCTGGCCCCGGGAAGGACATGGGCATGGTACCAGCAGCAGGTTCTCGGGGCAGAGGTCCCCCTGGGCCACATTCTGCCCCCGGAGGTGCTCCAGCCCCATGCAGAGCTGCAGGAGCAGGAGGCAGCACAGGCGCTCGTAGTGCCCAGGGCTGGTCCTGTGCAAAGCGTGGGAGCCCTTCACAAAGTCTGCCAGGGTCTGCTGGGGAACCTCGGCACAAAGCAGCACCTGCAGCACAGGCTGGGGGGCAGCACAGGCTGGTTCCTCTCTGGAAGGGCCCTGGCTGTGTTTTCCAGGGATTCCTGGGAGCACCAGCTCCTGGGGGAGGCGGTCGGTGAAGCGGCCGAGCAGGCGCTGGATGCTGCAGTGGGTCCCCAGGGAGCTCTGCACCCCCAGGCTGGAGCAGCATGGCTTGGGGACCTGCAGGGACACACAGGACAGGCCCAGCTGTGCAAGGACAGAGCCTTGTCATGGGCTGGGCCCCCCTGCCAGCTCAGGGCCAGCAGCCCTGCTCTGACCCACACGTGGTGCTGGGGTCCCCCTGCACCTCTGAACCCAGGAATGGAGCCAGGATGGCTTTGGGTGAGAGCTGGGACACAGGGGGTGGTGCAGCCCCAGCTGGGCTGGGCTCTCATCCTGCTCTCCTGGGCAGCTCCAGCCTCTGCTCTGCTGAGTTACCAGGACATGTCCCCAGCAGGGCCATTTCTGACGTGTCCCTTGGCCCCACGGGGGCTGTCACCCTCATCACCCACCCCCGCCAGCAGCACTGCCTCGTTCAGCAAATGCAGAAGTGGGTGCAAAAAGGGGAAGTGGCCTCAGTGTCATGTCCCAATGCTCCTGGCTTCCTCTGCACCACCCAGACTCCCCCCTTACCTTGGCTGCAAGCTGCAGCTGGCTGTGCTCCAAGGTGAAGCCCACCCTGAAGTACCAGGCGTCCCCGCTCTGGCAGCAGGGCTGGGGCTGCAGGACACGCAGCTCTGCCCAGCGCTTCCCTGCCAGCTCTGCCTGCAGCAGCTGCAGCCTCTCCTCGGGCCCCACCAGCTCCTCCTGCATGCGAGCCGACAGCCGGGCCAGGGCGGCCTCCTGGCACCCCAAAACCACCCCACACACCCCGGCCGGGCTCTCCAGGAGCTGCCCCAGCTCCCCGTCCGCTGTCCCAAATGTCAGCTCCTTCAGGCTGGCTGATGGGGCTTCCTGGGGGCTGCTTCGGGCCAGCGGCTCCCCCAGGCTGTGGGACTTGGTCAGGGGCTTTTTGGGTGCCCAGGAGGGTCTGTCCCGCGGGGGAGCCCCCTCCCCGTGCCGCAGCTGGGCTGCGGGGATGCTGTAGAGGATGCTGCCAGCCCGTGGCTCAGGGTCGCCAAGGCGGCGGGGGGATGATCCCGGCTCCGGGAGGGACTCGGCTCGCTGGAGCTGCTTTTTGGGCAGTGGGGGCGCCTGGGGGTCCGGGTGGGGCTGAGGGAGGGGTCTCCCAGCGCCCTCCCCTCGGCTGGCCTTGGGGGGAACGAGGTGGGCCCGCAGCTCTCCTGGGGAGGGAGGGACAGACGTGACAGGGCAGAGAGAGGAGAAGAGAGTGGGATGGGATGGGATGGGATGGGATGGGATGGGATGGGATGGGATGGGATGGGATGGGATGGGATGGGATTTTGGGATGGGATGGGATGGGATTTTGGGATGGGATGGGATTTTGGGATTTTGGGCTGGGATTTTGGGATGGGATGGGATTTTGAGATTTTGGGCTGGGATTTTGGGCTGGGATTTCGGGATGGGATTTTGGGATTTTGGATTTTGGGATTTTGGGATGGGATTTTGGGATGGGATTTTGGGATGGGATGGGATTTTGGGATGGGATTTTGGGGTGGGATTTTGGGATGGGATTTTGGGGTGGGATGGGATTTTGGGATAGAATGGCAGTACAGCACGTTGTTCTTTCCCCTCCTGCATGTTTCCAGCCCCAAAGCCACACCCAGCACCAGCCAGAGGGGTGACACGGGGGGAGGACAGGGACAGCAGAGGGGTCAGGCCGTCACTCACCCACGTTGCTGTAGATGAGGGCTGAGCTGGGGGGCCGAGCGGGGCAGCCCCCCGGGGTGTCCGGCACCGGAGTGGCCATTGCGGGGGCAGCGCGGTGCGGGCTGGCCCTGCCGGACCGGGAGCAGCGTCAGCCCCGGCTCAGGCACAGAACGCGGAGAAAAGGGGAAGCAGCGGCCTGGGGAACCTTGGCGGGGCGGTTTTGGGGAGAAACACGGGGAGTTTGGTGGCCCAGTGACTCCAGCTGGCGCACTGGGGAATCCTGGCGGTGGGAGCTGCCCCGGGGGCTCCAGGCGCTCTGGGACACACCCATGGGCGCACCCAGGTGTGTGACCCGTGTCCCTGCTGGGTGACCCCAGGAGGACACAGTGCTGGCTGGGACAAGAGCAGGAAAAGCCTTTGACCCCCCCAGCCAGGCCTGGGGGCTAGGACAGGGCTGTGGGCATGGGGAGGGAGCCCGAAGGAGGAGGGCACTGGGATGGAGCCGCTGGTTTCACTTCCGTGCCCTGGCACTTCGCGATACCGAAACCACGGCGGCTCTGCCCGAACCTCCCCGTCCTGCTGGGACAGCACGGGCTGAGCCCCCCCGAGCCCTGCGCCCCCCGGGTCACTGCCGTGCCCAGCAGCTCCTGCCCCCCGTGCGGAGCCCCCCGTTACCTGAGAGCCGCCCCTGGCAGCGGGGGGGTCCCGGGGGGCTCCAGCTCCGCATCCCGGGGCCGCAGCAGCTCCCGCCGCCCATCCCAGCCCGGCCTGGCGCTGCCCATGGCGCGCTGGGACCCGCCTTGCGCAAGGCGCTGCGGCAGGATGTGCTCTCAAAACCTTTCGGAACCTTTCAAAACCCCGTGCTCGGCTGGAGGAAGCCGGGGCTTGGCCTCGCTGGTCACTGTGTCACCGTCAGTGGCACCTGTGGGTTTGTGTCCCCCGAGCTCTGCGCCCCCAGGGTGGAGCAGCACGGCTTGGGGACCTGCAGGGACACACAGGACAGGGACAAGGACAGAGCCACCAGCCCTGCTCTGACCTGCGAGGGTCCCCCTGTACCCTCTGAACCCAGGAATGGAGCCAGGATGGCTCTGAGTGAGAGCTGGGACACGGGGGGTGCTGCAGCCCCTCTCATCCCGCTCTCCGGGGCAGCCAGCTCTGCTCCAGCCTCTCCCCTGCCCCTGCAGCTTCACGCTGCTCCTCCTTCCCAGATGGCTCTAGGGATGGCTCTAGGGGTGGCTCTGAGCAGGGGATTGCCCCCACAAACCCCCTCACATCACAGAATGAATTCCCCTTCCTCCAGGTTGTTACTCTGGGTGGGTTGGCAAGGAGGAATATTTTCATTCTCTTCCATGAACCGAGGTTGTGGGTTCAATTCCTGTAAGAATTGGACTTAATCCCTGTGGTTACCATCCAGCTCAGAATATTCTTTGATCTGTGATCTGTCTTTTTGCTGGGATTTCCTGCAGCCATTGCATGAGAAGAGCTCAGCCCTTGGAAACCATTTTCTTTTTTGCTTCCCAGAGCTTTACAGGTGCTCAAAGAGCACCAAGTGACCCAACTCAGTTGCTGAAAAAAAATCCTCCCATGGTGTCTGTCCCCTCTAGGATGAAGCCACTTTTTAAACAGTCTGAACCCCAAGTATTTCAATATTTCCTCCTTTCTATTCACTCTTCGAGGCATCAGTGGGTGCTGTGGGAAGGCACAGAAATCCTGCAGGGATTTCTCCTGGGAGCAGCGAGGCTGGGGATGAGCAGGCTTTGGGAGATGGGTTTCCATGAGGAAAGTGGAAAATGTCATTGCTTGAGCCCAGCCATGCAACCAGGAGCACAGAACCCTGGATCCAGAACCCAGCAGAACCTGGATCCAGCACCTGTGCAGGGTTTGGGGGCTGGGATGGGACTGGCTGGGTGCTGGGAGCCTGTGAGGAGCCCACAGTTCCCTCCCATGTTTTATTTCCATATTTCCCAGCTCTCTCAGGCCAGCTGGGAGCTGTGGCTGTTGTTGGGGCCGTTTCTGGGTGCTGAGGCCGTGTGTGAGAGCTGATAAAAACCCCTGTGGGGCTGAGTCATGCTTGGATCCAGCTCAGGGAGGAGGTGCAGGGCTCTGGGAGGGGACAACCTGCACCATCCACCCCACACTGCACCAGCAACCCAGACTGGCTTGGGTTGGGAGGGCTCTAAAGCCCATCCAGTGCCACCATCCATGGCAGGGACACCTCCCACTGTCCCAGGCTGGTCAAATCCCCAATGTCCAGCCTGGCCTGGGACACTGCCAGGGATCCAGTCTGGGCACCCTGTGCCAGGGCCTGCCCACCCTCACACACAAGAAATTTGTTAGAAGCATCACTGTTTTTCCCTGATGAATAAAATTGCTGTTAAAGAAGTACCAGGAAATGTTAGGAATAAAATCACAGAATTCCTGCCATGCCTGTGACCCTGCCAAGCTGGTGAGAAGTAGCCAGGGAAAAAGGGACAGCCAGAGGCTGCCTTTTAGCTGTGAAATTCCTCATTTGTCTTATTACAACCAAGGAGAAAATGCCAAGTTTTAAAGCCACCCAAGCCCTTAACAAGGACGGACGTTTCCTGTTGCCAACCTCTGCAGGACTGTGCAAAATGCTGATTTAATTCTCCAGGCCATGGGGCATCCCTGGATCCTTTGGTGGCTTCTGCTGCCTGTCCTGTTGGAATGAGGCAGTGCTTTATTTTGCAGTCTTTATTTTTTGCTGTTTTTCCATGCCATTGCTAGCAGCTGTGCAGTGCTGGGATTGCTCCATGCCCCTGCTCATGGGGATCCCTGGGCACTTACATCCTGGGTGCTTTCATCTCCATCCGCAGCTGAGCAGACACCGGGGTTAGTCTGCTCCACCCTGCACAGGCAGGAGCTGCAACCTCAACCCTTCACCTCCCTGTGCCTAGTTCATCTGAAGCGAGAAAGAGAGGGAAAGCCCATTCCTCTTCCTCCCCCAAGCATCGCAGAGCTGCACCGGCCTGCAGCGTCCCGTGCATTCAGGGGGAAGGAGACCACCCTCCCTGGTGCCGTGGTAGCTGGGCCCGGAGCCCAGGAGAGGGCGGCAGGTCGGGCTGGGGCCCGGGCCCTTCTCCGGGCAGATGGAGGCATGCTTGCTTCCAGCGTGCCCAGGTGCCGCGGTGCAACAGTTCGGGCGGTGCCAGCCCGTCGTGCCGGCCCGGTGCCAATCCAGTGCTGGCCCGGTGCCAGCCCGGTGCCAGCCCGGTGCCAATCCAGTGCCAGCCCGGTGCCAATCCAGTGCCAGCCCGGTGCCAGCCCAGTGCCAGCCCGGTGCCAATCCAGTGCCAGCCCAGTGCCAGCCCAGTGCCAGCCCAGTGCCAATCCAGTGCCAGCCCAGTGCCAGCCCGGTGCCAGCCCAGTGCCAGCCCGGTGCCAATCCAGTGCCAGCCCAGTGCCAATCCAGGTGCCAGCCCAGTGCCAATCCAGTGCCAGCCCAGTGCCAGCCCGGTGCCAGCCCAGTGCCAGCCCGGTGCCAGCCTGGTGCCAATCCAGTGCCATCCCAGTGCCACTCCAGTGCCAGCCCGGTGCCAGCCTGGTGCCAATCCAGTGCCATCCCAGTGCCACTCCAGTGCCAGCCCGGTGCCAGCCCAGTGCCAGCCCAGTGCCAGCCCGGTTCCAGCCCAGTGCCAGCCCAGTGTCAGCCTGGTTCCAGCCCAGTGCCAGCCCGGTGTCTGCCCAGCCCGTATTGGGAGAGCCGCGGCTGGGCTGGCAGGGGACAGGAAAGGGGCTTTGGAGAGGACACAAGGACAGGTGGCCCCCGGGCAGCAGGACAAGGGGACACTGGGCTGGCTGGTGGGGACAGCAGTGGCAGCTCTGGGGAGCCCAGGGGGGCCAGGCTGTGCCCCGGGCTGGGGGATGGGAAAGGCACTGGGAGGGTCACTCTGGAGTAGGAACCGCCTCCCCCTCCCCACTGGTCCTGCCCCACAGCCCCATTGCTGTGCCCTCCCTCTCGTGCCTCAGTTTCCCCAGCACAGGCTCCCCGTGCTCAATTTTCCAGCCTCATGCAAGGGATTTGGCTCCGTGTGTGCCTGTGCACATCTGTGCACTCTTGTGTGGATGTGACTCCTTTTAACCCCCCCAAACCCCAATTTCCCTGCAAGGAGGACTTGAGGTGCTGACTTTGCACCCTCCACTTTTGGCACACCCTTATAAACACTGCATTAATAATTAATAATCGATTAATAGCAGCAGTTCGTTAGCACACGTGCATTAATCATTTATTAGTTATTAATATGGACTTTGGTACCCTCTGGGAGTGGTTTCACATTGTTTATGTGCTGTTTGTGGGACTGATGGTGGTGACAGATTCAGAGGCTGCAAATCCCAGCAGAGCCCCGGGAAGGAGGAAAGGTCTGCTGGAATTCCGGGGCTTCCCAGGTTGCAGCAGGTCTGGAGAGCTCAAAGCTGTGAACTGTGGGGTTCCTGCCCTTTCCAGGCCCTGCTCAGGCTTTGCCCACTGATTTTACCTTTTCTTATCAAGGCACATAAGGAAGAAAAGAGGAGAAAAACCCAAATGAGCCACAAAAGTCCATTTTCCCCCCATTTTTTTTGTTTTGCTCACAAATACATCTCACATGCTCGTTACATAGAAAACTGTGCCAGGTCTGCACTGCCCTTTGCTCCCACTGTGAGGGTCCATGCCCGACCCCTTCCCCCCTCCCACTCCCCCTCCACCCCCTCCCAAAGTTAAAAAAACCCAGACACCAAACAGGACCCTGGTAGGACACGGCATGCACGGCTTGGGGGTGAGGGGCACCGGGCATGTGGGGCCAGGGGACAGCCAGACATGGATGGATGATGGATGGATGGATGATGGATGGATGGATGGATGGATGGATGGATGATGGATGGATGGATGGATGATGGATGGATGGATGGATGGATGGATGATGGATGGATGATGGATGGATGGATGATGGATGGATGGATGGATGGATGATGGATGGATGATGGATGGATGGATGGATGGATGATGGATGGATGGATGGATGATGGATGGATGGATGGATGGATGATGGATGGATGGATGATGGATGGATGGATGGATGGATGATGGATGGATGGATGGATGATGGATGGATGGATGGATGGATGGATGGATGGATGGATGGATGGATGGGATGATGGATGGATGGATGGATGGATGATGGATGGATGATGGATGGATGATGGATGGATGATGGATGGATGGATGGATGGATGGATGGATGATGGATGGATGGATGGATGGATGATGGATGATGGATGGATGATGGATGGATGGATGATGGATGGATGGATGGATGATGGATGGATGGATGGATGATGGATGATGGATGGATGGATGGATGGATGGATGGATGGATGGATGGATGGATGATGGATGGATGATGGATGGATGGATGATGGATGGATGGATGGATGATGGATGGATGGATGGATGGATGATGGATGGATGGATGATGGATGGATGGATGGATGGATGATGGATGGATGGATGGATGGATGGATGGATGATGGATGGATGGATGGATGGATGATGGATGGATGGATGATGGATGGATGGATGGATGGATGATGGATGGATGGATGGATGGATGGATGGATGGATGGATGGATGATGGATGGATGATGGATGGATGGATGATGGATGGATGGATGGATGGATGATGGATGGATGATGGATGGATGATGGATGGATGATGGATGGATGATGGATGGATGATGGATGGATGGATGGATGGATGGATGATGGATGGATGATGGATGGATGGATGGATGGATGGATGATGGATGGATGATGGATGGATGATGGATGGATGATGGATGGATGGATGGATGATGGATGATGGATGGATGATGGATGGATGGATGATGGATGGATGGATGGATGATGGATGGATGAATAGATGATGGATTGGCAGCACCCTGTGAGAGCAGAACAGGGTTGGGGGGATGTTCTGAGCAGCCACTTGTGCCCCACAAACTCCCAACCCTTCAGATGCTCCGGTGCCACTCTCGGACGCCTGTTGGGGGATGGGCAGCTGCCCCCTCCAGCTCCCAGCCTCACCATCATGGCTGGAGAAGGGACATCCAGGTGGGGAACATCCCTGCAGGAACAGGGACAGAGATGGGACCTGCAGCAATCCCAGGGTGCACACGGGAGGAGAAAGAGAAGAAGGAAGTAATGAACTCCCTGGATCCTCCAGGTCACATCCAGGCTCTCCCATTCCATCTTCATTCCTTCTCCTACACACAGAAATCCACACCCTGAGGCAGAGCCAGGGAAGGGGTGGGTGGGAAGGCAGGAACCACCCCCATGGCAGCAGGGAGCAGCCCCAGGGCCATTGACCCGGGCTCCTCAGGGCCTGGGGGTGCAGGATGTGGCATGGAGGTGTCAGCCAGGGCGTTCTCCTGGACTGCTTGTTCCCAGCTTTTCTCTCCTCTTCTCTCCTGGGCTGTAGGGCCTCCCTGCACAGGATGAGCCAGGTCCTGCTCTCCTGCAGATTACGACTTTGCAACTCAAAGAAAATGACCCAAGAGTGCCTTTTGAACATGTAGGAATCTCAGCCCCCCTCGGGCAGATGCAGATGGGGGAAGGGGGGGAGAGGCTTGCATCGCCCTGGGGCTGCTCTTCCTGATTTTAACAATCTTGGCCTCATTCTGCCTTTTTTTCCCCTTTTTCTTCTTGCTGACACCTCCTCAGAGCCTGGCCCTGGAGGCTTATTATTGCTTGTGCAGAAGTGTCCCCGGGCACCCACATTGGCAGATGCTGGATCTTAAATCCATGGATGAGAAGTTCTCAAGGCACATCCGTGCCCGGGGTGGGGGAGTCTGTCTTTGTCTTTGTCTGTCATTATCCCCCCCAGTTCAGCACAACCTCCCCAGTCCCATATCGCCCCGGAAGACATTTCTCTTGGAAATCCATTAAAAAAAAAAAAAAATTGGACCAAAACCCCCACCAACACCAAGAAAAGAACCACAAACAACTACCAGGAAAGTTTTCTGAAGAGTCCCTTAGAAAAAAAGGGAAAGGGTGGGGGGAAAACAGGAAGCATTTTACTCCCAGGCCCAAACACTGCTGATCTTTTGGCTCAAGAAATGCATAGTTGGTAGCAAAAACCTCGCTACATCAGGAGCCCCTGGGATGGCCCCTGAGCCCTGAGGGCTCTCCACAGGGTTGGGACATTGGGGTCATCCCTCCCCGACCCTGAGGTCCCCATGGTTCCGACCCTGCTGGCCTGTGGCACCTCTGTCTCCAGCCATGTCCCAGCACAGCGAGGTCACTGCCAGCTCTGGGACACGGCCAGTGCCCCCACAGCTCTCCTGGCCCCATCCCACCATGGCCGTGCCCAGGGCCGGGCAGCACACAATGGTTCTCCTCTGGGAAAGGCTCAGATCATCTTCATGTTGAACTTCCTGGCCCCTCCTTGGCCGGTGGTGGTGGTGGGACCGTCCACCTTGCGGAAGGAATATTCCACGGAGAAGTTGTTCTTGTGCTGCCCCCGGCCGCGGCTCCAGACGAAGAGCAGGAGGAAGCAGAAGAGCACCACGCCCAGGAAGGTGATGCAGCCCATGGCCGTGGAGACCAGGATGGTCTTGAGGTCCAAGGTGAACTTCAAGAAGACCTGGGTGTCGTTGTGGAAGGTGTCGTTGAAGTCGCTGAGGTACAGAGTCCGGTTGGCGCGGTGGGCGCCGTCGGCCGGGCGCCCCTTGACGGTCAGCGTGGCGAAGTAGGTGTCGTTGCCGCCGGCGTTGCTGGCGATGCAGATGTAGGTGCCGCTGTCCTGCACCTGGGCGAAGCGGATCTCCAGGGTGCCCCCGGGCAGCACCGTGGCGCGGCCCGTGCTGCGCGTGGTGATCATGCGGTGCTGGGGGGACACCCAGGCGATGGAGGGGTCGGGCTCGCCGTCGGCGCGGCACAGGAAGGACACGGACTGCCCCTCCCGCGCCGTCACGTGCTGCAGCTTCCGATCCCGGATCTTGGGCTTCTGGCAGGTGAAGTACTCGAAGAGCACCGAGTCCGGGAAGTCGCGCAGGGCGTTGCCCTGGATTTCGGGCGGCGAGGAGCACATGGGCTGCTGCCCGTCGAAGTTGAGCGTCTTGCGCCGCTGCAGGATCCAGAGCAGGCGGCAGTCGCAGGCCAGCGGGTTCCTGTCCACCCGCAGCGTCTCCAGCGTGTTGACCGAGTGGAAGGTGCTCTCCTCCAGCGTGGACAGGAAGTTGCTGGAGAGGTTGAGCAGCCGGATCTGCCTCAGGCCGGAGAAAGCCTGCGGTTCCACGGACACCAGGAGAGCGCCCACGATGTGCAGCTCCTGGAGCCGGATGAGGTCTTTAAAGGAGCCCTTGAGCACAGTGCTAATGGGGTTGTAGGACAGGTTGAGGTACCGCAGGTACACCAAGTTCCTCAAGGCAGCTGCGGGCACAGCTGTGATGTTGGTGTAGGTGATGGAGAGCCAGGTGAGGTTCAGGCCCTGGAAGCTGGTGGGGGACACCTCCTCCAGCAGTGGCCAGTTGTCAATCTCCAGCTGCAGGAGATTGTAGAGCTTCTTGAAGTTCTGGTCCTCCAGGGCAGAGATGCTGAGGTGCCGGAGCCGCAGCACCTCCAGGTTCTGGAGGTAGGAGAGCGCCTCGGCCGAGATGGAGGTCAGGTTGCACCTCTCGATGGTCAGCTGCTCCAGGCCCAGCAGCCCTGAGAAGGCACGCTGGGAGATGTACACCAGGTCGTTGTCACCCACCTCCAGGCTCTTCAGGTTGCGCAGATCCTGGAACATGTAGTCCAGCAGGATGACGAGCTTGTTCTCACTGATGTCCAGCAGGGTCAGGTTGGTCAGCTTAGTGAAGACCCCCGGGGGGATGAGCTTGAGCTGGTTCCCCCGCAGCCGCAGCGTCTGCAGGTTGAACAGGTTGCTGAAGGCGCCGGGCTCCACATTGGAGATGATGTTCTCGCTGAAATCCAGCTCCTCCAGCAGCGGGTACGGGGCCAGGTCGCCGGGGTTGAGGCAGCGGATGCGGTTCTTGTTGAGCTCCAGGACGCGGGTCTCGGTGGGGATGCCCTCGGGGATGGCGGTGAGGCGCCGGCGGTGGCACAGCACCGAGCGCAGCTGCGGCGCGCACTCGCAGCGCGCGGGGCACGCGCCCGCCCGCGGGGACAGCAGCAGCGCCTGCAGGGCCAGCGCCGGGAGCCACCATGTCATGGTGTGGGACATGGTCTAGGGGCTCACTGCCGTTCTGCCATGCGCCTGTGGTGAGAGAGAGCCGAGTCAGCGGGGACAAAGCCCGAGCTGGCCCCACACATCCCCTACAGTGCTCCCCAGTCCCTCCAGGAAACCCTTTCACCTGCCCTGCAACCTGGGCATCATCCTGCCCTGTGCCAAGCTGGGATAAACGAGCCTCCTCTCCATCAGAACAGGGAAACTGAGGAAGGAGGAGAGGTTGTGAGAGGAGCCAGGGCTGCAGACCCACACCTGAGCCTCTGCTCCTGCTGGCTCAGCCCTCCCTGTGCCCTGATGGTGCAGGCAGGGCAGAGAGGATCGTGAGCACCCTGGGATAATGCAGGGCACAGACAAGGGCAGGGCAGGAGCAGAGAGATGCTGGCAGAGATGTTGCCAACTTGTGACAAGGGTGGGATACCCCATTCCCTTTGATGACAGAGTGGGATTCCCCGTTCCCTCTGGCGACACGGGTGTGACGCCCCACGCCCTCTGCCCCTGGTGTGAGATCTCATCCTGTGGCACAAATTCTCCCCAGGCCCCCGGTTTGGCGGGGTCCCGTAGGATGGGGGACGCTCGGTGCTGCACGTGGGGCCCGATTCCCCCATCCCCATCCCCATCCCCATCCCCATCCCCATCCCCATCCCCATCCTCATCTCTGTCTCTGTCTCTGTCTCTGTCTCTGTCTCTGTCTCTGTCTCTGTCTCTCTCCCCGTCCCCGTTC
Source organism: Muscicapa striata striata (assembly GCA_030060385.1). Taxonomy (NCBI): domain Eukaryota; kingdom Metazoa; phylum Chordata; class Aves; order Passeriformes; family Muscicapidae; genus Muscicapa; species Muscicapa striata. Next base: position 95,129 of record JAREIS010000526.1, on the reverse strand, counting down.
CCGTCCCTGTCCCCATCCCCGTCCCTATCTCTGTCCCCATCCCTATCTCCATCTCTATCTCTGTCCCCGCCCTCATCCCCGTCCTGTCCCTGTCCCCATCTCCATCTCCATCTCCGTCTCCGTCTCCGCCCCCGTCCCCGTCCCCGTCTCCGTCCCCGTCCCCCCCGTCCCCGTCCCCGTCCCTGTCCCTGTCCCCGCCCCCATACCCATCCCTGTCCCTTTCTCTGTCCCCGTCCCCATCCCGGCCTCTGGGAGCGCAGATTGAGGCGGCCCCGGCACAGTCTTTGCCGAGGAGGGATTAACCCGGACGCGCAGTGCCGTGCCCCGGCTGCCCTCCTTTCCAGGGATTAGCACTTGGCCGCCGCTTTCCCTTTTCTCTGCTTCTTCTTTCCCCACTCCCTGTCCCCAGCCGTGCCCCAAATCTGCCGGGAAACGCAGCTCCCAGCGCCACCGCCAACTCCTCAGCCGCCTTTCCTTAATGAAGCACGGCCATTAACCTAATTAAGTGGCAGAGTTGCTCGGCTGGGGAGCTGTTTATGAGCCTGGCAAGAGAATATTGGGGGTACCAAGAGCAGAGCCAGCCCCTCCAGGCACCCCTGAGGAGGTGCAGGGAGCGGGGCACAGACACCTCCAGCATGGGGGGCTTTGCCCCATCGCTGCCACTGGGACAAACTGGGCTGCTGGCCCCGAGCACTGGTCCAGCCCTTCTGAATTCCAGGGAGCCCCCCACAAGCTCCCTTCTGTCCCTCTGGGCACCTCAGGGCCCACAAAGCTGTCTGTGGGAGCCCAGCAGGATGTGGGTGAGGGAAGAGGGTGATGTGACATCTGTGGTTGCTCAAAGCCATCGAGATGTGGCTGCAATGCTCCACCCTGGTGCCACTGCAGGTCCTCAGTGCCCAAAAGGTCCCAAAAAGGCCCATCTTGAGGTGGCTGCTGCTTGGCTTAGGGGGTGACAGAAGGAGAGTGATGGGGACCCCAGATCCCCCAGAGAGGTGACACTGATGGAGCAGGGACAGCATCTCCTGCTCCTCACACCCACTGTGCTGACAAAGGACACCAAAGGCTGGTGTCACCCTCCCTCCTGTCCCCATGGGCTGGTGGCACACAGGACCTCAGGGGGCTGGGGGGGTTATTGACTCTCAGTGCTCGTGTCTCAGGGAAGGATGCAATCCCCATGGAGAATTTCCTGCCCTGATCCTGGTACCTGAGAGCAGCAATTCTCTGGGATTAAACCCATGGCTCAAGTGCAATTCTGGAAGGGTGGGAGATGATCTCCAAGGAGTGTTTGGACACCGCTCTCAGGGATGGGCAGGGGGGGATTGTTGGGGTGTCTGTGCAGGGCCAGGGGCTGCACTGATGGTCCCTGAGGGTCCCTTCCGCTCAGGATATCCCAGGATTCTGTGATCTTTTACAGACATGGGGATGTGGCACTGAGGGACAAGCAGTGTCTTTGGCAGTGCTGGGGTAACATTTGGACTTGATGATCTTAGAGGGATTTCCAACCTCAACAATTCTATTCTGAGTCTATGACAACTTTTTTTTTTTTTTTTTTTTTTTTTTCTGGTGTGTGTGTCTTAATTTTGCCACATTTCCCTTTTTCTTCCAACGAATCAAACCAAGAGGGAAGGGTCACATTTCACACAACCACAGGATTACCAGCTGAGCTGGGCACAGGGGATGGGACCACCAACCCCACTGCTGCCCCTGCTCCTTTCTCCCCTCTCTCCAGCACTGCTCAGCTTCACCCCTTGCACCAAACCCCCTTTGGGGACTGGAGGTCCCCAAATGCCACCTGGGCACTGGAGCTGCTTGGCAGCCTCTGCCTTCCAGGAGAGCCACTTTGTGAAGGCTCTGCCTGGCTGGTGGCCCCTGAGCTGGCTCTGGGGGGAGGTGGGGGCAGCTCCCCTTGGTCCCCCGGTTCTGGAGGCTCCACTCTTGCTCTGCCCTGGGGCTGCATGGGAAGGATGCCCCGAGCATCCTGCAAACCCATGGGACAAAACCCTCCCCTTTACTGTGACACTTCATTGTCCTGTGCAGTGTCTCTACACCACAGAAAGGTGCCCTGGTGCCTCTCCAATGGTGTCCCACGCTGAGCCATGTCCCCCTGCTCACCATCCCTCCCTGCCAGCCCTGGGGGGATCCAGCCCTGCCCCTCCCTGCCTGAGGCTCTGCCCCGTGTTCATTATGGATGAGCCAGGGTAACCCAACTCCACTTTTGGTTACTCCTCCGGCCACCTGATCCTCCAAGCAAAGCTCCAGCCCTGCTGGAGTTGTTTTCCCTGGCAGATGGAGAGCGGGAGCCACAGCCCTGGGCTCACCTTCCCTCTCCACAGGCAGAGCATCCCCAGCCCTGCTGCCCCACACCCACCCATGGGTGCTCAGTGACCCCACAGCGGGGTCAGGGCTGCTGGATCAGCCATTCCCTGCAAGTCCCAGCACACCCAGCTCTGGAGCAAGGCTGGCTCTGCTCCCCCAGGCTCTGCTGGCCCAGGACACCCAGCAGAGGAGCTGCTCAGACCCCTGTCCCCTGCAGGGACACCTGGGTCCCTCCCTGGCCCGGGCAGAGCCGGGCTGTTCATTAATAGCTCATTACAGTGATTGTGCAGCAGCGCTTTCCTGGCTCGCCCGGCCCCTGGGGAGCCAGGGCAATTAAGATCCAGAGCAAGGCCTAGATAGAGGCTCTTCTCCTCATTTAATTTATTTTTAAAAATAACAAGCTCGCTGCATGCAGGGCTGGGGACAAAGCCAGCAAAGCCCCAGGCTGAGGGGCTGTGATGGGGGAAGCAGAGCAGAGGAATTTTGGACAATTTGGACAATTGGACAATTTTGTGAGCCCCTGGAGCCTTCCCTGCCTCATTCCCTACCTCCCCATCAAGATTTGTGACCACTGAGCTTGTTTTGTCCCAGCCACCAGCAGCACAGAAGAACTGCTGCTCTCCAGCCACCCTGGCTTGGGGTTATCCAGTGAAGCTGTGGCTGCTCCTGGATCCCTGGAAATGTCCCAGGCCAGGCTGGACAGGGCTTGGAGCACCCTGGGACAGTGGAAGGGGTCCCTACCGTGGCAGGGGTGGAACAAGATGGTCTCTAATGGTCTCTAAGTCCTTTCCATCCCAAGGATTCCTTGACTCCTGCAGGTGGGATTTTGCTCCCTCTCCACCCTGCAAACAGCTCCTGGCACGAGCTTGGCCCTGCCAGCTCCCCCAAGAGCACCTGCTCCTCAGCTGCCATTATTTCTCCCTTTTTGTGAATAAAGACCAAAAAACGAGCCCATGTTGCCATTTCCAGGTTCCCCTGCTCAGACACTGCTTGAGCACAAACACTCCAGTCAGAGCAAGGTCTTGTTTTATCCTTCCCTTGACACACAGGATGGAAAATGCTCCTGCTGAGTCCTTCTCGTTCCAGCATCCCATTGCTGCTGCTCCAGGCCAGGGCCCTCCATGGCAGGGGCCAGAGGTACCAGGGGATGCTGCTGCAACTTCCCAGGGATGCAGGGAAGTGCAGGACAGGATGGAGACTCAAAGGCAGGCAAGGAGCAAACAGCAGAAAGTGATGGTGGGACCCCCACCCTGAACACATGGACAGGGGGGATAACCTCAGTGTGGATGGTTCTGACCCCTTTAGGGCCCCCTTAGAACTTTCTCCCCTAAGATAAGAGATCCTTCATTAGGATGGCTCATGCTAGAGAAATGTTCACCCCCTGTAGACCCCCGTGTTGTCTTTTAGAGTTTTTATTGGTCTTTATTTCATTGGTCACTTCTTTACCTACAACCTTAAAGTAATTGGAGAGCTCTCAAGTTGTAACTCTATTGGTCACTTTTCTATCCACCTCAACCCTATAAAACCCCTTTGATATTCTATGTATTTGGATTTGCTGTCAGACCCCCTTCAAAGAAATAAAGTTGTCTATGGAATCTCTGCACAGCTCTCCCAGATTTCTTCCTCTCACTGGCTAAGGGAGTGCTGCAAGCAGAATGAAATCACAGAACAGCTGACAGCCTAAGCCTAGGCCCTGCTTGCATTGGAGCACTCTGCAGCTGACTTCTGCCTTGAAGCAGCCAGGAGTTCTGTTCTATTTGGAATGTCTATCCAGGCTTGCTGTGGCAGCCTGGGGCAGAATCCCCAGCCCCAGCTACACCCCAGCACTGTCACACGGGTATCAGGGAGGTGCCCTGCCAGTGTATCCCTGTGTTGGGTTGATGTGGCCAGAAATGTGGATTCTGTCACCATCTGTTAAATCCAGGTGTGGCAGTGCCCCTGATCTCCTGGCACACATTATCTGCTCATGGGCAGCTTTAAACCAGCTGGGGCAATCATCTTTATCTTTCCACAACCCATCCTCCCTCCAGGAGAGATCTCCTGTTCATGGGCCAGGGGTTAAAAACCAGCTGGGGCAGTGTTCTTTATCTTTGCACAGCCCATCCTCCCTGCAGGAGAGATCTCCTGTTCATGGCCAGTGAGTCCCAGGGCATGGCTGATAAAATTCCATCATCCCATGGGAGATGCTCCAGCCAGGGGAGGAGCCAAGCCTTTCCTACCCAGATAAAAACTGAGATTTTGAACAGCAAGTTATCCACCTTTCCACCGAATTCCAGAGGAAAGCCAGACCTTTCCACGTCATCCCTGGACCTTCAGAGGAAAACTGCCCCTTCTCCAGGAGCACTGCTCCAGCTGAACCACATCTGCCACTGCAGGAGGATGCAGCCACCATGGAATGGGACTGTGCCAACACCCTGACTGACTGACGGGTGTCAGCTTGGATTCTGACTCTGGCAGGGTTGGGATTGTTCTTTGTAATACTGTATTTCTATTTTAGTTTTCCTAGTAAAGAACTGTTATTCCTAATTCCCATATCTTTGCCTGAGAGCCCCTTAATTTCAAAATAATAATAGTAATAATAATAATTTGGAGGGAGGGGGTTTACATTCTCCATTTCAAAGAGAAGCTTCTGCCTTTATTGGCAGACACCTGTCCTTCAAACCAGGACAATCCCAAACTTGGCATGAGACAGGAGAGGGCTCCTACCAACACCAGCAGCAGCCAAATGCAGTTGGGAACACCCCGAGTGTCCCCACGCCATCCTCGCTCCCTGGCTGTGTCCCCAGCCCAGCTCCATGCCAGGGAAGGCAATGCCAACCCTGCTGGGCTGTGCCAGCCTCCTCACAGACACTGCCACCCTGCTCAGCCCTGCCAGGGGCTGGGGCTGGGGCTGGGGCTGGGGTGGGATGTGGTGTCCAAGCATCCCTGGGGTGTTTCCCAGCTCACTGACAGCTTGCCAGCATTGCTGCTGGGCTCTCCAGCAGGACAAGCTCCATGTGCTTCCCTGTCCTGGGCTGTGACCTGGGTGAGATCTCAGCTCCCAGGAGCAGGAATTTGTGGATCAAGCAGCTCCATGGACTGGAGGCTCCCTGAGCTGCTGGCAGGGCCTGGGAGCAGAGGGTGGAGCACTCTGGGTGCTGATGCCAACAATGCCCTGGCTCCAAGCTCTGCCCATGGGGAAGGGAAAATGCAGCCAGAGCTGCCCCAGGACAGAGCTGCTCCAGAGCTGAGAGGAGCCCAGTCCTGTGCCAAAGCCCTGATGTCTGCTCCTTCTTCCCTGCTGGAAAACCCTGAGCCCTCAGTTCCAAAAACACCCCTCACCTCACATGATTTTAGGATGAAAAGACAAAAAATGAGGGTCCCTGGGGTCTGCTCTGTGCTCAGCTGCACTGGTACCACCACCCACACTGATCATGGCACAGGGGCTGCTGGGGACCCCAGGGATGTCCTGGCATTGCTCAGAGCTGGCACAGCACAGATGGGAAGTCAGGGAACCCAGCTGTGTTTTTCCAGCTGTTGCTGCAGCTCAGAGCAGAGCACAGTTCCCAGGGGCACTGAAATGAGGACCAAAGGTGACTTGTGCCACCCTCCAAAAACAAACCTGTGGCTCCTGCAGCTTTATTTTATCCCTTTGCCTCGAGTCTGCAAAGTCAGTGGGGTTGGAGCCACACTGAGCTTGGAAAAACCCCAGAAAAGAAAGGGGGGAGTGGGGAGGATAGAGATGATGGGGAGGAGCTTCAGGAGCACCCCTTGGACCTTCCCTGGCTCCTGGGGGACACCAGCAGGTTTCTCCCTCTGCACAGGGCAGCAGAAAGATCCTGGCTTATGCTGGGGCGTGGAGGGGATTAAATCAGAGCTGAGACAGAAACAAAGAGGCAGAAACTGGAGGGTCAAAGGAGGCCAGGGATGTGCCCAAGCCTCAGCTCTGGTGATCAGGCAATTAGCAAGCCAAGCATGAGAATAAATAATCCAGCTGAAACAGGGAGAGCAGGACAGAGCTGGGGCTAAGAAGGAAGGAAATCAATCACCAGATCTAATGGAGAATTATCCAGGAGTTCTTCCTAATCCCATCAGGGGCTGGCTGGGAAAAAAATTCTCCTGGCTCTGCCACTCTCAGCACGTTTTTCTGGGTCAGGGCTGGGCTGGAGGAGCAAAGGGAGAACCAATGGCTGGGTGGGCATGGAGGGCACCCAGCAGGGCCCCTACAGAGCATCTTCCCACCCCACAGCACCTGGTGGACACCTTGAGGCTCCTCAGGCCTCAAGTCATCAAAACAAAAATACCACCTATAATTAAACACAAAACCAAGAAAAAAAATTAACTATATACTGTATTATTTACTATGTGTAATTTGGTTTTTGAGTAAAGATAGGTTTATGAATGGGTTTGTTTGGGCAGGACTTATCTTTTATACTATAAATTACATACCTAATATTTACAATTACTTTCCAATACATGACAATTTTATTACACTGTCCAACTCTGTCCCAGACCAATCCAGTGCTGCTATCCTGGCACTAACATGGAGAAGAAAGAAAAGACACACCACACCCAAAATCCTCCATATTAGCTTCAAACCCCCTAATATAAACATTTCTAAAAATCCACTTTTCTACCTTCTAACAATCTAATTTATACTCTACTTATTTTTTGTGATTTGTAATTCTTCCTGCAATGTTGGTAGTTTTTCCCAGGGATTTAAATTCAGTCCCCAGGGGTCCTGGGCACCGTACCAGGGTCTCTGAAACCCTTGCCAGGGGGGTCTAGAGGCATCCAGGGAAGCCAGGGGGACACCCTGGACTGCCACATCTCAGAGGGATTTATTTTGGTGAGTGGCAGCTGCTGCCTCTCACACAGCAAATCCTGCTCAGCAGCCCCAGCTCCCAGGGAGGCAGATCTGCCCTTCCTGCCCAGCAAACCTCCCTGGTGTCTCCAGCAGGAGCTGTTTTCCCACCCCAGATCCCATCCCATCCTCAGCAGCCATGGCCAAGCACTCTCCACCCTCTCCCACGTGGGAACTCCCAGAACTGAGGATTCCCTGCTGAGCCTCAGCACCAAGGAGACAACCCCAAAGAAGCCACTGCTTATTTTTAGAGACAACCTTCTGATTCCTGAGCACGTGGCCCAGGCAACGCTGCACAGGCAGCCCCAGATTGGCCACAATCTGCTTTTCTTCTTGACAGACATCATGTCTGAATCTCTATCTCCACAAGATGCTCCCAGGAGAGGAGACATTTAGAGACGACCACAATGTACAACATTTCTGAAAGGTCACTGCCTGCACCAGGCAACGAGGAGCAGGAGCCACTCATCAGCAGCAGGGGCTTTGGGGAGGTGTTTAATATTCCATGAGCATCTCTATTTCTCTACCAAAGTGGATAACTCTTCTAAAAGTAGGGGAGGGGGGCAGGGCAGGTGGGTGCTGGGCTCTTGTTTCCACTCAAGGTGGGTTGGCTGAGGCAGCAGCCAGAGCTGAATCTCAACTGCTGCTGGGAAATGGTGGCTGAGAGTGAACCTGACCTGGACCTCAACAGCCTCAGAACCTGCTGGAGCACACCAGAGCAGAGGCTGAGCTTGACTCTCCCTCCTCAGCTGCATCCCAAACCACCTCCTTGTCACTGAGCTGTTCCACCACTGCCACCAGGAGCCCTGGAGCTCACACAGTGCCTGTGGTCCCTGGGGGGACAGCAGGAGCTCTTTCTTTGAGGGTTCAAGTGAGAACTTTTAATTTGCAGAAGCCCATCAACATCAGGGGCAGCATGAGGAGGGGCTGGGAGGCAAATGAAGGGTGACAGCTCATGGCACTGGGACTTTCTGATGTCCTCCCATCCCAGTCTGTCACCAGGACTGGGTGCTGGCCACAATGTCCAGCTTTGTCCTCTCCCACCAAAGCTGGGCTTTGCCCAGGTGCCCATCCAAACCAACCTGATGCCAAGGCTTGCCTGGTCTCAGGTTTTGCCCCAGCCTGGGAGTGGGGACAATAAACCAACCCCCTGGCAACTGTCCTGGCACCTCAGCTGTAGGGTCCATGTGACATTTGTTGCTGCTGGATGTACAAACCACGAGACCCCAGCAGCACAGATGTGACAGGCACAGCCACAGGAGAAAAGCAGGGCCACACTCCTGGCAAGGGCTCCTGCCCCCACAGAGACACAAACACAGAGCATTAAATGAGAGAGGGGAATCTGCTCCTTCCTCTGCAGCTGCCTCCCCCTCCTGAGCTCATCCCTCACCTTCTGCACCCAAACACAGCCTGGGAGCAGCCAGGAGCAAAGCCAGAGCACCGAGGGCTGAATCCACATGGGAGGGCACAGAGGGAATGTACCAGAGCCTGGCCAGGCAGGACATGCCCAGGCCATGCTGGGGACACCTTTGGGGGTGTCCCCTCCTGCTGGGGGGACACATCACCCACAGGGGCACTGAGCAGCAGGGAGGACACGAGCCCTGGTCACAGGAAGGGTCCCTGTGCCTGCACTGCTCCAAGGCAGGCAGCTCCAAGGCAGCAGCTCGGGCAGAACAGAGGTGCTGGGGCAGGATGATGAAGGGGGCAGGATGATGAAGTGAGCAGGAAGGCAGAGGCTGTAATTAGGCACCTTTCAGAGCACTGATGGATGACGCTGCTCGGGGGCGTGCAGAGAGCTGGGGATGCTGACGTGCAGCCACCCCCAGTGCCAGCACTGGGCCCAGTCTGCCCAGTTTGCCCAGCAGAGCCCTGCCCTGCTGCTGGACCCTGATTTCCCAGTGATTTCAGTGCCAGCACTGGTCCCAGTTTGCCCAGTTTGCCCAGTTTGCCCAGCAGAGCCCTGCCCTGCTGCTGGACTGTGATTTCCTGGTGATTTCAGTTCCAGCACTGGTCCCAGTTTGCCCAGTTTACCCAGCAGAGCCCTGCCCTGCTGCTGGACCCTGATGATTTCCCAGTGATTTCAGTGCCAGCTGCCTCCCACGGGCCTTGCCCCAGCTCACAGCCTCATTTGTCCAGCCCAGCCGTGCCAGCCCTCGTTAGATCAGCTCCTTCATTAAGCTCAGCACTTCAGTGCCGCTGGCCTGAGCCCCTCGGGGAGTGGCACATAAATCACACCCTGATCGCTGTCACTGCTGCCAGTGCTGGACCTCTGATGGCAAAATCTCCTCCTAATCCCTCACCTGAACTGTGGTGACACCAGTCAGGGCAGTCCCAGCCATCCCTCCGAGGGCTCTTTGCAGGGACCCTGTGCTAAAAGATACTGTGTCTTTTTCCGAATTAACCTAAGATCAGACAAAGTATTTTAGCATGGATGAAAAAGGGATACAAAAGAGGCTCTTTCACTTCAGTTTATTCCGTTCGTTTATTCCGAGGCCCTCCAGGAATCAGGTATTCAGGGGAAGGTGAATGGGGAGTGCTTTTGGCTGCCAGCCAATGGGATAGGGACACAGGGTATTGGGGATCAGGATACAGAACTTAATGTGCTCCAAGGTCATCAGGGAAGGTCAAGGAACAGGAAAAAGGGTAGGAATTCTGGGATGAGCTGGAAGATATGTCAGTGTATGTGAATCCTTCCTTATACCTCAGTTTATCAAATTACAACAACCCTGCTGCTGGGGCTTCACCCATGGCAGGGGTGCCCAGCAAGCCCAGCTTCCCTCTGGAGAGGGAGCCTGGAGCCCTGGCTGCTGCCAGCCCATCTCTGCAGCGTGCCAGGGAGATCCAGCATTCCAGAGGCTTTAATCTGGCTGGACTGCAGGACATGTGGGCAGAGCAGCAGACTGACAGCCAGACTGACGGACAGCTGCTGCTCCGAGGCCAGCAGGGACAGCAGCTGTGGCTGCAGAACAGCCTGGCCCCAGCAGGGCTGCTCAGCTCTGCAGGAACCAGCCAAGCTCTGCAGGGCAGGGAGGATGGGGCAGAGGTGGAGCCCCTGCCCTGCTTGGAGTGGGAATTCCAGCCAGGAGGAGCACGGAGTGACAGCTTTCCCTCCCCCTCCCAGCTCTGCTCAGCATCAGCCCCTGGCTGAGCACATTTTTAAGACCTGTCTACAGCTGCTGCTTTTATTGCCATCCCAATGATGATCATGGGAGCAGCGAGAGCAAAATGCCATTCCAGGGGTGAAATGGCTGCTGACATCCCAATCCATCCCTGTCACACCAGGGGGAGCAGGACCAACCCCTGGAATAATCCCAGAGAGGGGAGGGACAGGGGGACTCCCCCCAGCCCTGCTGAGATCCCTCCTGGCCTCTGCCCAGGTTCCAGAGTGGCCCAGCAGAGCCTGGGGGGGTCCAGCTGTGCCACCCCAAAACTCCCCCGGGCTGGAGGATGGCAGTGGTGACATTTGGAGTGAGACAGGCTGGCGTCAGTCCCCAGCTCTGCGGCTGCAGGGCATCAGCTGGGGCTGGGGCAGCAGGAGAGCAGCTCCTTTCCCAAGTGCAGCCCCAAGAGGATCCCAAAAGTCAGAAATCTCCATGGTGGAAGGGAAAGGGGATGGCAGGGCCTTGTGGCTTCACTCCCTGGCCAGCATCTGGACAGCAGAGCAGGGGCAAAGCCTCAGAGCTCCTCTCTCAGCTGAGAATTCCCAAATCCCAGGAAATAAATCCATCCAAACCCCAAACCACTGCCCAGACTGCTGCTGCACATGGATCCTGGCACAGCCTCCAGAGCTCCTCTCCCAGCTGATGAACTCCCAAATCCCAGGAAATAAATCCATCCAAACCCCAAACCACTGCCCAAACTGCAGCTGCACATGGATCCCGGCACAGCCAAGGCTGAGGGCCAACAGTGGCCAAGGCTGGGGTCCCTGCTGGGGCCCCACTGCTGCCTGCCACCAACCCTGAGCAAGAACCCGAGCTCAGCACCCCAGAGCTTCACATCCCAGCCCCACCAGAGTGACTTCTTGCTCGTTCTGGGGTGGTGACAACAGGCTGGAGATCTCCCAGCTGTACCACAGGACAACTGTCTGGCCCAGTGCTCCTGCTGCACAAGGAGGTGGGGACAATGAGGGGGCTAATGCCACCAAACTGGGGTGGCCACGAGGTGAAAATGACCTGGATTTCGAGCATCTCAGTGCACAACCCCAATCCCACTGGAGCCCAGGGAGTTCTCACCGTTCTGCAGGTCCAGGGCTGCTCCGACATCGGGATCTGCTGAGGCATTGGAGCCTGGGAATGTTCAAATGGTGAAGTGCCCAGCACAGCCAGCCTCGGCTCCTCTGCACAGAAAGCACAAGGAGACCACTGTCAGTCACCTTCCCCCAGTGTCCTCTGCAGAAATCCCAAATAAACTCCTCCAAATCCAGGGATGTGGCACCCAGGCACTTTCCAGAGAGGGGAACATCCTCAGTGCTGCTCCAGCCAGATGTGTGACCTGACCATGGCAGCTTGCCTGGTTTTATCTATATAAACATACATATAAATATAAATTATATCACACTTTGTGCCCTGAAGGATCCTCTCCCCAGCAGGAGAGTGTCTGAGCCCAGCCCTGCCCTGGGTAGCTCTGGGCACTTTGGGAATGACGTGCAGGGACTGCAGGAGGGGAATGAACCCACCCAGTGTGTGCCCACAGCCCAGGAGTGCTCGGATCTGGGGAGATTTCTTCCAAACAGGCAAGCAGAGGTGTCACTGCCCAGACTTCCAGCCCCGTGTCCACCCTCTGGGCATTTTGGGGACTTGGGGGGTCGGGAGATGCTCCCAGCACTGATGCAGCAGATGCTGAACAAAACGTTTGCTGTGGTTTTACTGAATTGCTTTGAACTCTCTGGATCAAGCTTAATTTGCCTGTTGCAAAGAAAGAGGGAATTTAAATAGCTCTCTTTGTGTGGAAATCTTGGTTAACAGCCCTCAAATGTCCCCAGCTCTGTCCTGTTCTGTGACACCCACGCAGAGCTGCAGCTGCTCTGTGCCTGCTGCAGACCTCACTCAGGTCTGGTGGGTGAGGTTTGGGTGGGCAGCAGCAACCAGGGGGGATAATTCCTGCCGGGAGAGGCTTGGAAGCCTTGGGCAAAGGAGCTTTCCAAGCAATCCAGGCAGGGATTTGGTGGGAAAGAGGAGCCGGCTCTTCAGCAGCAGCCAGCCCTGGGGGCACAGGGATCACACCCCTGGCACATCCCAGAGCCAAGAACCCCGGCAGGATGGAGCTCTCCAAACCTCAGTGCTGTCCACATGCTGCTTGTGGATGGGTAAATCCTCACTTTTGGGGTTCCCAGAGAACTGACAGTGCCCAGCACTCTGCAAAAGCTAAAATTCATCCAGGAAAGCAGCACTACCCAAAGCTGAAGTCAGAGGGATTCCTGTCAAAGCTGCAGGTTCAGGTTCAGGCTCAGCCCTGCAGGGACAAGGAGGGTTCCTGCTCATCCCCTGGGGCTGTGAGGCTGCAGGAATTCAGCCAGTGCCCGGCAATCCCAGCTCATTCCCACTCCAGAAACCTTGTCTGCTCTGCCTGAGGGATCCATACTCCTCCCTGGAACAGCAGGAACACACATTCCCAGCTGCCAGAAGGTTCCACTGTCAGTGGGATACACTGAGCCCTTCGCCCCATCCAGTCCCGGTGGCAGGGATGCAAATCCCATGTGGGAACTCAGAGATGCTCCCCAGTAAAGGAACAGCACTAAACCCCCCACAGCAACAGAAATCCCTGCCCTGGGCATGCCAGAGGTTCCTGCTGGAGCCAGGGGATGCAGCAGCCCCTCCAGGAGGTAGAGCTTGGACAACAGGGACAGCTCAGGGCTGGCAGCAGGATGGAAAGCCCAGGATCACTGCAGGATCCAGCTCCTCACAGGGGGCTGGAGCACACACCTGTGGGAGTAACTCCAACCCAGCACCTGAAATAACAGAAATAACAGCAAGAATGACCCAAACCAAGCCCTGAGAAGCAGAAATGATCCAGAAATACCTGAGCCTGCTGTGGCATCCCCAGCTACTGCAGCTGGTGCAATTCCACATGGAATTTGTCTCCAGGGGATGCAGTGTTTGTGCTTTGAGGGACTGGGGCTCCACAGATCTGCTGTGGATCCCCTGGGCTGCTGCAGTCCTGGGAGATGGGATAACTGGGAGGGAAGTGGGTTTGGTTCACCTGCAGCACCATCTGTGGGACTCACACACTCAAATATTCCAGCAAGGATGGAGGGGATTCAGCTCAGAGCCAGTGCCATCCAAGGGTTAATCCCAGCCACAACAGCTCAGCTGCTGCTCCCCATGGCCAGGCTCCAGCCCTGGGGATGGAGAAGGTACAATTTCAATCCAATTCCAGCAGGCTGGACACAGCCAGATATTTACTGCAGCCAGCCAAAGGTGTTCAGCTCCTGGCACTGAGCAGCCTCTGCCCTCCCTGAGAGGCTTCACTCCCAGCCCTGCCCCAACATCTGAACACGGAATTTAAACTCAGACACCACTTGGGCTTGGCTTGTCAGGTGAGCCCAGTCATTCCCAGCCCTGGGAATGAGCAGGGGTTCAGCTGATGTCTTGGCATTTGTTTTTGGCACCTCCTGGGTCACGTAGCAACCTCTGTCTCAGGTTACCTCCGGGGGTTTTGTCTGCAAATACATTTTAATCCTTGTGAAAGGGGACACACCAGCACGTGGGTGAAGTGGCTAAAGCCTCCTTCAGTCCCATGTGGTGACACCAGCACAGCTCCCTGCCCCTCTGTGTGTTTGTGTCACTATTGTCACCTTCTGCTCCTGTGCTTTGTGTTTTACTCAAAACCAGGTTTTAAACTCTTGACTATTCAGTGGAGGAGCCAGGAGAGGATTCTCCCCTCCCTGCACACCACATGAGATCTGCTTCTACAAAAAAGAGTTTCCAGTCCTGCACACAGGATCCCCTTGAAAAAAAAAATTCAGCAGAAAATCCCAAAGCCAAACAGAACCCAGATGTCCTGGAAATCAGCAGAGATCCCCAGAGAAGCAGACCAAGGTGCCCAAGTTGAGCTCTTCTATGGCAGGAGCATCCCTTGGGACGTGCACAGCAACTCTTCCATGCATGGCAGCAAATCTGGCTCATCTCAGAGCACTGCAGAAAGGGGCCTGGGGGTCCTGGTCAGTGCCAAGTTGGATCTGAGTCACTGCTGTGTCCTGGCAGCCCAAAGGGCCACCGTGTCCTGGGGGCACCAGGCCAGGGAGGGATTGTCCCACTCTGCTCTGCACTGGGGCAGCCTCACCTCCAGTGCTGGGGGCACCTGGGGCACCACAAGGTCAGAGGGACCCAAAGCTGTTGGAGAGTGTCCAAAGGAGGGACACAGAGCTGGGGAAGGGCTGAGGAGCAGCTGAGGGCACTTGGCTCGTTCAGCTGGAGCAGAGGAGACTGAGGGGAGACTCCTCGGGGGCTGCAGCTCCTGCCGAGGGCAGGCAGAGGGGCAGGGGCTGAGCTCTGCTCTGGGCCAGGGCCAGGAGCCCAGCAAGGGCTGGAGCTGTGTCAGGCCTTGGCATGGAGCTCAGGGAAAGGTTCTTCCCCCCTGTTAGAGGGTGCTGGGCACTGCCCAGGCTCCCCAGGGAATGGTCCCGGCCCCAAGGCTGCCAGAGCTGCAGGAGCGTTTGGACACCGCTCTCAGGGATGGGCAGGGGGGGATTGTTGGGGGTCTGGGCAGGGCAGGGGCTGCACTGATGGTCCCTGAGGGTCCCTCCCAGCTCAGGACATTCTGGGATTTTATCATTCCATGGATCCCAGGACTCTGATAGTGCCCAAAATCCAACCGCTGTCGCACGGCCTCGGTATCCAGGAGCATTAAGCCAGAGACTTTTACTCATTAGTGTAATTAATGTCAGATTTCCCAGCCAGCTGAGCTTCCAGCTGACCTTTAGTTATTGAAATATGAACAACAAAAATGACACATCACCACGGGGAGGTGTCACAGGCTGCTCATTTGAAATCTTCTCTCAGTGACAGGCCCCCAAAGAGTTTCTTTCTGCAAAAGTAAATGGGAAAATTTGGAAAATGCTCAAGGAAGGAGGAAAAATTCAACTGAACAGAAGCACAGCAGGGACACAGCATCTCCCAGCTTTAGGGGCACAGCCAGAAATTATCCCAGGGAGAGAAATGGAGAGAGAAATGAGGCAGAAATGTTAAAAATGAAATAGAGGAAAGAGAGTCTTGGGAAAGTCACTGAGGTGGAGACAGCTGAGCCAGGGCTGAGGCAGCAGGGACAGGGCCCCGGGCCATGGAGTGATCCCTGTTCAGAGACAGCTCTGCCCAGCATGAACTCAGGGGCAGCAACAGCCTGAGCCAGGGAGAACCTCAGGGCATGGAAAAAAACCCAAAAACCCGGCAGCACTGTCTGGTGCTGGATGAGCCTGACCCAACAGATCCCAGCCCCATTTGTCACTGCAACAGCAACAACCTGGACCTGGATTTCCAGAGGTTTGCAGATGTTGGTGCAGGCTGAGCAGGGCAGGGAAGGCAGTGGTGCTGAATCCCATGGGACACTCCTGATGGGAATGGCTTTGCCACAAGGCTGGTGCTTGAAGGTAAGAAGAGAAACCTTTTCCTGAAATGTGGAGGGTCCAACCTCCCCAATAACTCCTGCAATGACTTGCAGAGCACTGGGCATGGCTGGGAGGGATGTTGGCATCACCCACTGCACTTCCCTGGGAGCAGCCCAAGGCTCCTACTCCTCATCAGGAATAAGGAAGGCAGGATTATCCCCCCCCTCCATTAGTCACACTTGGTTAATATTCCTGCTTATGGAAAAAGGTCACAGTTTCTCTCTCATTTATGTCACTCCACCTTCCATTTGCAATTGCAGGGTTCTGCTCCTTTTCCATCCCTAATTAGTGCTCAGTTATGGGGCCCTGCCCCAGCCCAGCACCAGGCACAGGTCCTGGGCTACACCACCTCTCTGGGATCTCCCCATGGAAAACTGACCCAAGAACAGCCCTTTATCCTCTGGCAGCAGGGCAGGAACCAGATGGACTTCCTTTCAAGTGAGATTTAAATGGAAAAACACAAAATAGCTCCTTGTGCCAATACTGAAGGGTTGGTGTCCAGCTGTCCTGAGCACGGGAAGGTCAGCTCAGGTGACCCTCTGCAAAAAGAGGCCAGAAGCACCAAGCACCCTCATGGTTTGCTCCTCTGGCTGCACCACTGAGAAGGGGTTGGAAATGATTCCTTCCACTCTTCCTGAGGGAAAACAAACCTGCTCACCTCAGGTGAGGTGTTACACCCTGGAGATGTGGCTGAGGGGGTTTGGATGCTCAGGGAGAGCCCCTTTAGCTCCCCTGCCCTGCACACCTGTGAGTACACAGTGAGGACCGTGCTCAGGAGGCTTCAGAAGATGGAAAAGAGCCTCCCCAAGCCTGCCTGACCCCCCTCAGCCCATGCTCCATCCCCACTGGTGGCACCTGGCCCAGCAGCTCCGTGTCACAGCCACAGCTCTGGCCAGGGGGCTGATCCCACAGAGCCACCAACACCCTCCTGCCTGTTTCAGTCTGCACATGAACCCCCTCATCCTCCTGGGCTGAAACAGCACCAAACTGAGCAGGAAATCAATCAAGGCCTTGGGGGAGCTTTCTGGGAACATCAGGGTCCTGTGCTGTGACAGAGCTTGGGCTCAAATGCACCCAGGGCAACAAGAGGCAGAGAGGGGAGAAATTTGGTTTAATTTTTTCCTGAATTCCCTTCCCACTGAATATTTTCTCTTCTCCTTTCCAAGAACTTGCTTTATTTCTCCCTGTCTCCCTCTAGCAACGGTATCTGGGAGAAACAATGAATTTTTAATAGGAGGGGGCGGTGGGAAGAGGCAGACCCTGAGGCAAGAAGAGAAAACATTGATCTGTTAAATCACCCCCATCAGCAGGAAACCACATCTAAGGCAGAGGGAGCCACGTGAGGACCACACAGCAGGGTCGTGGTCCCTTTTCTCTGAACCCAGTGGATGCTCTACAAGTCCCAGCCAGGGTGAATCCTGCTCAGAGGAGCTCTCCCAGTGACTCCACACACCCCTGGCCATGGCTGATGTGGGGCTGGGGGTGCAGGACCCCCAAGCTGCCCCTTGCACAGGGAGGGGAACTCTCCAGCCCTCCTGCCCTACAGCACTGGGGTTGTTCCTCTGCAGCAGCTTCCCTGGGAGGGTGGGGAGCCCTGGCACAGGGTGCCCAGAGCAGCTGGCAGTGTCCAAGGCTGGCTTGGACAGGGCTTGGAGCAGCCTGGGATGGTGGAAGGTGTCCCTGCCACAGCAGAGGGTGGCACTGGATGAGTTTTAAGGTCCTCCCAACCCAAACCATTGGGGATTCCACAATCCCAAAGCTGAGCTGTACCCACCTCCTGCTCCCCACTCTGCCCTGCAGGGCCAGGGCTCATCCCCAGGAGCTGAGGATGCCCAGCTCCCCTCCCTCAGTGCCTGGCCCTGTCTCCCCATCACAGCCTGAGCCTAAATATAGTCCCTGCTTCTCTTTTCTTGTAGACACAACCGATGCTCTGAGTCAAAGTCCTTTCCCATGAACTCACTGTTGCTTAATAAAGCACAAACCCTCGGAGACCTTGATGCTGAGATCTGTCATTTTAATTCCCAGTAACACTTGTTCCTCTCCACTCCAGTATGTGGCCGCTGCTATTTTGGTTGGCACATCGGGAGCTGAACAAGGAGCTCCAGCGCTCCAGATCTGAGCTGGGACAGCTTTGAAAACCAAACCCTCCTGATGGATGGGGCTGCAAGAGGCAGCCAGGCTCGTGGTGGCATGAAAAATTCAGGGGGAGGAAAGCAGGGAAGCAAGGGAAGAGCTGGGCTGAGGCAGAGGAAGGAGGAGGGCACGCTCAGAGGGATGGATCCTGCCTCTGCTGCTGGCTGGATCCCAGCCCTGGGGTGTCCCTGGGGATGCCAAGGCACCTGGGGATCACAGCCCAGACCCTCTGTGCTTGGTTTGTAACCCATCCCTGGTAAAGCTGTTTCTGTTTGCCCAAATTCTCCATTCCAATCTCTGATGTTTGGTTGTTCTGGGGTGAATTTGGGGCTGTCCTCAGCTTGCCTGTTGTACATGAGAGAGGGAATGGCAGCCCCTGCCCAGGCCTGGGGTGGGCTCTGCTCTCCCACCACCAGGGCTATTCCCCCACTTTGCCACCCCCATCCTGCCCAGCCTCAGCTCCCCACAGAGCTGGGACACCTGTGGGGTTCCAGCTCCAGCCCCAAAACACCACAGCTTCAATGGGATCCAAAGGAGAATCCAGCACCTTCCATTGCCAAGGCTCTGGCCCAGCCTGTCCCACGCCTGCATCCCTGGTCCCACAACCCCTGAGCCAAACCTGGTGGAAGCAGCTGCTTTTTCTTTGAAGGTAAATCCTCCAAAAACTTCACAAACAGAAGAGTCAGCTGAGGGTGCCTAGAGCCCAATCCATTTCCCTTCCACAGCCACTGTGGCTCTCAGCAGCATTTCCAAGCATTCTTGTGGGATTTACTGCTTTTCATCTCTTCTCACATTTCCACTCTGAACATTTCTGCCCTTGCCTGTATTTTGGGGCTTTTCCAGGACTCACAGAGTGGCCCTTTGGGTTCAGGCAGCACCTCCCACCCTCCCTGCAGCCCCATGGAGCAGAGCCATGGTGCAGGATGCTCTGTGATGCTCCCCCTGCCTGCCCAGCCAGTCCCATCACCCTCCACAGCCACAGGCAGGCAGCAGGAGTTTGGCTGTGCCACCCTCCAAAGCCAGGCTGCCAGACCACAGCCATGTACAGCCAGGGAAACTGAGGCACAGGATGCACACAGCAGGATTTTGGAGCCTTGTGGCCAATCAGTGTCACAGGGGACAAGCCCAGGGATGGCCTCACTTGGCTCCCACCTCCTTCCCTTGGAGCTGTGGGACTGGGGACGTGGGGAGATGTTGCTGGTGGCAGGTGTCCCACCCTGCAGCCCAGCCACGTGCTCCACATTCCCAGCATTATTCCCAGGGCTTCTAACACCTCTCTCCCATCCCAGGGATGTGAACACAGCTCTGAGCTGCCGAACAGCCCGACTCCTCCTGCCTTATGGCAGCTCCAGCTCCTCAAGGAGAGAAAAGGAAACACCTGCTCCCTGCTGGGGTGCTGGGGGGGGAAACAGGAGTGATCCAACAGCAAGGAGCTGGGACAAATCCATCCCAAACACATGGATTGAAACCTTTAAATGCTGAGTGCAGCCAGTGCTGAGGCTGTCTGTGCCGCTGGGCTGCGTGTCCAGTGTTTAATTTGGGCCCAGGAGGGAAGAGCAGGGATTAGGTTTGGGCCTTGGAGCCAGGGATGAGTTCTCTGGTGAGGCAGAATTAGCAGAGCTAATAAAAGCAGACATTCCTGAGCTCTAAACACTACAAAATAAGAAAAAAAAAGCCCCTGGCCCTGCTATCTTCAGCTGGAGATCAGCAAAAGTGCATCTCCCCAGAAAGGCTGAGCCTGGCAGGACCCAGCTGTGCCTGGGGTGTGTCCCAGCTCTGCCCAGCACAGCCACGTCCCACCCTCGGCATTGATGCCCCAGACAGGAGAAACACAACCCAGCCCCTGTTCCTCCTGTCCTGCTGCTCCCTCCTCCAACAGGGCAGGATAAAAGCAAAATCTACTGATTTTGAAGCCAACTCTTTTCTGAAGCTTTTGCCTCCTGATCATCTTGGGATGCTCCTCCTTGCAGGCTGGGCACTGGAGAGCATCTCCCCAAGATCAGCCCACAACCCTAGCATTTTGGGAAAGGCTGCAGACACCCCAGTGGGGTTTTTGCAATGTGCAAACCATAAGAAATCTTGAGTGGACCAAAAATCACCTCTCCAAGCTGGCCAAAACCCAGCTGGCTCCACCAGTCCTCCAGCAGCAAGAGGCAGCAGCTCCACTGCCTCCCCTCTATGAGTGCTACAGAACCATTGGTGATAAAAACATCAGTGCAAAATTAAACCAGATCAACCACAGGCTGCCCAACTGGCAGCTCCCCAAATCACCTTCAATTATTCTCCCATTTAAAAGACGTGCACCACATTCTCTGCCATGCCCTGAGGTGCTGGGATTTTATCCCATCTCCACCCTGCAAGGGGTGATGGAGCTTTGGGGTGCAGAGCAATCCCAAGGGCCCTGCACTTCTCAAAGGGTTATTGCATTTTGAATTTCAACACTCACAAGACCATCTCACTGCTGGGCAGCTCTGCTCTTGGAGGGTTTTTGGTTTTAATGCTTCATGTTTTGATTGAGAGGTTTGTAGGAACTTTCCCTGCCTGGATGAGGCTTTTCCCATGGTGACACCCCTGCATTGGGGCTGGTGCTGGGTTTTGGGGTCTCCATCCTGCAGGCTACACATCCCCAGCCAGGGTGAGAGACAATCCACAAAACCAAGCAGCAGCCAGGAGCTCTGCTAGGCCCAGGCTGGTGTTCCCAGGTTCCCAAAGATGCCCAGTCCCGGTCACTTCCCGCTCCAGCCGCTCCGGCTCCAGCGCTGCTCACTCCCGGGGCTGGCTTTGTGCTCTGGGTGCTGCCAGGCTGCAGGCACGGCTCCGCTCTCCATCTATGTCACAGGCACTCTGCCTTCTGCTGCCATCCTCTCCCTTCCTGGTTGCTCTTTTCTCCTTCCCAAAAACCTCATCTCAGGGTAAGGCTGGGCAGGAACAGAAAAAGCAGCTGCTCCTCTGCAACTGCTGCCTGTGCGAACGCCGCGGGAATTGGAGCACCTTTTGTCAGGTTTTAGCTCAAATCCACTTCACAAGTGGATTAAGGAACTGGCACAAAAGTACTCTGGAGGGAGAGTGGGAAGAGGCAAAGGCTGCTATTCCAGCACGGCAGTAGGAGCCAGGAACGCTGTGCTTGCTGCCTGCTCCATTTCCCCGAGAAACACAAGCCGGTAACATCCGCGCCTAAAGCAACCCTCGGAATTTTCGACAGGAGAATCCGCCTAAAACCCGGGATGCTCGGGGAAGAGGCAGGAAGGGCCCTGGGGTGGCGAGGAGTGAGGACCTGCAGCAGCGCCCGGGGGGGAAACACGAACGAGAGGAGATGGGAAAAGCTTTTCCCGACTGCCGGCGATGCTCGGAGCCGCTCGGCTGTGCCGGGGAAAGGGGCTGCGAGCCGGGGGGCGCTGCGGGTACCGGACCCCCGGGATGGAGCGGAGCAGGGCTGGGCTGGGCTGGGCACCAGCGGCACCCCCGGCACGACCCTGTCCGGGGCCACCAGCGCCGCCCGCCGTGCCGAGCCCCCTCCCCGGGCACTGCGGAGGGGCCTGGCGGCCGCGGGCGGTGGGCACAGCCGGGCAGGAGGCGAAGGACGGAGAGATGGAGGGAGGGATGGAGGGAGGCTGCGAGTCCCCAGGGGCGGCGGGGCTCGGCGGCCGCCCCCGGCGCCACGTGTGCGGCCCGGCGCGACCCTCCCCGGCCCCGCGACCCCGCACTCACCGCTCGGCTGCCGCGGCGGGGCTGCCCGTGTTGCGGCGGCGGCGGCGGCGCGGGCAGAGCCGCAGCCCCGGGGCGGCGCGGCGGCGGCTCCGGACGGACCCCGGCCCGGCCCCGGCCCGTCCCCGGGGCGGCGCGGCGGCGGCAGCGCCTCTCCGGCAGCGGCGGGCCGAGAGCGGAGCCGCCCCGCGCCCCCGCCCGGCCGGGGGGAGGGACGGGGCCGGGGGCGATGCGCGGCCCCGGGAGGAGAACGGGGACAGACCCGGGAAGAGAACGGGCATGGCCCCGGACGGGCACAACCCCGGGAGGAGAACGGGGACAGACCCGGGAAGAGAACCGGCACGGCCCCGGGAGGAGAACGGGGACAGACCCGGGCAGAGAACGGGCACGGACCCGGGAGGAGAACGGGGACAGACCCGGGCAGAGAACGGGGACAGACCCGGGAGGAGAATGGGCACAACCCCGGGAGGAGAACGGGCACGGCCCCGGGAAGAGAACGGGCACAGACCCGGAGGAGAGCGAGCACAGCCTTGGGCAGAGAACGGGCACAGACCCGGAGGAGCGCAGGGAAGGGCACGGGGGTCTCCTCCCCGTGCAGCCCTGACCAAATGGGAGGGGGTCCCCCGGGCAGCCTGGGGTGCCCAAGCCTCGGAGTGCCCTCCCTGAGGTTCCCGACCCCAGGTCAGCACCATTGGGTACCCCCGACCATGATGCCTGGGCTCCCCCACTCCCCCTCCTCACACCCGGGTACCCCCACGCTGCCCTGCCTGGGCTCCCTCCATGCCAGCACCCGCAGGTGCCCACCTGCCACCCTGCCTGCCCCAGGACACGATCTGGGGGCCAGCTCACCCTCTGCACTGAAGGTGGAGGTGCTTGTGGATGAAGACAGCCATTTCCCCTCCATCCCGTGGGAACCTGGGGCAATCAGGGCACAAACAGAGCTGTGACCCCAGCAATGAGCGCAGCCCTCAGCCCAAGCAGGGCTCCCTGTTTGTGTCCCCACTCTGGGCTCCACTGTCCCTTGCAGCAGTGCCAGGGAGATGCCAGGCTTATGGGAAAATGACCTGGAGCCCCCAGCAGCACCCCCATCCCGCATGGGGCCAGCACTCACCGTGTCCCATTCCTCCTTGGAGTTCTCCTCTTGCTCCTCTTCGATGCTGCCGAAGCCTCCTGAACTGTGCTCATTTGGTTAATTGGGCTTTGAGGATGGCAGAGGCCAATTCCCTCCTTGGCTCTGACTTGCAGGGTGGAATTGTTGCTCCTCTCCATTCATCGCTGGCCAGTCCAGGCTGGTCTCAGCCTTGCTGGTCCCTGGCCTCAGGAGCTGTGGGCAGCTGATGCAGAGTGTCCTGTGCCCTTGATGTGCTGTGTGCCAGCTGACCAAGCACCACCTGAGCCATTCGGTGACATTTGCTGCGTCTGACAGCGCTTGTCAAGCAGGGTTTGGCAGCATCTTCTTCACTTTACAGCTGAGGAAGCTGAGGGCAGAACTCAGGGGGAAGGAGAGGGGCTCAGCACTGAACGCCAGGTGGGTCCAGCGCCGTGGTTTCACCTGGACTGGCTCCGTTTGTGCAGGATTTTGTCAGGAGAAATGCCAACAGCTCTCCCAGCCTTGTCGGTTCCACTCCCAACTGCCATCCCTCACTGCAGCCCAGCGCTTCTGCTGCTGGAGGTTCCTGGTGCCTCCTGCTGCTCGCTTGCTCCGGGATGTGGATTTATAATTTCATTGCAGGCACACGCAGCTCGGGCTTTCCCATTCGAGCTTCATCGCCAGCCTCAGCCCTGGATCTGCGGCTAAAACCAGGAGATTTATGGAGCTGGGAAGGAATTGCACTGCTGTTTTAAACAATATCAACTTATCTGCTTAGGAAAAGATGAAAAATCCAGGCATGAAAATTGCAGCTGGGTTAGTTGGGGATGGATTTGAAGAGGCCAGTGTGGGGGGGAGGGTGTGCTGGAGCAATCCACGTCTCATTTCCATTCCCCAGGATGGGAAGGTGATTCTGGCTAATTTGAACACAGTCATTAAGCTGCCGTATCAAAAGCACAAAGTCAATTAAGCAGCGTCCCCCCCTACCCTGGCTCGGCAGGCTGTGCTGTTTTAATCAGGGATGGGGGGAATTGCTGCTGCTTCCACACAGCTCCTGATCCCAGTGCTGGGAGTCAAGGGCTGAGCTGATTTTACCTGATGGAAGATGCTCTCCTGCCTGCTGGCCAGGGTTAGAGGTGATTTTGGGAGAGCAGGCTTCAGACAAATGCACTGGGGGAGCCCCAGGCTGGAGGGGGCTGCTTTGTCCTTGTTTCCTCCCCAAGCATCTCACCAGAAAAATCAAATTATTTCTGTCTTACTGTTCCCCTTCATGCCATTATTTTATTTTGGGGGTAACCAAGGCACAGCACAGGAGCAGGCAGGTTGTGATTCAAGCCTGTGCCGTGGGTTTTGGCTCAGCCCTGCTCCCCCTCTGGGCTCTCTCTCCCACCCATTGACTCCAATGCCCTTCTGGCATCACTTTGGGCTTTGAGGAAGGAGCAGGACAAAGCTGTGGAGGAAAAGCACCAGGCTGAGGTGACCAGTTCTGCTTCCCCAAGCCACAGTCTGACACTGGGCATTGGAGAATCCCACAGGGCCCTTGGTCTCGTGCTCTAATTAATTCAAATTGGCTTCAACATGAGCATAAATCCAAAGGGATCTTAGGCCAGGAGCCAGGGACAGGCTGGGGAGGAGGTTCCTGCCAGGGTCTGTGGCATTTGGGGTGCTGAGATGGGACCTGCTCCCCTCCTTAGGGGGCTTTACCCCCACCTGTCCCCTCTGTCCCAAGAGCCTGGCCCTAAACAAAAATAACATCCCCACAAACAAGGATGGGGACCCATAAACCACCAAAAACCTCCAAAATCTTGCTGAGCATTGGGATTGGGATGAAATGGGGCCACCTGGGTGCCAGCTCTACCTTGGGAACACAAATATAAAGGAATCACAGAATCATCTCGGTGGGAAGAGACCTTCAAGCCCACCCAGTCCAACTGTCCCCAGCTTGGGGGACACACAGAAGTGGCAGGATCCTGAGGCTCCAGGGAGGGTCCCTGCCTTTGGAGATGCTGCTCCAAGCAAGCCAGTGCTGGGAGTGTCTTGACAAGTTTTACTGCTTTCTGGGGCATTTTCACACAGACTCAGCAAAATGATTTAGGGGGGAAAAAAAAAAAAGAAGTGTGAGAGAAATAAAAAAATCGCAGCTGCTCTGGCACACGCTCAAAATCCCAAAGAGTTTTTGACTGAAACGTGCCAAGGGGAAAAAAATAATTCCAACAAAGTGAGAAGTAAAGTCCCTTTTGCCCTCAGTTTGCCCTCTGTGGTGAAGTGAGGGATCTTTCCCTGCTGATCCCAGGATCCAGAGCCTCTCCCTGCCTGCAGGGTCCCTGCCAGCCCCTCCTGCTGCTGGTCCCCTGCCAGCCCAAATGCAGCATTCCAGCTCTGCCAGCTCCTGTGGCAGCCAGGGAGGTTTTTGTCCCCACTCAGGATGCAGCAGTGGGAGCCATGTGATGAGAGCAGGCTCCTGCTGCTCATTCATTTTGTTTAATGGGAACCTCGATGGACTCCTCGAAGGAGCCGCCTGGATGCTCCCACTCCACGTGCTCCTACAGAATTTGGGTTTTGAGGAGCCCAAGAGCCACTTTAGTGCTGGGCTTTAGTGCTTGGGGGTGCCAGGGAGCCAGGCCTGGCTTGGCAACCCAGACCCCCAGCCCCCAATGTCCCTGAGCAGAGCCAGCCACACCACAGGGACTGGGGACAGCACTGTCCCCAGGGCTCACCCCCAGGTGCTGAGCTGGGGGTTTATTCTGTTTATTCTGTTATTATTTTATTTGGGGCTTTGCAGTGCCCCAAACATCACTGGAGGCCACTGTGCCCTAGGGACACTGCCCTGTGCTGTCCCCTCCATCCAGCCTGGAGCCACTCTCTCCCAGGGACCTGCCAGAGTGGGACAGGAGATCCCAGGCCTCACTCTGGCCTGGTCACCCATCACACCCAAAAATGCAGTTTTACCTCAGGTATGCACTCTGGCAGGACTCCAGCATGGAAAGCAGGGGGCACTGTCCCACTGTGGGGTTTGGGGGACACAGAGAAGAGTGGCTGCCACACCACGAGTGACATCTGTGACGTGCTGTGCACAGAGCTGGGGTTGTTCCTCTGCCAACCCTCTTGTTCTCCCTCCAAAGCTCCTGGTTCCCCCTCCAATGCCCCTGGTTCTCCTTCTAGTGCCCCTGGTTCACTTTCAGTGCCCCTGGTTCTCCCTCCAAAGCCCCTGGTTCCCCCTCCAGGGCCCATTTCCTCCAGCTCTCTCTGCCCTGACCCCAGTGTCTCTGTGTCTCCACTTTAGATCAGTTCATTTCGAGCACAAACCCCTGAGGGGGACAGTCCCACCTCCAGAGCCCCAGTGGGCAGCCTGAGCCCGTGACTAAGCCCAGTTACTTTTAATAAATATTTGGTAATAACAATGGAAGTTTCTCTGGCCAGGAACCTGCTGTTCTGAGCTGTGCCCAGCAGAAGCACCATCAGGTGAAGGGTTTTCATCCAAGCAGGAGGGAGAGGGACCTTTCCCCTCTCTCACTGCCTGGGCTTCAAGGGGCAGCAGTGCTGATATCCTCACCTGCCCTTCCTCCCACTGCAATGCCTAAGGGAGCCTTCATGTCTGGGTCCAGGTGTCCCTTTTAGCACTGAAGTCAGCCCAAGGGGACAAACTCCACCAAAGGAGGATTTCCTCCCTTTCTTAAGGCCCAGTTTTGCAGAACCACCCAGCCCCAGCTGGCTTCAGCAGGAGCTTTGCAGGCTCAGCAACCTCAAACCTGGCCTAACATTTCCCTCCTCAGAGAAGGATAAAGCAAATAATCTTTGTTTTCCCAGCACTGGATGCATTTCTCCTGCTCCCATTTGTGAGGCCATTTGCTGGGGATCAGGGGGGCTTGCACAGCACCCAGATCCCTCCCCTGGCCGTGGTCATGGACCTGGGCACTGCCAGACACAGAGCTGTGTCACCTCCAGGGCTGCCAGGACTGATTGCCCACATAAGAAAGATAATGAGCCATTAGAGAGTGTCCAAAGGAGGGCAAGGAAGATGAAGAGGGGCTTGAGGGGAAGCCATGTGAGAAGTGGCTGAGGGCACTTGGCTCGTTCAGCTGGAGCAGAGGAGACTGAGGGGAGACTCCTCGGGGGCTGCAGCTCCTGCCGAGGGCAGGCAGAGGGGCAGGGGCTGAGCTCTGCTCTGGGCCAGGGCCAGGAGCCCAGCAAGGGCTGGAGCTGTGTCAGGGCTTGGCATGGAGCTCAGGGAAAGGTTCTTCCCCCCTGTTAGAGGGTGCTGGGCACTGCCCAGGCTCCCCAGGGAATGGTCCCGGCCCCAAGGCTGCCAGAGCTGCAGGAGCGTTTGGACACCGCTCTCAGGGATGGGCAGGGGGGGATTGTTGGGGGGTCTGGGCAGGGCAGGGGCTGCACTGATGGTCCCTGAGGGTCCCTTCCAGCTCAGGACATTCTGTGATTCTGTATTTCTGTGATTCTGTGATTGTCCTGCCCATCCACACCAGGATGGTCCATGACTGTGCCAAGCAAAGCCCAGCCCTGATAAAAATAAGGTGATAATAAGTGGACAAAAAAGGAAAGTACTGGGGGTAAAATCTGGGGTAATCATCTGTAGAGTGACTCCACAGCTCAGCCACCCACTCCCCCAAAACCCCGAGCTCAGGCAGGCTGGGGCAGCTGCATTTGGAGCCTGAAATATTCCATTCCCCACTGCTTTTGGGTTGAGCAGTGGTCCCAACATGAGGCTTTCCCACCCCAGGGACTCCCCCAGTGCCAACCCTGTCACTGCACTGTCCCCAGGCTGCTCCCAGCCGGGCTGGGGGCCTTTGGGGACACAGGTGGCTTTGCCATCCTGCCTGGCTGGCCAGGGCTGGGCAGCAAACCCTGGTGAGGAGCCAAGGATCACAGTGGGGAGGAGGAACTGGGGCTGGCAGTGGCTTCTCTGTCAGTGTATCCTGGTACCTGCAGCACCTTCCTGAATTAACAGGGCAAACAGAAACCACACAGCTGCCAGGATGGGAAAATGAGCTGGGCAATGCTGGCCCCACTGGTCGAGGGGAATAAATCCCAGAATATCCTGAGCTGGGAGGGACCCTCAGGGATCATCAGTGCAGCCCCTGCCCTGCCCAGACCCCCCTGCCCATCCCTGAGAGCGGTGCCCAAACGCTCCTGCAGCTCTGGCAGCCTTGGGGCCGGGACCATTCCCTGGGGAGCCTGGGCAGTGCCCAGCACCCTCTAACAGGGGGGAAGAACCTTTCCCTGAGCTCCATGCCAAGGCCTGACACAGCTCCAGCCCTTGCTGGGCTCCTGGTGATTCCTGTCTCAGCAGGTCCCAGGTCGCCTCCCCATCCCTGAACAAGCGCAGGGATCCATGTGCTGCCGTTCCCGGTGGGATCCCAGCGCTCCCCCGGCCTGGGGGAGCCGGGGGCGGCCGCTCGCTGCCTCCCCGCGGGGAAATCGCTCCCGATGGATCCGGCCCACGCTCCCCGAGCCGCAGCGTGCGCAAGGAACGCGCTGCCACCCCCGTCTCCCTCGCCCTCCCTCCTGCCTTTATCTGCCAGTGCCATCGAATCCCTCCAGCAGCTCCCAGCTCCTTTTCAATCCCATTAGAGCTGCTCTGCAGGCGATTAGAATTCCAGGCACTGCGGTGCCACGGATGGCAAACGCGGCATTTGCACCTTCTAGACGGAAATGTCCCCGTGTCGCCGTGTCCCTGTGTCACCGCGACCCGCCGGCAGAGCAGGTTCTCATCCCCTTCATTGCTCAGCTTGGCCTCATCAGCTTCCAGCTCTGGGATGGGGCCATAGTGGAATTCCCTTGTCCCTAGGGAATCTGAACAGAGGTTGCACAACAATAAAACCCCCAAATCGCTGCCTGTCCCTGCTGTGGGATGGCCCTGGCCAGTTCTCACCCAGGGATGGCTCAGGAATGGCTCACTGGGCTCAGGAGGGATCTCACTGCAGCCACCAGCCAGGGACATCCCCCCCAGCCCCTCCTGGTGGCTCTCTCCCAGCTGGCAGCATGTCTGACCCACCGGTCACTCCTCAGGGTGTGGTCTTGGGGAAAAAAGCTGTCACTTGGCGTGAGTGGCTCAGGGCCACGTCCCCATTACCACCAGGATTGTCCCCTTGCTGGGAAGGAAGGGACTCATAGCACCAAACTGGTGAAGGAGAGCACCCCCACCCCAGTGTGGGCTCAGTGACCTCCCATCTGTGCCCAGGTGTAGCTGGCAGGTGACAATGGTGACAACACACTGTCCCTTTGCTTGCTGGAGGCTCTCAAGGTTTCCCCTCCCCTCTGCTGTGCCGTCTATTTTGAGGGATGTGCCCTTCCCAGTCCCTTTCCTGCTTCAGGGTCATGCTGAGGCAAGGAGATGCCAATCCCCAAAATTCTGCTTCTTCCCTGTCCTCACATGGATCATGTCCAGAATGTGTCCAGAAACTCAAACAGCAAAGGAAGAAACGCCCCCTGTCCCCATCTTTTCCTGCTCTCCCCAGTCCAGCACATGGGGTCCTGGGTTTTTTTTTTGCTGCCTACTCTTGCTCCACGTCCTTGGAGTGGGATGGGAGCTGTTAGGTTGAAAGACAAATTATGCTGGGATGCAGTGATGGCAGAGCTGATTCATCAGCTGGGGGGGTCTACAAGGTCTAATTTGGGAGGGAAGATTGCTGACGAATCCTTCAGTAACCAGGAAGACTTGGGAAACTTTTCCTGGCTGAACACATTATTAATGTCCTTGCCCATCCAGGAGCTCGAATGGGGAGCTGCCATGTTAGGGAGAAGGTTTTAAACAGGAAATGTGTTTGCAAGAAACAGCTTCAAATTTGCTGGATCATCATTAATTGCTGGACTCGGTGATCTCACAGATCTTTTCCATGGTTTCTCTCCCTGTGTTGGCCAGGATGAAGATGATGGCTTCTTGCCTGGGAAATTCAGGTGTTTCCAGATATTGAGAGTCACTTCTGAAGCTCCACAGTGCTGGATGTGCTTTGCCTGCCAGAACAACCTTCATTCCTCTGCAGGGACCAGGAACAGGTTCTGGAATGCTCTGGCTGCCCTGTTGCTGAATGGGGTTCAATGTGGCTGCACATGGCTCTGGGGCATGAAGGAATTTCTCCAGCTTGATCCTGTGGGCATTGGCTCAGGCTGTCAGCTGCCAGGCAGGCAATTCCAGCCCCTCTGGCAGCCTCAGGGGCTGGAGGAGACACTCAGGGCTGGGCTCTGGGCACTCCTGGCTGTTCCCACATCCCCAGGGAGGCTCTGAGCTGGGGGGACTGTCATGGAATGGGGCTGGCAGGAGGATTTTGGGGAGCTGTCAGTGCAGGAGGTGAGAACAGGCCTGGCACCCAGCCAGCATTATTAATGTCTCACTTCTACAGGCAACAAATCCGCCCACGTCCTCCATGGAAGGAAAAACTGTTTGGAAACAAGACCTGTACCTGGCACAGGGAGCCAGAGATGCTCTCCTCATGCACCCCATGGCCTTGGCAGGATGGGCAGCAGTGCCCAAGGGTCCACAGCTCCCTTGTGACCATCCCCATCATCCTGTCCCTGCTCCTCATTCCAGCAGCAGCTCCTGGATCCTGGATATGTGAGAGGGGTGGAGGTCACTGTGCCCAGCCTCGCTCTGTGAATTATTTATCCAGCAGGAAACAGCTTGGACTGGGAAACCTTCCCCACCAGCCACCCCCCAGCAGGCAGGAACACTGGGATTGAGTTTTCCAGGCCGTGCTGGGTGAACTGGTCAGGGACTGAGTGTGGTCCAGCCTGTCTGGTGTCCTGTCCCTGCTCCACCCCCGAGTCATGTGGAATTCAGGGTTGCCCTTGCTCTGCTCCAGTTTCTCTGCTCTGCCCTGGGGTAAATCCTGGACCAAACCTTGGGGTCCTCCTGGGAAAGGCCTGAGCACAGGGTGGGGGTGCTGCAGAGCAGAGGGTGCTCCCACAGCCCTGAGCCCAGCTCCCAGCACAGGGTCCTGCCCTGGGCAGGTACCAGGGGGATGCAGCAGGGCAGGGACAGACTCAGCTCCCTCAGGCCAATGCTCTCCCCACCCAGCAGCAGTCCCTGCCAGCCCCCTGCACTATCCAAGCATCCCACTGAGTATTCCACCCCAGCATCCCACAGAGGAGGGAGGAGGAAGGGCAGCTCCAGGCTCCAGGCTGGTGTGGCTTGTGCCACCTCACCTCTGCTGACAGCTCTGGCCACCCCGGTGACCCCAAGGTGGCTGTTTGTCCTCCTGTCACTCTGTGTTTGTGTCCCTGGCTGTCCCCAGCCTCCTCTGTGGGGAGCAGCCAGGGCTGCAGGCAAAGGGAAGCTACTGCTGACTTTTGTGTTTTCCCAAGCCATCAGCCCTGGTGGTGTCTTCCAAACAGATTAAACTTGGATCCCAACCCTGAGATCAGCTCATGGAGCTGCTGGGAGGCAGAAAAGGGGTTTTGGGGACTTTTTCTGAGTCTGGGAAGCAGGTGGGAATTTTGTATGCTGGGGGTGGGGAGGCACAAGTTTCCCAGGGAAGCTGTGTCTGCTCCTGCACTCTGGAAGTGTCCAAGGCCAGGTTGGACAGAGCTTGGAGCACCCTGGGATAGCAGGAGGTGTCCCTGCCATGGCAGGGCTGGAGTGGGATGATCCCAAATGTCCTTTCCAACCCAAACCATTCTATGGTTAGTGGGGATCTGTCCTGGCTCTGAAAGGTGCAGTGCTGGTGCTAGAGCTGTATCAGGGGCCACACTGAGTGTTGAAGGTGTTTGTGGGGAGCAGCAGCTCTGCTTGGATCACAGGAGCCTGGGGAACACATCCACATTGGCCATGGGCTGGTGGCATTGAGCTGAGCTGTCCCTGCTCCCCCCGACGGGGCCTGGGCCACCTCTGGGCTCTGCTCCCCTCACAAACAACATCCCCTCACTCAGCCCTGTCCCTTCCCATAAACCTCCCCAGGGCTTCACCCACTGAACCCCCTGGACCTCCTGGAAGCCCCCAAATGTCTCTCACTGAGAGGAAGAGAGGTGGGTGCTGAGGTGCATCCAACACCCAAGGCAGCATCTCAGTGCTCCCCACGTCTGACAAAAACTGCTAAATCTTCATTAAACTTCGGGAGTAACAACACCGTCACACTGCTGCTGTCATTAATCCTTGCTAATTGTTTCTATAATTAAAAGCCCCATTGTGTCTTGTCTCTCCAACATGATTTATCAGATAGGGAGCACTCTTGCATGAGTGATGCACGGCTGGTGGGAGGACATCTGCTCTGGGCTGCCTGCATGGAGGGGAAATGCACGGGGCTGCTCTCTCACCTCAGCCTCTTCAAGCCCAGGATGAAATCCCCATCCCTGAGACACCCCTTGGATCTCACCCCCAGAGGATGTTGGGCACTGACCAGGGAATGGTCCCTGCCCCAAGGCTGCCAGAGCTGCAGGAGCGTTTGGACACCACTCTCAGGGATGGGCAGGGGGGATTGTTGGGGGCTCTGGGCAGGGCAGGGGCTGCACTGATGGTCCCTGAGGGTCCCTTCCTACTTAGGAACTTCCATGACTGATCAACATCAGGAATGGGATTATTTCAATCCTTTGTGCAGAGCTGCTGGCCTTTATCCCCAAGTGAGATCCAGCCAAGGACAGAACTCAGCAGCAAGAGAGGAGCCCCCTCCTCCCCCAGGAGCGTGGGAGGGCTGGGGTTGGTGTCAGCAGATCCTGCTCTGCCTCTGCTGGGAGCTGCATCAAAAACCTGAAACCAGGTGGGAGGAGCTGCTCTTTCCTGGTGATGAACAAGGAGGTGCTTGGATTCCTTCCCTCTCTTGGAGACCCTGGAGCCTGTGAGGGGCTGGAACGTGCAGCAGAAGATTCAAACCAGGTTCCATGGCTGGTGTGGGCATGAAGCCTCCTTAGCTGGAGGCTGCTCCTGATAAGGCATTTTTGGTGATAAGGCTGGGGTCTGGAAGTCACAGAATCTGAAAGGTTGGAAAACCCCTCTGAGATCACGAAGTTCAGCCACTGCCACACCCACCTGTGTCACCAAATGCCACATCTGCTGCCATTTGCCAGCAGTCCCTGAGGTGCCAGCAGTGCCCACCGAGCTCTGCAGGGATGGGGCAGGTGCTGGGAGCCCCTGGAAGCAGCAATGGCATCGAGGGGGTGATGCTGAGCCAGCCAGGGTCCCTTGGGGCCAGAGCAGTGACCTGGAGCCTCTCCTGCCTCTGCACACTGCCTGGGTGTCCCCTCCCGGGGCTGGCATCTGGGGACATGGCAGGAGTCACCTGCTGTGGGCAGAGAAGCATCCATAGCTCTCAGGGAGGTCCCTGGGGAGAAGGGGGTGTCACAGCAAGGGGGGGACAGGTGACAATCTGCACTCCCACCCTTTTTGGTGCCCTGGACCAGCCACAGGTGCCTCTTCCCCTGCAGGCAGATCCAGGGCCAAGACACCCAGTGCAATCCTGGAATGGTTTGGGTGGGAAGGGACTTTTCAGATCATCTTGTTCCACTTCCTGCCATGGGCAGTGACACCTCCCACCATCCCAGGCTGCTCCAAGCTCTGTCCAGCCTGGCCTGGGACACTGCCAGGGATCCAGGGGCAGCCACAGCTACTCTGGGTACCCTGTGCCAGGGTCTGCCCACCCCATTCCTTCCCAATATCCCACCTAAACTTCCTCCCCTTCAGTTTAAAACCATTCCCTGTCACTACATACTGCTGTAAATAACCTTCCTCCAGACTGGCCCATCCTTGACCCCTGGGGGTTCCTCTGCACCCCCACCTGAAAGCCCCTGGAGGGTACCAGGAGGTCACACACTGGCACTGACCTCATCCCTCCTCCCCTCTGTGGGGTGGGGATGGGAACCATCCATAGCTCCCAGGCTCCCCTGTCACCTCCCATTTTTCTAAGCTAATATCTTGCAGCATCTTTAAATGAAATATGAACAAAACCAGCGAGTTTTGGGGAGTGCATGGCTGAAGATAATCAGACCTGAAAATGATTCTGCTTTGTGGGGTGAGTCACACCCAATGTATGTGCATATGAATGCTGCCCTTCCCAGCTGTGCTTCCAAAATTTTTCACTGGTCTTGAGCTGGAAAGACACTGGGAGACAGGCACAGCTCAGCTCCCAGCTCTGCTTGGCAGGACTATTTGCAGAGGGTCTCACCTGCTGGATACCACTTTTCCCTCATTTTTCCATCCCTTTTCCCTCACTTTTCCCACAGTGTGACACTCAGTGAGTCTCCAGGCCTCAGCTGGATGCCAGCCCAGCCGTGGCATCTGCTGCAGCACCAGCTCCTCCCCGCCACCCAACTGTGACCAACAGCTTGGAGACACCAACAAGGGCAGCAGCACAAATATGGGCTCAGAGCCTTTGGAAAACATCAACATTCACAGCACTCACTGGCCAAAAACATCTGAGCTGGGAATTGTGTATCTCTGAGGGGATGGTTCCATGTCCAGAGATGATGGCTGGTGATGGCCAGAGTGCTCTGTCACTGCTGCCACCATCTGCACTCCTGGCTGGAGCCCTCCTCAGGGGTAAAACGCTGCTCAGCTGGTCCAAGGCATCTTTGGGCTCCCAGATCCAGATAACCCACAGGGAGCAGGGTCAGCCCTGATGCAAATCCCTCCCTGGAATTTACAAAACCCCAAAGTGCAACTCAAGACATGGGGCTGGTCCCTCCCTGCACATCTCTGAGGGGAGCAGAGCCAGCACCTGCCCTGTCCCTGCCCACCCCGTGCTGTGTCCCCAGAAAGGCACAAAATCACTCCCCAGGCACCCAGGTCTGGGCACCTCACCCTGAATCCCTGTTACTTTGGGAGATGAGCAGATGTGGGGACAGATGTTTGTCCCCTGTCCCTGCAGCTGTAAAATCTGCTGAGTTTGGGGCAGCTGGAGCTTCCCATGGCCTGGGGCTGGTACTGGGCTCCCCTGGGACACATCACAGCCTCCCTCACTCCTGCTGCTGGCACAGGGAAGATAAAGCTGGGATTATCACTGAGAGCTGTCACCAGCTGCAGGCAGGAGCCTCACACAGGTGACAGCACCAGGAGGGGCTGGATCAGCACCAGGGGATGAGCAGGACACACACAGAGACCCCAAATGAGAGCTCCCAAAGCTTTCAAGGAAGGCAGAAGCATCTCCCTGCTCCTCCTGCTGGTGGCTGTACTGGTTTTACTGGGAGCACACCAGGCACAGGGGTTCCCACTCTCCTGCTTTGCTTTCCACACTGTGGGAGCAGAAGGTGGGGCAGGAACAGGCTGGGCTCAGTACCTGCCCCTCACTGCTGGAATGGTGAATTTGAGGATGAATTCCTCCAGGAATAACTCCTGGAGGGGCAGGAGGCTGAACAGGAGAGAGAAACCCAGCAAGAAGTGTTGTGCTTTGACATTTTCCCAAAATAGGAAAAATTTGTAACTAAAATCATGACCCACAAAGATAATTTTGCTGCAAATAAACCTCTTTATGCTAGATAAGAAATTCCTGCTCTAACATTAGATCTCACAGTTAATATTTAACCTCACTATTTCCAGCATGCTGGGGCTGCAGCTGAGCATGTCCACCCCCTGCCTCACCCCAACAGTCACCTTAAAGGACAGACTGGAGCAGTTTGTCCTCTGCTCCTCACAGGAAAGAGCAAAATGCTCCTTCCAGCCCTGGGGCAGTGTTGGAATGGGGCTCCTGCCCCTCTCAATTACCAGCCTTGACAGCAGCAGTGACTGCTGAGCACAGCCTGCCTAGTCCATGTCTCCAGCCTAACTAGGCTCTGGCCAGGCACAGCACCAGCAGCCCAAGGAGAAGATGCTCAGGAGCCCCAGGGACCCCCCTGTCACCCCCTGTCCCTGCCTGTCCCAGCCCCAGGGACCCCCCCTGTCACCCCCTGTCCCAGCCCTGGGACCCCCCAGCCCTCCCTGCCAGGCCCAAGGTAACCCTCCCCCGGCTTCTAATTGGATTTGTTCCGGCTAATTACGATCATTTTCGCCTCAATTAAGCCATTTGTTTCCCACACAGCTCCCTGGGCACAGGTCTGAGCCCTTTGCAGGCTGCTTGAGCCTCATGTCCCCGGTGCTCCCGACTGTCAGGGTCACCTTTGCTCACACCCTCAGGCTCCAAACTCATCCCCTCACCCCCAAACATCACATTAACCCCTCAATTTCTCCCCATTCCCCCTCCCTCCCCATCCTCCCACAGCACCGGCCTCACTCTTTGGTGGCCTTTGCTGAGGATGTGGGGCTGGCCCTGGTGTCACCCTCAAAGCCACCGAGCAGGCCCTGGAGGCCGGGAGGGTGCAGGGCTCAGGGCGGCCTCCACACCCGGCATGGTTCCACCATCCAACAGCTCTGGCCTGCAGGAGGGGCAGGGAAACAGGGCCTGGAAAAAAAAAAGGCAAAAAAAGCCAGGGGCCCTGGGGAAAAAAAAAAAAAAAAAAAAAAAAAAAAGGCGGGGCCCTGGAAAAAAAGGGCTTCACCCACTGAAGGGCCATCATCCCACTCCTCCTCCTCACAAACAGGCACCTGCTGGGGCTGGACTCAGGCATGACCAGGGATCAAACAGCTGCAGCTGCTTCTCCAAGCCCTTCACTTCCTCCATGCTCAGCTGAGGAGGTCTCTTCTTCCTAAATCAGGGCTTAGGGAGCTTTGGGTATGGCCAGAATTATTTTGCAGGTGAGCTCAGAGGCAGCTCAAGGGCTGTTTCCTTCCTTACCACATTTCACATCATCACTCTGCAGCCTGACCCCCAGGCAAGGAACCAAGCCTGGCCTTCATCCCCACATCCAGGGCTCCTAAAGCTCAGGAGCAAGAGGGAAAGCCAGCCCAGATTCCAGAGAGAGCCCTTGCCCAGCTTTGTGAAGGATGTTTTATTAATTTCTGCAGCAGAGAATGGGAGAGCTCTTGAACACAAACAAGGAGCACCTGAATTAATGCTGAGCCCAGAAAAATATCCAGGAGCTGCATGATCAGCTCCTTTATCAACCTTTAACAAAAAAAAAATCTTGCTGTTATTCAGCAGTAATGAAAGCAGAGCTATTGTGGCTGCAGGTAACACTAGGTACGAGGCACTGCAGCTTTATGAACGCTTGAGTTTCATGACTCAGGACTGTTAATGGTGCACAAATAACCAACCTGAGAGAAAAATAGCCCTGCCTGGTCCAAGCTATACCCCACTGGAGCAGAGGCACAAGGAGCCAGTGCTCTGGCCAGAGCTGTAAAGCAAATTTTAGAGGCCCAGGGAGGGGTCCAAGGGCTGCAGCTCCAGGAGAGGTGTGCTGACCCAGCCACAGGTTCAAAGCTCCAGAATTTTCACCTTTAAGTGGTTCACTGATCAGAGAAGGCCTTGGAAACATCAGTGTAACCCAGCAGGAAAAGCCACAGCAGGGCAGCTTTGACAGGCAGGACAACCTTTAATAAACCCAGCACAAAGATCCCTGATCCCAGCAGGGTCTGGGAGCCAGGACCTCTCCATCCCCCTCACCTGCCTTCAAACTCCCTGGGATTTTGAACTCCCACTCCTTCCTTCAGCCCACAAGCACAAACTTGGGGCAGCTCAGCTCCTCTGGCCCCTGAGGCTTTATGCTTTATCCCTCAGAGGTTTTGGCATGAGGCAGGCACAGCACAGGCATTTCTAGGCTGGGCTGACCCACCCTGGTTAAACCAAGCTGTGGGGCTCAGCCCCACACCCCTGCTGAAAGTGCCAGGGTTAATTTCAGCACTTGGAGCATTGTCAGTCCCAGTGGATTCCCACACAAAGCCAGCTCCAGGCAGTGGTGCCAGACACAGCCTCCAGGCATGCCCTGAGCAAGGGATCCAACACTCCCTGAGCTGTTCCTGTTCCCTCACCCACAGTTAAAGGAGCTGCTGCCCTTTGCAGCCTCAGATATTGGGACTTGATCCAGGCAACAGCTCCAGCACTGGGCAACCTCAGTTCTCTCCAGAGCTCTGGGTCACATTCAGGCAGTTCCTGATCCCAACCTGCTTTTCCAGACTCCAAAAATCCCTGTTTCCTCAGAGGATCCTTCCCAGGATCCATGTAAAGGGAGGAGGTTCTGTTCACAACTCCCAGTAAAGCAGACAAAATGCAAACTGAAAACAGCAAAGTGTTCACTGAAAAACAAGGCCTCTGTGTCAAACTCCTTGGTTTATTCCAGAGTTTTTGGGGATGGCAGAAGGGAAGGGGATTCCCTGGAGGCACTGGGCAGCCCAGGGCTGTCCAGGGAGCAGCCTGGGTGTCCAAGCTCAGGGACTGCCCCACAGAAAGCCCCAGTGCTGCCCAGCCTCACTCTGCACCTTCAGTTCTCCCCCAGCCATCACATTCCAGCATTCCCAGAGCCATCCCTCTCCCAGGCACCCTGAGGAACTCCTCCCCAGGAGGGATTAGAGGGAAAGATGCTCCTGGGTAGCCCCAGACCCTGTAATGCCAACTCCAGGTACTGACAGCCAATAGAGCCCAGTTCATATGAAAAAAATAGGATGATTTTATTATAAACTTCAGAAAAATTCAACAAACAACACAAACACAGCATTTAACTGGACATCTTCCTCAGGGACATGTCTTTCCCAGGCAATCAGGTACTTTACAATCCCAGAAGTTCATAAAGTCTCTCTTGTGGGTCTTTCTGGAAAAGAGGAGATTTTCCCCATAGCACTGCCTGTCCTCACTGACACTGGGGACAAACCAATTCCCCAGCTCCCTCCCCACCCTCCATTTCCCTGCAAGCCACACAGGGCAGCAGCTTCCACGGAATTAGGAGGGCATCCAGCAGTGCTTTGGGACCAGAGCAGTGAGAGACCCCATGGAAGCTGCTTGTGGTGAAGAATTTCCTGCAAATCCTATTTTCTACTGCAAAATATCTGGGCCAGGGAGTCACAAAGGGCCTGTAGCAACCTGCTGGCAGCAGCCCTGGGTCAGAGGTGCCAGAAGCTGGCACACACTGGAGACTGGGCACACCCAACACCACCCCACCAGCACCTGGGGACTGAGGCTGTGTCCCTGCACAGGGACTGGAGCCCCTCCAACCCTTTCCCTTGGCAGCAGAGCTCTGGGACAAAGGCTCAGAGCCTGGGGACATCCAGGGGACTTGTGACACCTCCCCTGCTCCTGGCTTCAGAGGGTGGGATTGTTCTTACCGGAGGGGTAACACAGGTTGTGTCAGTCTCCTGCCTGCTGATATCCTCACTGCTCCCATCAGCTTGTAGCCAGTGGTAATGCCCAGAAGCCACATCTGGAGCCTCTTCCCCACTGCTGGCCACAGCTGGATCCTCTGCTGCTGGCTCTGGGGGCAGCATGAAGCTCTGGGGGTTGTGTGGCACAGGGACACAGTCAGAGCAGCACAAAATCCACAAGGGAATTCAGATTAGAGCAAGCCAGACTCCCTCCTCCTGCAGCCAGGGCTGAGGTAAATCCTCCCAGGCCAGGACTGATGCTGTCCCCAGGAATGGAGCAGGGACACTCACCTGGACAGCTGAGATCTCCAGCACAGCCACCTCACCCTGCTCCTCCAGCTCCAGGTCAGTGTCATTTTGGGACTGGTACTCCTCACTGTCTGTCTCCTCCTCCGAGGGCTGGGGGGGAGAGGCAAAGGGAGGCTCTGAGGAAGGGACAGCGTGGGGAAGGACACACCAGTCCTGTCCCAACAGCACTGGGAGCCACAGCCAAGAGTGACAGAGACACTGCCTTGTGGGGACAAGGGAAACCTTGACCAAAGGGAAGCCCCAGGGATGAGTGGGGCACCCCCAGCTGTCAGGCAGTGCTGGGGTGATGGTCAAGTGCTCCTTGGGCACCCTCAAAGTGGGAATAGGAAAGGGAACCTCTGCAGGCTCCTCCACAGGGAGGCTCCCAGAGCATCCCAGACCCACACTGAGGCCAAACCATCTTGGAATTGCCCAGTAGCCACAACACCTCACCTCATATGTAGGATCTTCAGAGTCATCGTTTGGCCAATCCCTCTCCAGCACCACAAGCCAGTACATCTGCTGCTCCAGAGCCACATCATCCCGCTTCCTCTTGCTGGCTTTGCTGTCTGGGTTGATGGGAGCTTCCCGGATCTCTGCAGGGATTCACAATCACCACACCCAGAACAAGCACAGCAGCTTTCCCAGCTCCCTGCAGGGAGTCCATGCTGTGCTCTTCTCCAGGCTCTCCAAGAGGCCCCAGCTCTTACCCTTGGACACGTTGCTCTGGTCCCAGTCCATGGGGAGGAAGCCCAGGAGGTTCTGGATGCTGGTGGGAGTCAGGGAGAGCAGCAGGCGCAGGAGCTTCCCCCGGCGCTTCCTGGCCACCAGGCCTGGCCTGCTGGGGGACTGGGGTGGGGGGCACAGTTTGCCCCTGATGGTGCTGACAGGGAGCACCAACCCAATCCAGACAGATGCTTTCTGAAGGAGCTTCAGCTGCAAAGAGAGGTCTGTCAGCACATGGGAGAACTTCCAGAGTTCAAAGTCTCCAGGGAATGCCTTAAACTCTGCTCTGTCCCAGTGTGGAGCTGAGATAGGATCAGCTTCAGCCAAAACCTGTTCATTCCCAAAACCCTCCCATTTCCACTGGACCAGAGAGGGAGAGAAGTGGGAATGCTACAGCCACCAACAGCTGAAGGGGAGCAAGGCAAGGCCAAGGAGAAAGAGTTGGGATAGGCAGGAAAGCAGAGGAAAAATCATGGAGTTGTTTGGGTTGGAAGGGACATTAAGGACCATGTACTCCACACCTTATCAAGGGCAGGGACACCTCCCACTATCCCAGGGGCTCCAAGCCCCTTTCAGCCTGGCCTTGGACACTTCCAGGGATCCAGGGTCTGCCTGCCCTCACGGGGAGAAATTTGTTCCTAATGGCTAATAATGTGAAAAGACTGAAAGAAAATAGACTTTCTGGTAGAAGAACCCGAGCAACTGCCAGTGTTGAGGTTTTAGCCACCCCTGTCCAGCCTCAGCATCACTCACCAGGTACTTGACCAAGCTGAGCTGAAGGATCTGGCCCAGCAACCTTCCGGAGAAGGAATCACTGCTGGTGAGGGATCTCATCTGGAGAGAGAGAAAGAGAAAGGTCAGAGCCTCCAGGCCGGCTCTGGGAGTGCCCCCAGCAGAAGCCACTCCTTGGGCAGTGCCCAGACCTGATTTAGGCACTGCTCCATGGAGCCCCGACTGGACACAAACCTGGCTTAGACCCCTCTGCGGCCCTCGGGGTACTTATAGGTCCTGCCCCATCTGCTCCTTGTTAACCTGATGAGCTGCTGGCTCTGCTGATTGGGGCAGCCCGGGGCCCTCAGCTGGGGGCTATCAGCACTGTTATCAGCACTGTTATCAGCACTGTTATCAGTACTGTTATCAGTACTGTTATCACCACTGTTATCAGTACTGTTATCAGTACTGTTATCAGCACTGTTATCACCACTGCTATCACCATTGCTATCACCACTGCTAGCAGGCTCTCATTAAGGGCTCTCATTAAGGGCTCTCAGGGGGTAATTTTCTCTCAGTTTGAGGTCTCCTCCTCCTGGAGTTTGCCAAAACTCTGATTTGAGATCTCTCCCCTTGCTCTGTGCGGGTGCAAAGAGCTGAAGGTGATGAGATGCCAGAACCTGCCCTGCTGAGCCCCCCAGGGATGGGAGAAACTCGGTCCCAGGTGAGGGGAGGCCCCTCTGCATCCCCCCTGCTCCGTGCCCGCACGGAGGTGGAGCTGCTTTTCCTGTCTGCATCATTTTCCCAGCAGGATCCACCCTAAAGGCACCGTTATCCCCCAGAGAGTGGAGGAGCTTCCTCAGCTGGGGTAGAGTGCCAGGAAAGCACTGCCAGCACAGGGGAAAGGCAAAGCTGGGACTAAGCTTCATCCTCCTCATCCTCCCCCCTGCAGGAGGCACAAAGCCTCTTCCCCCTGGCCTGGGGACTGCCTGGGGCTGCCCAGCAGGACAGGAGCACAGGGATGCTGCTGGTGTGATAATTGATAAATGATTCGTGTTAATCATAGAAGTTTTGGAGTTTGTATAAACCAGAATCCTTAAAATAAGAAAAGAACATGGACCTAGATAAAGGGAAATATATGATTAAACCCACTCAGTTTAAATTCTGCTGTTACGAATATTGTGTATTTCAGATTGTAAAAGGAAAAAAAAGGGTTTTCCATAAGTCTGAAAGGTTTTTTTGCAGAATCAGATTTCCTGCCTTTGTGTAATCAATCACAAACTATCTGCTAAAGATTAGGCTTCCCACTTCTCCTGTTTTTATCTACCAAGACCAGATGGTTCCATGACCAATTGTCCGAAGAGCTGTCCCACGGGAGTTTGGAAGTTTCTTTGACCACCACTGCTTACCTTGCAGAATTATGACCAAAAACCAATAACAATTATTGATTACTACAAGGAAAACCAGACTATAAAAAGGGAGCTGCAAACCAAGTTGGGTGGAAGCGTGGAGTGGGCGGTGACCCCTCACGTTCTCCCCAGCGCTGCTTGCTCTGTCTATATAAAATAAAGTGTTATAGATAAAAACGAGATCAAGCAGAATTAAATATGCTATGATCGCTTAAAATAAGCGATATTTTTTTGCGACCGAAATACGGTTCTCAATAGCCACAATCAAAGAAGAGACAGCGCCGAGCGTGGGGTCAGTACTGGGTGAACCCTGATCTGATCTCATCTCTATCGCATTAGATCCCCCAATGTTCACACAACAGCTTTGGTTAGTCCGGTTTTTATACAGTTTTTGTAGCCCGGAGCGGAGGTCATTGTCTTCTTTCCGCATGTTCATACGGTTTTCTTTCACTGCGTTGGGCTGGACAAAACTTTATCCGGGGAGACGATGAATTTTGATGAAGGCAGGTTCAGGTTTACAGGAAGATGGAATTGAGATGTAACTTGCAGATTTTGGTTTACTGGAAACGGGCATTCAGATATATTTTTCTTGTCGGCTCTTGTTATCTTAATTGTGGGTGCTTATCGGGCTCTTATCGCTTGGGCGTTCCCTGGACAAAGCCATCTCCACCGCAGCTTGCCTGTTGTCTTGCTAACCCCAGCTCTTCAGCTTTTGTTGGCAGTTCCAGTGTCGCGATTAAGCAATCCCTGTCCTTACTGTCTGTGGTCCGTTTTGAGCTTTATTATTTTGTTCCTACAAACACTGCTTATTCTACACTATTGTATAATTCTACACGAATTACATGATATCATATATCACACTCTGTCTATATAAAATAAATCAATCTAAATTTTGCTGAATATCGAGGCTTTGTTTCTCATTTATAACAGAAGCCCCGGGAGGGTGGGAGGAGGCGCTGGCTCTGGGGAACGGCGTGGGCCGGAGCGATTCCCGACGGGAGCTTTGCTAGACAGAGCTCGAGTGTTTGTCTGCCGCTCTCGGTGCCCCTTCCCCCCGGTGCCCACGGCTGTGACTCATCCCGCTCCTCTCGCAGTGCCAGCGCCAGCGCCGTGTCCCCGCGTGTCCCCTCCATCCGCCCCGCCTGTCCCCTCCATCCGCCCCTCTTGTCCCCTCCATCCGCCCCTCTTGTCCCCTCCATCCGCCCCTCCTGTCCTCCATCCACACCTCTTGTCCCCTCCATCCGCCTCTCTTGTCCCCTCCATCCGCCCCTCTTGTCCCCTCCATCCGCCCCTCCGGTCCCCTCCATCCGCCTCTCTTGTCCCCTCCATCCGCCCCTCCTGTCCCCTCCATCCGCCCCGCGTGTCCCCTCCATCCGCCCCGCTTGTCCCCTCCATCCGCCTCGCTTGTCCCCTCCATCCGCCCCTCTTGTCCCCTCCATCCGTCCCTCTTGTCCCCTCCATCCGCCCCGCTTGTCCCCTCCATCCGCCCCTCTTGTCCCCTCCATCCACCCCGCGTGTCCCCTCCATCCACCCCTCTTGTCCCCTCCATCCGCCCCTCCTGTCCCCTCCATCCGCCCCGCTTGTCCCCTCCATCCGCCCCTCCTGTCCCCTCCATCCGCCCCTCGTGTCCCCTCCATCCGCCCCTCCTGTCCCCCATCCGCCCCTCTTGTCCCCTCCATCCGCCCCTCCTGTCCCCTCCATCCGCCCCGAGCCCCGGCGGGCGCTGGGCTCTGGCACGGACCCGGCGCTGTCGTCACCGCGCGTCACCAGCCGGGGGTGGCCGCAGAGCACAAATAAATGGCCAGCGCTGACCAGCGAGCCCTCGGGGCCACCATGTCCCTGTGCCGGGGCACGCTCCGGGGCAGCAGCTCCAGCGACATCTTCTTGCACGTGGTGACCCCCGACAGAATCCCGCAGTTTATTATCCCGTCCTTGGATGTCCACAAGAAGCAGAGATGCTCAGGCAAGGGGGTGGCACAGCTGGAGGGGACGGGGCAGCTGGAGGGGAGGGCTTGGAGTGGCAGCTGGGACGCGGCGGTGCAGGATGAGCAGGGCTCTAACTCATCCTCCTTTAACTCACCCTGCTCCAACCCAGACCCCACTGCCCGGGCAGCTCTGTCCCTGCCGCACCTCCCAAAGGTCACCACCCCCTACGGCTTTGTCACCCTGGGGCGCAGCCCGCAGGTCACCAGCGAAGAGGCGTTTTTTCACTCGGGCTCAGGCCACCCTCGGGGTCCCGGGACCCGTCCCAGCTGGCAGGAGGAGCCGGGATGCTGCGGACATCCCGGGATTCCTGCTGCTGAGGGAGACTCCGGCGTGGGAGGAAGCCCGAGGGACCACGAGCAGCCAAGTCCCAGTGGCCACAAGGGCGATGGAGGCAGCCCAACCCCAGCAGGGCTTCCCCTGCCCAGATGTGCCAGAGACATCGGAATGACAGAGGCTCTGCAAAGCCAAGAGGCAGGGAAGAGGGACAGGAGGCTCCTGGGCATGCACTGTCCGAGGGGCAGCTGCAGCCTGGAGCTCCCCGCGGTGACAGCCAGGAAGAATTTGTTCCAGAGGATCCTCAGGAGGCACCTTGTCCACCCGCGTTTCACTCTCCACTGATCCTGCAAAGCAGCTCCCAGGAACTGAGGCTCCCTGAAGACCTGGGGAAGAGACATTTCTGTCAATGCCTCAGA
Source organism: Muscicapa striata striata (assembly GCA_030060385.1). Classification (NCBI taxonomy): domain Eukaryota; kingdom Metazoa; phylum Chordata; class Aves; order Passeriformes; family Muscicapidae; genus Muscicapa; species Muscicapa striata. The sequence continues at coordinate 50,526 of JAREIS010000526.1, read as the reverse complement.
GCGTCTGGGTGTCACCTTCCTTGGGGTGACATTGCTGGTGGCACCAGCAGGGCACAGCCAGGAGGACACAGCAGTGTGGGGAGCAGAGGGGCTGTGGGTTTGAGATTTTTCAGAGCCTGAATAAAAGTGCAAACATTTCATCTGAGCTGTTGTCCTTTCATTTTTCTTTCTTGTGCCAGCACTCAGGTGTCACCAGGGTGTTTTGGTGACCCCAGCATCCTCTCCTGTTGTACCCCCAGGCTCAGCAGCTCCTGAGCTGAGAGCAGGCTGGCACAGCTGGAATGCAGAGCAGGGGACACTGAGCCCCAGGGGCTGCAGCAGGCCAGGAGGGAAGGGTGACCACATCCATTTTCCAGCTTTGTGGTCATAAGCTGGGGTGTTTGAATGTGTCAGGGTTCCTGTCCCAGCCTTGCTGGAGGGATCTCAGCTCCAGGACACTGCAGCTGCCCTGAATTAGTGACCCCTCACCATTCCAGAGGGTGCAGTTTCCAACCACTCCTAACCAGCTGTGATAAGCAAGTCTCACTTTATTGACTGTTCCCTCATAAATGGGTTTTTTTTTTTGCTTTTATTGAGCAGCAGAACCTGCAGTGCCAGAATGAAAGAGGTCATGGTCAGCAGTGTTTGGGGGGCTGCTGAAGCACACTGGCCTGGGTCAGCAGCGCTGGGCTGCTGCCAGCTTCCCTTCCAGGGGTCTGATTCTCCCTGAGAGGTGCAACTGGGAGGGCTGGAGCCAGTCCAGGGGTGCAGGGAGTGGCTGAGGCCCCTGCAGGAGCTGCAGGCAGGATTTGCATGTGGGTCATTAACCAGGCAGCTCATTAACCCGGTTTGCCTCCCACTCCTTCCATGGCTGGGTCACCTGGACCACGGTCAGTGACTTTGTTTTCCCCATCCCTCCAGTCTGGTTCAACTCTCAGGTCTCTGTTGGAGCTGCCACTTCCAAGGGAGCTTTTCCTGCAGTGTCTGAGCACCAGTGAGCAACAGGGTGAGCACAAAGAGCCCTGGAGCCCCTGCTCTGCTCCAGAGGGGCTGCATGGAAGCACCAGTACCCAGAGGATCCATCCCAGGGCTGGTGGAGCTGGTCAGACGTGTCCCCCTGCACGGCTCCTGTCCACGACTCCAGCCCACAGGATGTGGCAGCCAGCACTGCTGGAAGGGGAGCTGGGATCAGGGATGTGACAGAAAATCCACTCCCAGTTTATTCTGAGGAGCACTGGCACTATGGAGTGAGTCAGGGACCGAGGCTCTGGAAATTTAAATTGATCTCCAGCTCCTGAGGGCATCGTCTGTGCTCAGCACTCGGGGCTGGGAGGGCAGATTGAGTTACCAGGAATTAATAAAAGAGCTCTTATCAGTTACTCAGCTGTGAGAGCTGAACATGTGCGTGCTCTGAGCTGACAGGCGACTGGGAATTAAGTCACGCTGGTGTAAACCTCCCTCCTCTCTCCTTTGATGCTCAAGCTACTGCACAGCAGTGCCTCTGTCCAACCAGCTCAGCATCTCCTGGGGAAAACATGGAAACAACTCCCCCAGAGCTGACTGAACCTGCTGCATTTACCAGTTAAACCTGGACATGGGGAGCTGTCACTCCTGGGGTTTGTTCCTTTCTTGGGGACCTTCCTGAGCTCCCAGGAACTTTTAAAAATGTCCTTTATCTTGTCTAAAAATAGGAAGAGATCCACTCTGCTTCTCAGGTGGGTTGCAGGGCTTTGCTCATCCAGGATATGTCCAGTGCCCTTTCAGGAATTCCCAAGGGAACAAATATTATGTGTTCCTGCAGGCTGCCATGGTGCAAGACTCATTTCCTCTGTGTGTGCCAGCGTGGGGATGATCAGCCTGGAGAGAATCATGGGTTATAGGATTTTTTGAAATGGTTGCAGTGGGAATTGCTGGCAGTGGGAGTTGTTCTGTGGCAGGAGTGGAGCTGGGGCTGAATGAGGAGGGAAACAAATTCCCTGCAGCACAGCAAAGGTTCTCTGTGGTGGAATTGTGCCTCTGCCTGCCAGGTTCCAGCTCAAGGCACCTCTCCAGCCTGTGAAGTGAGAAGGACAATATCTCCCAGTGCCTCTGTGATTTACAGGATGCCCTTTCCCTGCAAACCAGGCACAACTAGGAGATACCAAGATGTCACAAGATAAATTGTCATTACCAGCCACTGATCATCCTGCCAGGGCCTGCTACATTTTCTAAATGTTGTTTTGGTCTGACTCACAATTTCCTTCCAGCCTCCTGCAGGTAGAGGAAAGCTCAGGGCTAATTATCCCCTCCTCATCCCACGCTCTGAGCAGCAGCAACCACGCCTGGCTGCAAGGAGGGGGAACCAGAGGAGGAACCAATTCCAAGCTCCTGAGCTTGGGGAGCTGGGCTGGGGACAGGGCTCTAAATCCTCTGCAGCTCCCCAGCCCATCTGCAGGGCTGTGCTGAGCCCTGTCCCCAGCCCTGTCCCCAGCTGGGAGACTGAGACCCCTCTTCCCTCCCTGTGACCCTTCTGGAATGTTCTGGCAGCAGTTTATTTCAAGAAAACCAGTTAAACTGGGCAGATACCCAGAGTGTTTCCCAGTGCCTCATTCCTGCAAACTCTATCAGGAAAAGTCCACAGCTCTTCCCTTTGATCTCAGAGCTCCAGTGTATCACTCAGGTTCTCTCCTCCCTGTTCTCCAGAATTCCCTCTGAAACCTATGGAAATCAGGATCTATCCCTTCTCTTTTCAAGCGACCCCAGTGTCCCTCTAACATTTTGCTGCCATCACTGGTCACACCCCCCTCAAAGGGGTGACAATTTTTTGCTGTTAATAATCTCCAGTGCCACCAATGTCACCTGCTGCAGCCACCTGGCCACACTGGGCATGAGGAGGTTTCGTTCTCACAGGCACCCAAGCAACAGCAAAGAAACCTCATGGAGAAATCCCATTTCCCTGTGATTTTTATGCTGGGGAGCACTCAGCCTTCCTGGGATCGATATGGAGCTGCTGCCTGTGCCAGGAGTTTTACAGTCACTGTCGGTGCCTGGGGCTGAGATAAATCCCTTCACGGGCTCATTAGCTGCACAGCTCCTCTCCCAGCTAATTGGGGCTGCAAAGGTCAGGCTCTGGCTCTGACCCAGGCTGCTGCAGCAGGGAGCACACAGGGATGGACACTGGGATGTTCTTCATTCCCAGGATGCAGTTTCCCACCTGGTTGCCCAGTGTGCACCTCCCTGGCCCAGTTTATCCTGCCTTCCACCCCTCTGACCCCCCTGACTCCCCTTAGCACCCCCAGCACCACTCCAGGGCTGCAGCTTCAGCAGTGCCTGGGTGCTCCAAGGCCACCAGCTCCTCCAGGGTGTTGGATGTCAGCTCCTCAGCTGGCAGGCTGTTTGTGAGCAGGTACAAGTGCCTGGATTTATCCTCATTTGTACCCTGCACAGCTTTGTTTGCTTCTTCCCATTACTGCAAACACCTGACAGGCGGGCTGTGCTCGCTGGCTCCGGGGCCAGCTCAGCATTCCTGCTGGGCACAGCCCTGGGAGCCTCTGCCAGGCTCAGGGCAGCAGCTGCTCTCTGCTCAGCCATGCTCACAGGCACAAAGCACTTTTCCAGCCTGCCTGGCTCAGCAGCAGGACCTCTGTCCCCAGCTGGGAGCACAGCCAGGTCTGTGCTTTTCATTTCAGATGCTCCAAGAGACTCAGCTGTGGCAGGAAAAATCCTGCCTGTGCTCCCTCCCTGGGGTTATTCAAACCTCACCGTGAGCATCTGTTGCTCTTTACAGAATCCCAGACTGGTTTGGGCTGGGAGGGACTTTAATATCATCCCATGGGCAGGGACACCTCCCACTATCACAGGGTGCTCCAAGCCCCAATGTCCAGCCTGGCCTGGGACACTGCCAGGGATCCAGGGGCAGCCACAGCTGCTCTGGGCACCCTGTGCCAGGGCCTCTTCACCCTCATAGGGAAGAAATTTTTCCTAATATCCAATCTATCCCTACCCTTTGTCAGTTTGAAGCCATTCCCTCTTTTCCTGTTCCTCAAGGCCCTTGGAAATTGTCTCTCTCCATTTTTCTTTCAGGCTCCCATCAGGTCCTGGAAGGGCACAATGAGGTCAACCCAGAGCTTCTCTTCTCCCCCAGCCTTTCCTCCCAGCAGAACTGCTCCATCCCCCTGATCATCCTGCTGCCTCCTCTGGACTCTCTCCTGCAGCTCCAGGTCCCTCCTGTGCTGGGCTGGGGCAGCTCTGAAGGTGGGGTGTCACCATCACCACCCAGCCCAGAGCCCCCAAAATCCCCCTGCCCATCCCTGAGAGCGGTGTCCAAACGCTCCTGCAGCTCTGGCAGCCTTGGGGCCGGGACCATTCCCTGGGGAGCCTGGGCAGTGCCCAGCACCCTCTAACAGGGGGGAAGAACCTTTCCCTGAGCTCCATGCCAAGCCCTGACACAGCTCCAACCATTCCATAAATCCAGCTGGAACCATCCACATCCCCTTCCTTTGGCATCTCCAGCTCCGTGCTGAGCTGGAACATGAGAGGAGGCAAGTAGTGATTTTATTTCCAGCCAGAATTTATTGATTTGTTGGACACAGGAAAAAGAGGAGTTGACATGAATTAATGCACATCCTCCTCCTCCTTCCCACTGTCCTTGAGCAGCCACCTGTGGTGTTGTGAAGCTGCTCCTGGGAATCATCTCCCACTCTGGGATGCTGAACTGGCACCAGCAGCACCACAGAGCTTCCCAGGGCTCAGAGCTCCAGGAGAGGATTTTCCTGGTGAAAGTGCTACAAGGATTTCTGACCCAGCAGTGACCCCCCACCCAAAGCTATTTTGAAGCCATGAGTCATTTTAAAAGATACACGGTTCACTTTTACAGCTGCTCCATGTTAATTGCCTTAAACAAATAAACAACAAAAAAATAAACAGGAGCAGATTCATTAGGTTTCTTTAATTGCCCTGAGGGCTGGGTGTGCTATGAAGGAGAATTTAATTCAGCTCTGAGATGGTTTTCATTAGTTGGTAAGGGAGGACAGAGGAAGGGTGGTGTGAGCTGTTCTGTCCCTGATCAAAGCAATGCTTTGTGAAGTTCTGGAGAGCCTGGAGCTGCTGGGAGATGAAATAGCCCAAAACACTCCTTGGTGACACCTCCTGCACTTTGCTGTGCCCAGCTCCCCTCTGAATCCCACTGGAGAGACACCAGGGAGCTCCAGGGGCTTGGGATCCTTGGGATATCAGAGAACAGGAGGGGAGGGGCAGGGAGGGAGCCTCCTGCCCTCAAACAGGTTTTACATGGGAAGATTAAAATTTCTGCCCCAAAAAGGCTTCACCCATGTAGCTCCTGGGCTGGGGAGGGAGGGCTCTACCTGGACTCACCTGAGCTCTGCAGAGACAGCCAAAACTCCAGGGAAACTGAGGCACACAAGGTTTAACTCACCCAGAACAGCAGGAAGAGAGTTCTGCAGGACCATGAATATCCCACCTAAGCCTCTTCTCTGGAAGCCATTCCCTGTGTCCTGTCCCTCCATCCCTTGTCCCCAGTCCCTCTGCAGCTCTCCTGGAGCCCCTTTAGGCCCTGCAAGGGGCTCTGAGCTCTCCCTGGAGCCTTCTCTTCTCCAGGTGAGCACCCCCAGCTCTCCCAGCCTGTCCCCAGAGCAGAGGGGCTCCAGCCCTTGCAGCATCTCTGTGGTTCCTCTGCCCTGGCTCCAGCAGCTCCACGTCCCCTGCTGCTGCTCCCCAGCTCTGTAGGTGGGAGGAGGAGAGAGGAAAGAGAAACAAGGGGATGCTTTCTGTCTCCTTCAGCAGCAGGGAATGCTTTTATGGAGGGAGCTCTCAGGAAATTCTTCCTCCTCCCTCTCCCTCTCCTTCTCCTCCCTCCCTCCCTCACTTTGCTGTTCCCCCAGGGCTCGGTGGCACTGCAGGTGACCTCTGAGAGCAGCCCTTCCCTGTAATCCCCGTGGAATCTCCAAGCCTGGCAGCACAGAGAGCAGCTGCTGGAGGCAGCTGAAGGCCCGAGCTCCTTTGAGGATTACACTCCTGGGAGGCACAGAGCTCCTCTTGCTCTCCTCCCCTGCAGGAACTTGCAGCTGCCTCCGGGGCTCCTGCCAATAACTGGGATTTGTGGAAAGAAGATGACTTTAGCCAAGTTTGCTGATACTTTTGGTGTATTATGGTGTATTACAGCCCTTTATCTCAGAAGGGCTGTGCTGGGCAGGCAGAGGTAGGTCCTGTATCTACCCAATTAGTGAGATTAATCTTGCTGATTTTAATTGGAGCGATTCACTGGCTGCAGATGAAACAGCAGCTTATTTATCTGCTGGATCCTGGCCAGACAATGCAGCATCTCAAGGATCTGGCCCTTACATTTCACAACCTGCTGGAGTCAGTGCAGGAATCCTGCCCCTTCAGTGCTGTGAGCCTGGAGTCTGTGCTGGGGGTTTTATTGCTGTTATTCCAGGCAGAGTGCCCAGAGGGAACAGTGTGATTGATAACCAGGGAACAAATCCAGGGGTAATGGTCCCCAGGAGCCTGGGGCCAGGGGAGCTGACAGCTCAGATCCCTGGGCAGCCAGGTGGAACTGCTGATTCCTGAGCTGCACTTTGGACACACTGCCAGGAACATCCAGGGATGGATTGGTGGGCCTGGAAATAAAAATTGTTTACACACAGAGCTCCTCACTCTGCTGAGAGGGACCATTAATCCTGTTTTGATAGGCCCTGGGGTCCTGCCTTCCCAGGGTGTGGAATGGAGTCCCAGAATGGTTTGGGTGGGAAGGGACCTTAAAGTTCATCCCATGAGGTGATGAGCATGGCAGGGACACCTCCCACTGTCCCAGGCTGCTCCAGCCCCAGTGTCCAGCCTGGCCTGGGACACTGCCAGGGATCCAGGGGCAGCCACAGCTTTTTTGGGAATTCCATCTCCCAGGGAACAATTCCTGCCCAAAATCCCATCCAGCCCTGCCCTCTGGCAATGGCAGCCATTCCCTGTGTCCTGTCCCTCCATCCCTTGTCCCCAGTCCCTCTGCAGCTCTCCTGGAGCCCCTTTAAGCCCTGCAAGGGGCTCTGAGCTCTCCCTGGAGCCTTCTCTTCTCCAGGTGAGCACCCCCAGCTCTCCCAGCCTGTCCCCAGAGGAGAGGGGCTCCAGCCCTTGCAGCATCTCTGTGGTTCCTCTGCCCTGGCTCCAGCAGCTCCACGTCCTCCTGCTGCTGTTCCCAGGGCTGGGGCAGCTCTGCAGGTGGGGTCTCACCTGACAGGGGCAGAATTCCCCCTTTCCCTTGGTTCCCTCCCTGGCTCTGTGTCCCAGTGTCCTGCCCAGTGCCCTTCTCTGGCCACCACTGCAGAGTCAAGGGACAAAAGTTGCTGCTTGCCCTACAGTTACACTGTGTGTGGGTTTTTCATCTTTGTGACCAGCTAAGAGCCCCTCTCCTGGTTTTATTTCTCCTCCAAATTTTTGATCTGTTCTTTCACAGTTTTTCTCCTTCTCCTTTCCCCACTGTGTCTTAGTTTAACTGCACTATCCTTTAGCTAAGGCACAGATCAGGGTTTTATAAGGAAAACCCCTCACACCTCTCCTCCAGGTAGCAGCAGTGAGGCCCCAGTGTCCCTGACAGCTGCTCCCTCCCAGGCATCATCACCTTTGCAGAGAAGCAGGGTGGATTCTGAGCCACTAACCCTAACCCTGAGCCATTCCCAGGGACAGGATCCATCCTTCCCCATGCTCAGCTTCAGGCCTGGCCCTGGAGCTGCTCTCAGATCCACCTCTGGCTCCAGAAGGAATTTGGATTCAGCTCCATCAGCAGTTCTGTGCCAGGCAAACAATCAGGACAAACCTTCTTTGGGGTGGGATGTTCCCTCTTCTGAACAGGATTGATTTTGATAGGAGCAGGATTTCCTGCTGCTCCTCAGCTTTCCCAGAGGGGTGAGCTCTGCTCCATCTCCAGCAGCCCCTTACTGGACCCTGCTTTGGGTGGGACATTGGCTGTCCCCAAGGTCCTGTGAGCTTAAGCATCCCTAAATTTATTTGTAGTTCTTAACACTTTTTCCTTGGTTCCTGTGGGAATGCAGGGAGCCAGAACAAATCCTAGAATCCTGGAATATCCTGAATTGGAAGGGATCATCAGTGCAGCCCCTGTCCCTGCCCAGACCCCCCAACAATCCCCCCCTGCCCATCCCTGGGAGTGGTGTCCAAACTGCAGGCTGGGTACAGGATGTGCAGAGGAACTTTCATTCCCACTGAACAGGGACGCTCTGAGGGGATGCAAAGTTGGGGCAGGGGTTCCCAGCAGCCACCCCCAGCTGGAGCTGAGCCTGGCTGGGAGCAGCTGTGGGGCACAGAGCCTTTGTTCTCCAGCCTGCCTGCACCTGAGCTGCAAACACTGGGGAAGATGGAGTTAAAATAATCCACAGAATCCCAGAATATCCTGAGCTGGATCCCTCAGGGATCATCAGTGCAGCCCCTGCCCTGCCCAGACCCCCCAACAATCCCCCCTGCCCATCCCTGAGAGCGGTGTCCAAACGCTCCTGCAGCTCTGGCAGCCTTGGGGCCGGGACCATTCCCTGGGGAGCCTGGGCAGTGCCCAGCACCCTCTAACAGGGGGGAAGAACCTTTCCCTGAGCTCCATGCCAAGCCCTGACACAGCTCCAGCCCTTGCTGGGCTCCTGGCCCAGAGCAGAGACTGGAGCTGCCCCTGAGGACACTTTAGAGAGGTGACAAAGCCCTGTGGCAGCTGAGTGACCTGAGGGACCTTGGTGGTCCCCAGCACTTTGTAAATAAATGTCCAGCTGCTGCCTCGAGAGCAGAACTGCCGGGGCTGAGCAGGAGCTGCCGTGGGAGTGTTGGAGGTTCAGACCCTCCTCGATGTCACTGTGGCAGCAACGCCTGCTCTGCCCTGTTTTAGCTGACCCTGCTCCTCCTGAGGCTTCAAAACCTTCCCAGAACCGTGGAAAAAGGGGAGATTCCACTCTGGGCTGTGCAGCTCCCAGCAGAGTCTGCTCCCTCGGGAATAAAATTGATCCTTCGTGGGCAGGAGTTCAGGAAGTGGGAGCAAAATATTGGTATTTTCTTTGAGGGCCAGAAGACAACGTGATCTTAAATTATTCATGGGACCCTCCTGGCAGCACACACCACACAGGAGAGAAGTCTGCTTAAAATTCAGAGCTGCCTATGCAAGGGGAATAATGATTAGACTCATGTAAATGTTAAAAAAGGAATGTCTTACCACTAATTAAACCTATTTATCTCACACAGCTAGAGCAGTTAACAGCCCAATAAAAGGTATCACCGTGTAACAGGGTGTTTATTTATCAGATGATTTTCCTGAATGTGAGGGCCTCTCCTCTACAAATGATATGATGAAAGAGCAGATGGCACATGGAGATAAAAAAAGCCTGACTGTTGCCCTGGATGTGAGCTCAGAGTGAGGCAGCTCCACTGAACATCATCATTAATATTTAAGGGCAGAGTGAGGCTTCCTCAGGACACAGAGCTGCCTCCTGCACCAGGGGAATGTGACAATCCTGGGATGGTTTGGGTGGGAAGTGACTTTAAATCCCATTTCATCCCACCCCTGCCATGGCAGGGACACCCCCCACTGTCCCAGGCTGCTCCAAGCCCCAATGTCCAGCCTGGCCTGGGACACTGCCAGGGATCCAGGGGCAGCCCCAGCTGCTCTGGGCACCCTGTGCCAGGGCTCCCCACCCTCCCAGGGAACAATTGCTGCCCAATATCCCACCCAGCCCTGCCCTCTGGCAGTGGCAGCCATTCCCTGTGTCCTGTCCCTCCATCCCTTGTCCCCAGTCCCTCTGCAGCTCTCCTGGAGCCCCTTTAGGCCCTGCAGGGGCTCTGAGCTCTGCCTGGAGCCTTCTCTTCTCCAGGTGAGCACCCCCAGCTCTCCCAGCCTGTCCCCAGAGCAGAGAGGCTCCAGCCCTTGCAGCATCTCTGTGGTTCCTCTGCCCTGGCTCCAGCAGCTCCACGTCCTCCTGCTGCTGCTCCCAGGGCTGGGGCAGCAATGGGGGGTCCCAAGGCAGCAGAGCAGAGGGACAGAATCCCTCCCTGGGCACTTCTGTGCATTAACCCAGCACAGGGGGGGGTTCTGGGCTGCCAATGCACAGCCAAGACACCTCAAGCTTTGTTCCACCCCAATTCCTGCTCCCCAGGGCTGGGATTTCCCTGCTGCCAAACCTTTCCTTCCTCATTCCTGGTGTTGTAGCATCCCACAGGGATCTGGAATTTCTTCCCAATTTAACCCTGCCCTTCCAAGAACAGGGCCCTGCCCCATGGGGGGTCTCAGCTGGACAGGAGCCCCACACCTGGGCAGTCAGTGGCCAGCAAAGGTGAGGAGATGCAGGAACCCCCCGTGTGTGTCAGGACACACAGCTGGGTCACCCCACAACAGCTCTGCAGCCCTGGATGAGGCTGCCCCACGTGTAGAGATGTCCCAGACTGTGGGACCTGTGGGACCTGGCATGGGGCTGGCTGGACCTGCTGCTGCCAGGCCTGGGGACAGCATGGAGGGTGCAGTCCCCATGGGCTGGCACACAGCCCCTGTGAAAAACACAGTTCACTGTTTTGGGAGAATTAAAAGGTTTAATAAAAAAGACAATAGGAGACATACATAAAGCAAAGGGTTAAAATGGCTGGGTGCTTGGCATGCTGCCCAGAGCACACTGCTGCTTTGGGAACACTCTTTTAAATACGTTTTACAATTTATCTATTTGTTACATATTCATAGACCTTTATGCATAGTTAACTGTTTCTGGGAACTGTTTAGCAGGGCCACTTTTTGGGTCTGCTTTTTTAGAGCGTGCGTGTTTCTTGGCTTGTGGTTTTATTTATTTTTTTTTTGTTTTGTTTTGTTTTAATTTGGGTGATGGTCCAGGCCTTTTGCAGCTGGTTGAGTGTTGATAATTGTTGTGTCAGCTGCAGGGTCCCCATCACCTGTTCATGGGCTGTTATCTTGACTAGGCAGGTAGTTTAAGCATACTATCTCTAAAAAAACTGATGTTTAACTTTCACTATTAACAAAGACTATATTTATATAGAAATGCTATTTTAACACTATACATACAGCATTTATCCCAATACTTGCACAGAGCCAACAACATGTCATTTCTAACAGCCCCTCTGCCCCTGCCTCCCTAAGCCCTGAGCCCTCCTGCAGCTCTCTCCAAGGACATGGAACAAACACCACTGGACTTCCAGAGCTGGAGCAGAGGTGACCTCCTGTCTGAAAGTGCTGACTGAGGCAGGACCTGCTGCATTGTCACCTTTGTCACGCTGTGTCCCCATCCCAGGGAGGGCCAAGTCAGCAAATGGAAAGGGGCTGCTCTGTCCCCTCCGTGCCAACACCTCCACTCAGCTGTTTTTTTTTTCCAAGGACACGAGTTTTGGAGGGATGATTCCAACTCCTGGATGTGGCCTGGAGGGCACTGGCTGTGTGCTGCAGTGCTCCTGCTGACGTGGGCAGGGAGGGGGTCCAGAGGGAACAGGAGGAGATGAAAGGCAGTGCTGAGGAGCAGGAAAGAGCTGCAGCATCCCTGGGGAAGCAATGAGGAGAGGGAGAGGAGGAAGAATGAGAGAGGAGGGAGCAGTGTCGGGAGAGCTGGAGTTACAGAAAGTGCTGGAACTTTGGTGTCAGGGGATTCAGGAGAACAGGCTTGAGATGGGAAAGGCTTTGGAAGGTTTGGTCTCTGAAACAAAGAGTAAAACCAGTCTGGAGGGATCCTGAAGGATCAGAAGGGGTGGGAACACAGGCAGTGATTGATTTATGGGTAAAAGGAGTCAGGAGAGCTCCTGCTCATCAGTGTCATCATGTGGCCACACTGACCCCCCACCTCTGACCAAAGACTCAAACCAGAAAATAAATTGTGCTGCAGGTACAGCTGCAGTCCTGCCTGTGGAGATGGGGACAGAGAGCTTTGGGGGTTCCTGTGCTGGGAGGGCACACCAGGAGCATCCCTTTGGGCATTGACCTTTCAGTCCCCAAGCCCCTGGAGCAGTTTGAGAAAACCTGGCTTGGTGTGTAAAGGCCCAGTGGCCTCTGCCCACATGGAAGCCACTGGCTGTAAATGCAGGAACACACCCTGCTCAGAGAAAATAAATTTATCTCTTTTATTTATTCATGCAGGCTGTTGATAATCAAACCTCAAGAATCCCACTGGCTCCTTCCCATGAAGTTGCTAATCCCTGTGGAGTGCCTGGGAATGACAGGTCTTCTTAGGAGTGTGATAACTCAGGAGAATTTCAACAGGAATTTCATGTAAATGTTGTGATTTCTTCTGCACAAGATGATAAGGATCACCTTTCCTGTCCAGGTGTTTTTGTTTTTGTTTTTTTTTTTTTGCTTCCCCCTGAAAAAAAAAAAAAGCCTCCCTTTACCTCAGAGTGTCATTTTCTGGGGATGGGTTTTGTCATTTGTTGTGCTGTTAAACTCCACACTGATCCATTAGCAAATTCTTGTCTCGAGATCACAACTGTGACAAACTGCAATGGCCTTCAAGCCTCTTGTCAAAATCCATCTGGACTCTTCACTCTGAAATTGAGTGTTCCAAAGACTGACTTTGTTCCTAGAAAGAGGAAAAAAACCAATGAAAACTTCTTGGTTTGCAATGAAGGAACATGTCAGGGAATGGATCCTGTCTTGTGTACATTGATACTGTAAATAAGAGGTTTTTAAAATTCCAGCTGGATCTGTGTGTTCCAAGGCAGCAGAGTTCCCTGGAGAGGCAGGAGGGGATAATTCCCCACATTTTCAATGGATTTGTTTCCATGAACTTTGCAGGCCTGATCCTGGTGTTGCTTCCAGATCACTGTGGGATGCTACAACACCGAGGACAAGGAGGGGAAAGGTTTGGCAGCAGGGAAATCCCAGCCCTGGGGAGCAGGAATTGGGGTGGAACAAAGCTTGAGGTGTCTTGGCTGTGCATTGGCAGCCCAGAACCCCCCCTGTGCTGGGTTAATGCACAGAAGTGCCCAGGGAGGGATTCTGTCCCTCTGCTCTGCTGCCTTGGGACCCCCCATTGCTGCCCCAGCCCTGGGAACAGCAGCAGGAGGACGTGGAGCTGCTGGAGCCAGGGCAGAGGAACCACAGAGATGCTGCAAGGGCTGGAGTCCCTCTGCTCTGGGGACAGGCTGGGAGAGCTGGGGGTGCTCACCTGGAGAAGAGAAGGCTCCAGGGAGAGCTCAGAGCCCCTTGCAGGGCCTAAAGGGGCTCCAGGAGAGCTGCAGAGGGACTGGGGACAAGGGATGGAGGGACAGGACACAGGGAATGGCTGCCACTGCCAGAGGGCAGGGCTGGGTGGGATATTGGGCAGGAATTGTTCCCTGGGAGGGTGGGGAGCCCTGGCACAGGGTGCCCAGAGCAGCTGGGGCTGCCCCTGGATCCCTGGCAGTGTCCCAGGCCAGGCTGGACATTGGGGCTTGGAGCAGCCTGGGACAGTGGGAGGTGTCCCTGCCATGGCAGGGGTGGCACTGGATGAGCTTTGAGGTCCCTTCCAGCCCAAACTGTTCCATGATCTTCTGAAATTCCCTGAACTTTGGCTTTGATTGCAGCAGTGTTTCCATCCTGGCCAGGCTGTGGCTGGGCAGACAGAGGTGCAGTGACAATGACAGCGAGGCACACACAGGGCTGTGTGTGGCTGTAGTAACCCTGTAGTAACCCTGGAGGAACCTGCACCCACTCTCCCCTCACAGCTGAAGCTTCCCATGACTTCCAGCCTCCAGCAGCAGAGATTTGGGTGACCAAAGGGACAGTGTCCATCAGGATGGAAGGTGAGGGAGGTGGAGGAGGAACCTCTGAGCCTCCTGTCACCCCCCCGAGGTTCCCATGGCTGTAAATCCCTGTTCTCAGAGTGATTGATGGCACAAAGCTCATCTGAAGGCAAACACAGGGTGGATTTCTGAGCTGACACTCTGGGCTGGGCAAAGTTTTCCCCACCACAAAGCTTTTGACACTTTCAGTTCCTCCTGGGGCTGAAGTCCAGGTGGAGGTGCTGGAACTGGCACTTTGCCCTCTCTGCAGACATTGCCCCAATGGAATAAACTCATTTTATATCTAACCTGCTTTTTGCCTACTCCAAGACCAGGAAAGTGAGTGAAAGGAATCTGTTCTTGTAGGGTTGATGTTCAGCTCACAATGTCCATGGAGTTATGGAATGGTTTGGGTGGGAGGGAATTTTTGAAAGGTTTTTGAAGACCCACCCCTGCCATGGAGGGACACCTCCCACTGTCCCAGGCTGCTCCAAGTCCTGTCCAGCCTGGCCTGGGACACTGCCAGGGATCCAGGGGCAGCCACAGCTGCTCTGGGCACCCTGTGCCAGGGCTTCACCACCCCCCTTGTAAAAAAATCTTCTTCCTTTTATCTCATTGACCTTCTTTTAGTTACATGAGCTTAGGAACTCATCCCTTGGGATAATGGAAACCAGATTGGATCCCATAAAAGCAAAGGCATCTTCTGTTCAGCCATTCAGACTGCCCAGGAACAGCCTGGTGAAGGATATCCCACACCCCAATGAAGTCCCAGGGAATCCCACAGGGACAAGGCTCTGAGCAGGCAGCAGAAGGGAGGAATCGAGTTGAACCTTTGCTAATTGCTGTAAGAATTCCTGGCTGAGCCCTTGTCCTGTTTAGATCCATTACAGGAAGGTTGGAACCCTGGCTGGGCCTGCCTGGCTCAGTACAGACATAAAACTCATTAGCTCCACTGAGAAAAGCTTTCAGAAATGCACATAATTCAATTAGACCATCAAAAGATGATCTGATCATGTCAGCTCAATTATTCAGACTTGGACAAGCTGAAATCTTTCATGTCCCCTAAACTGGGAGCTTTGAGCTGTGCCAGCCCTCCTGTAGCAACAGCTTGGGAGATTTATCCTGACCTTATTCCTGCTATTCAATTGGCCTTTTTGGGTAAGGAAATTCCCTGAGTTTGCTATGACAGAGACACAGAGTTGTTAAGGTTGGAAATGACCTCCAAAATCATCAAGTCCAACTTTCAACCAAGCCTAAGCCTTATTTCCAGAGATGGGGATTCCACAGCTGGGCAGCCTCTCCCACTGCCTGGCCACCTGTTCAGTGAAGATATCTTTAGGATATTAAAGAATATTAATCAGAAGGAACAAAGGCATCCAGGACACCACGAGGTGGGAGCAGATGTGGTGTGGGCAGCTCAGGATTCTCCCAACATGGATCTGGGCACAGAAGCTCTGCCTGCCTCCCATGGAGCTGCCTTTTGGCAAAATCCCCTTTCTCCACTTCATTTCATGGTGGTGATGCCTCTGTGTTCCTTTTTCCTGCTGCTCCTGCTCTTTTCAAGCTTCTCCATCCTCAGGGAAATCCTGCTGTCCTTTCCCATGATCCCCATGACCCAAATGGAAGATGACAGAGTTTCCCACATTTGTTTGTCTGGCAATCACAACGTTTCCAGTGCAGGGCTAAAGGAAAGAGGGATATTTTATGCACTGGCAAAGCAGTTACTGCTCCCTTTCCTTTGATTACACCATAAATAAAGCCATAAATGTGACTCATCCTGGACTTTCAGAGAAATATTGAATGTAAGGCCAGCTGGGAAATTAAAATTAGGGTGGAAGACCCTCAGCTGGTGATGACTGAACACAGGATAAAGGGATTCTGATGATTTTTGAAGAGGAGACAAAAACCTGCAGCAGTTTTATAGCATCTTCTGGCCAAAGGGAGCTGTTGAAACAATTTGTGTTTTGAAGAATTTTCCTGTGGTTCTTGTCCTGGGATGACTGGGCAGAAAAAAAAAGGGGAAAATGAGATAGAAAGGAAAAAAAAGGATAGGAAGATACTGAAATATAACGTACTGTGAGGGACTTCAATTGGCAGTTCTGGGCCAGGAAACCTGAAAAAGAAGAGGGGAAAGAGATAAGTGTGTGTAATGGATTATTATAAATGATATGTGACAATTATGGGATCATGGAAAAACTTCTGCACCTGAGCAAGGTGCTGCTGCTTTTCCCTCCAAAGCTGCCCTGCAGTGAACTCACCCTCCCAAGAACCAAACCAGTGAAACCAGTGGCTGAAAGGAGCAGGGCCCAACCTCCCAACCTGAAACCACCCCAAAGATACAGAGAGTTCAGCCCTGACCAAACAGAGCTCTGAGAAGCACTCATTGTTCTCAGGCACAGCCCTGGGGATGAGGATCCTGGGAGGAGGGAGCATCCCAGAGCTGGGGGAGCCTCTGTTTGTGCTCCTGTTTGCTCTCTTCATCTCAGAGATTTCCCAAAGCCTCTCACTCCAGCAAGGCAAACAAATGACAAGTGCTGAAGGAATCCTGAAGAACACAGGCCATGGCAACCAGGAGCTGAGTGCTCCACACAGGGTGGGAATCTGCTCCATCCACAGCTCCTCAGGGGCATCTTTAGATCCTTGTTTTAGCCCAGGGACCACTGGGGAGGAGATGGAGGCTCAAAGCTGCTCAGAGGAGAGCAGTGTGGTCCTGTCCCACTTGTGTGATTGAAGATCTCCATAGTGAAGGCTTCTCTCAGTGGTTAGAAATGAGTCATGGAATAACTGTGGGGTCATGGAATGGTTTGGGGTGGAAGGGACTTGAAGGATCATCTCATTCCAGGAATCCCCTCATTCAGGGACACCTCCCACTGTCCCAGGCTGCTCCAAGCCCCAGTGTCCAGCCTGGCCTGGGACACTGCCAGGGATCCAGGGGCAGCCCCAGCTGCTCTGGGCACCCTGTGCCAGGGCTCCCCACCCTCCCAGGGAACAATTCCTGCCCAATATCCCATCCAGCCCTGCCCTCTGGCAGTGGCAGCCATTCCCTGTGTCCTGTCCCTCCATCCCTTGTCCCCAGTCCCTCTGCAGCTCTCCTGGAGCCCCTTTAGGCCCTGCAAGGGGCTCTGAGCTCTCCCTGGAGCCTTCTCTTCTCCAGGTGAGCACCCCCAGCTCTCCCACCCAGGTTTCAAGAGACAAAACCCCAAAATGTAGAATTTAGAGGCAAACTTTCAGCATGGAAAGAGATGAGCAGCTCTAGAGCCCAGCAATTCTTGCAGGAGGCAGAATTCCTGCACAGATTTAGTGAGGAGTGAATAAGGGATGGCAGCAAATTATGGCTTAGAGAAAATTATGTCGATGTGAGAGAGATTTGAATAGTTCCTGATATGAGAGGATTTGGAGGAACTTTGAAAGGACAGAAAAAAGGCTCAGCTGGGCAATAGGATGGCAGATGAAAGTCAGTGTAATGTGATGCATGTGGGAAGGAAGAGCTTGAAGTGCTCCTGGGTTTCATGCATTGTAAATCAACTCCAAGGCCTCAGTGTCACTGCAAAGAGCTCATTAAGAAGCATCTGCTCAGCAAAGCGTTCTGGCCAGAAGAGCAGGATATTTAAATGTGGGGTTTATGTAATGATGAAAATATTATAGAGCCATATATTCCATTAGTGGTGAGCCCTCCTCATCTGAAACTGGGTTTTCAGTCAGTTCTGTTGGGAAAATGTAAATCAAGTTTGAAGAGTGTGAGAAGAAATGCTAAAGACTTGGAGGATTTCCATATGAAAAGAGCCTTCTTATACTATTGAAACTTCAGATAAGACATTACTCATGGTAAAAACTGAATTTCTTTCATTAATGAATGGGATGGGATGTTTTAAAAATGATCTCCCAAACTACTCTGCCACAAGAATGAAAAGATTCTGCATAAATTCAAATAACCCTTTTATGTCGAGCATCATTAAAACTCAGATGAGGCACTTTGGATCAGCAAACTCGTTTGTTCAGCTCAGTAATTCGTGCTCAGGAGCTTTGTTGGATTCCAGGAAGAGTTTCCTCCTCCTCCCACGGGCCTTTGCAGGCAGATAATGCCAATTCTCACAAATTCCTGTGGAATTTGTGGTCCTGGATTATTTCTTGAGCCAGAGCTCCCACTCCTAATGCACCACTGAAACTGGCATTCACTCACTGAGACATTTCCTCCAGGAAACATCCAGAAAAGCTCTGGAACACCAAAAAAATTCAGGGCTGCTGCCATCCCCTTGCCAGTTCAGAACAATTAAGGAGAGGAAAATTCAATTGACATTCACAGCCTAATTTCAAGCAGTTCCAGGTAACTCCCAAACCTCCAGCTGCTCTTTTTACAACCTGGAAGAATAATCCATGACATTCCAATGCAGATCCTCCTGGGCCTGAGGGAAGAGCCAGACCTGTGTGGGAACCTTTAAAAACCCCTTTTAGGGGGAATTTAGAGGGAATTCCAGAGGTTCTGCAGGTTTTTTAGGGACACCTTTGCTGCACTGCGTGTGAAATTCACCTCCAAGTCTAAATGCTGAGTTTTAGGATTGAGTTTAAAATTTGAGTTTTAGGGCAAATTAATGAGATCTACCCCAAATGTGCCTTCATTTAAAGGATGCTCCAGCAAACACCTGTGTGTCTTGGGTTGCAATTAGGATGTGGCCAGAAATGTGGATTCTGTCACCATCTGTTACAGCCAGGTGGGGCAGTGCCCCTGATCTCCTGGCACACATTATCTGCTCATGGGCAGCTTTAAACCAGCTGGGGCAATCATCTTTATCTTTGCCACAGCCCATCCTCCCTCCAGGAGAGATCTCCTGTTCATGGGCCAGGTGTTAAAAACCAGCTGGGGCAGTCATCTTTACCTTTCCCATGCCCCACCCTTCACCCAGAAGATATCACCTGTTAATGGGCCATTGTTTAAAACTGGGTGTGGCAGGGTTCTTTATCTCCCTGGGGATATCTCCTGTTAATGGGCCATTGTTAAAAACTGGGTGTGGCAGTGATCTTTATCTCCCTGGGGATATCCTCTGCTCATGGGCCAGCTTTAAACCAGCTGGGGCAATCATCTTTATCTTCCCACAGCCCATCCTCCCTCCAGGAGAGATCTCCTGTTCATGGCCATTGAGTCCCAGGGCATGGCTGATAAAATTCCATCATCCCATGGGAGATGCTCCAGCCAGGGGAGGAGCCAAGCCTTTCCTACCCAGATAAAAACTGAGATTTTGGACAGCAAGTTATCCATCTTTCCACTGGATTCCAGAGGAAAGCCAGACCTTTCCACATCATCCCTGAACCTTCAGAGGAAAACTGCACCTTCTCCAGGAGCACTGCTCCAGCTGAACCACATCTGCCACTGCAGGAGGATGCAGCCACCATGGAATGGGACTGTGCCAACACCCTGACTGACTGACAGGTGTCAGCTTGGATTCTGACTCTGGCAGGGTTTGGGATTGTTCTTTGTAATACTGCATTTCTATTTTAATTTTCCTAGTAAAGAATTGTTATTCCTAATTCCCATATCTTTGCCTGAGAGCCTCTTATTTTCAAAATTATAATAATAATTTGGAGGGAGGGGGTTTACATTCTCCATTTTAAAGAGAAGCTTCTGCCTTTATTGGCAGACACCTGTCCTTCCAACCAGGACACCGTAGCACAAGGTGGCCATGACAGAGCTGTGGCACCCACAGGGACATGAGTGAGCTCAGATGGCCTCGAGTCCCACCTGGAAATGTCCAGGATTTCCACCAGGAGGTGGCTGAAGTTAAACTTCCCTTCCAGAGCCACAGGCCTGGAGCTGAATCCCAGGAGAACTCTGGAATTTGGATGTTCCCAAAACCAGGTGGAGCAGAAAGAGCAAGGAAAAGTTCTGGGATTGCTCCAGTGAAGGGATGGGAAGAGTGGGGATTACACAAGAAAGTCTCAGTGTGACAATTTGTCTCCAAGAACCCCCTGGTTTGCAGATTTGCCCCTGCTGTTCCTGTGCAATCCTCAGGAATTACCATGAGAGGTTTTGTTTCTAACAGAGAAATCCACAGCTCCAGGATCACAGACAACACATTTCAAACTCAATTTTCCTCCCTGCCATGCTGCAGGCTCCAAAAACCACT
Organism: Muscicapa striata striata; assembly: GCA_030060385.1. Taxonomy (NCBI): domain Eukaryota; kingdom Metazoa; phylum Chordata; class Aves; order Passeriformes; family Muscicapidae; genus Muscicapa; species Muscicapa striata. The sequence continues at coordinate 30,706 of JAREIS010000526.1, read as the reverse complement.
CTCCTTCCCAGAGAGTATTCCCAAGCCCTTCTGCTGAGGGAATTTTTGTCTCAATTTGTTTTTGCTGTTGTAGTTTTAATTTTGTTTGGGATTTGATTTTTTTTTTTTTTTTTTTTTTTTTTTTTTTTAATTTGCAGGAAACCCACTCATTTTCAAGCCACTAAGAAGCTCCCTCAGCAATGCAACTTCAGTATTGCTGTTTAAAACATGGAAGATCATCTTGGAAAAGCTGACTTTGGGATGTCCTGTCCCTCCATCCCTTGTCCCCAGTCCCTCTCCAGCTCTCCTGGAGCCCCTTTAGGCCCTGGAGGGGGCTCTGAGCTCTCCCTGGAGCCTTCTCTTCTCCAGGTGAGCACCCCCAGCTCTCCCAGCTTTGAGCCCCCAAGAAACTCTTCCTCTCTTTGGTAAAACAAACTTTATTTCAATATTTAAAAGCATTTACAGACATTTTACACTGCAGTATTTTAAGGTGATCCAATTTCCATGTATTTATACATCCAGGGAAGGAGCCATTTTCTGCTGTAAATAAAGGGGAATTAACACCAAACAGAAAAATGCAAATTAAAAGTTTCCATCTGGGTATTGCTGGAAACCAGCTTTGCACAGGAGCCACTCCCTCTGCCTCTCCAAGGCTGTGGAGTGACAACTTTAAGAGATGAAGTAATGAATTTAAATATTATCTGAGCTGAAAAACCTCTAAGTTCAGTAAAGCTGAGCTTCAAATAGGGGAAGGAGACCCTGTAATCTCAGCTGAGGGGTCTTTTAAAGGACATTAGTCCTTTAAAAAGCCAATATTATCCTTAAAAAAGCCAAATATTCTCTGTTTTTTAATGCAGAAAAATTTCCAGGTTTCAAAAGGTTTTAAAAATCTCTCTGATTCTTTCTACATGATATTTTAAAGTGTTCAGAAATTGTTTTTGAAAAGCTGGTGCCACTCCATCAAAGATTGGGGTTTGAAATGTTTGATGCATTAAGGCTACACCTATGTGGGATCTGAAATGTCTCTTTTTTTTCCCTGTAATTTCAAACTCTATTTTCATTCCAGTGCAGAGTGAAATGTCATATTTAAAAATTCAGCACAGAATGTGGTGTTTAAAAAGTTTTTCGAAGTTACTCTGTTGTCATTTTGACAGCCCTCCTTGATGTCCTTATTGTACTTTATTACATCAGGCAGTAATTTTCATCACAAAAATTATTTTGAAAGGAGAAGTGGAAATGCAAAGTTCTTGTCATGTGAAAATGGAACATTTCAGCCTTATTTGCATGTTTGACTTTGCATTCAGAATATAAAGGGCAGAACCCAACACAATCCTGCTGAAAGCTTGGATTTCAGCAAAGCAGCATTTTGTTATTTTGTTATTTTTTATTTTTTATTTTGTTATTTTTTATTTTTTATTTTTTATTTTTTATTTTAAAAGGAAAATGTAGAAAATCCTGGTCAGCTCCACAAGGATTCTGGATTGAGTCGTTCCTGGCTGATCCCATTTGGCAATTCCCAAATCCTTTGCCTTGGTTTTGCTCTCAGTGGAGGCACAAACACTCCTTGGGGTCAGGGGGGAGATGTTCACCTCAAATATTCCATATATTCAATAATCCTCAAGGTTTCACCACATCAGAGGAGCTCTGGGCTGGCTGGGAATGAAAATCTCTTCCCCTTGACCATTCCAAGCTGCCCTGGGGAGGGGATGGAGGATTCCAACCTCTTCACATCAGGCCTGGCTTGCTGGAAAAATGCCCTAGAAAAGGCCACTTTAATATGAAATATTTCCATTAGCACCCCTTGCAGTGTTACAGAGAACCCTGGGTGTGTCAGAGCTGCTTCTTGCACTCCCTGCTCTCTTTTGCAGAGCAGCAGCCCCTGCTGCCCCAATTAACCAGGTGGAAATGGATGTGCATACCAAGGAATCCTTGGTCTCAGTGACATTTTCATCTCACTTCAGTTCATTAAATGCTCTCATTTTTGTGCTTTACAGCCTCCCTGCTCACTCTGGTTGAACTCACCTGTTTTGCAGCACAGGGACAAAACCTCACTCAGCTCATTCCTACCTAAACCAGGTATCTGGAGCCCTCAGGCTCTAACCTGGCAGGGCTTTGTTAAATCCTTGGGAGAATTTAATGCCCATAAAAACCTGCCTGAAGGAATCCCCAGAGGATGCCCTGGCTGCTGCTGGAGGAGCAGGGAAGGGCTGCAGTCCTCTTCAGGTGAGGGATCCCTCAGCAGGACCAGGATCAGCATGACCATGGGCAGGTCCTGGCAGGGAAAAGAGTTGCACATGGAAAAACTCTCTGGAAAACAGGGCCAGGAGCCCAGCAAGGGCTGGAGCTGTGTCAGGGCTTGGCATGGAGCTCAGGGAAAGGTTCTTCCCCCCTGTTAGAGGGTGCTGGGCACTGCCCAGGCTCCCCAGGGAATGGTCCCGGCCCCAAGGCTGCCAGAGCTGCAGGAGCGTTTGGACACCGCTCTCAGGATGGGCAGGGGGGATTGTTGGGGGTCTGGGCAGGGACAGGGGCTGCACTGATGGTCCCTGAGGGTCCCTCCCAGCTCAGGATATTTTGGGATGCTAAGAAAGGCATGGCCCAGGTGACATGTTGAAGAGGAAGGTCAGCAACTCACCTGAGATCTCTTCAGCCAGGGAAGGAGCGAGGCAGCAGCTCTGTCAGGGCTGGGGGTGGCAAAGCTCCACAGGACTCCACTCCTACCCCCAGTGTCCTCCTGCCAGGCCTAACCCCAAAAAAAAAAGTTCTTTTTGCCTTTATAAAGTCACAGAACTGTTTGGATGGGAAGGGACCTTAAAGCTCATCTCATTCCACCCCTGCCTTGGCAGGGACACTTCCACCATCGCAGGCTGCTCCAAACCTGGCCTTGGACACTTCCAGGGATGGGGCATCCTTTCTGTTCCTCAACATCTGGAAAAACAGGAACTTAACTTTCCCAGGCCTTTGTGGTGATTAATCCCTTGAAGGTGGCAAAAGAGATTTTAGAAAGAATGAATGTTATGAAACTTGGGGTCATTAAGAATGATCTGGTTCCCCACAGCCCCTGGCAGACACACACAGAGTCTCCCATGACTCACAGCCTCATGAACCCTGGTGTTGCTCCTTCTCCAGTGATTTTTGCTGTTACCTCTCATTCCTTACAAGGTTGGCCTCTGATTCCTCTCCCAGCAAAACAGGGCAGGGGCTCAGTGCTGTGCTGGGATCACTGAATTTGTCCTTCCTCAAACAGCTCAGCACAGGTTTGTGTCACACAGAGGCCAAAATTCTGCAGTTCGTGCTCTTTCCTCCTCAGCCAAGGAGAGAATTTGGGTTGAAGATAATTTATATTAACATTACATCACCTGCAGCATCATTTCAGCACGAATTTCTGGGCTGGAGAGAGACAAATGGGCTGCAGGGATCAGACTGCTCAGAGATGTCTGCAGGAAGATGCAGGAGCCTAAAAACCAAACCACAAACCATGGGGGCAATGCCACCAACACACTTCTGTTCCCTCCCCTGCTCAGAGCCTGTCTGTGAAATCTGGAGCTGTTCCTGCTGATGGAGAGGAAAAGGGAGGACAGATTTCCCTCTCCCTGCAGGAGCAGGTGGGAGCTGGATGCAAGGAAGGGAATTTGCTTTACCTTTAATTTAAGCTGATCCAGGGCTTTCCTGGGCGTGTTATAAACAGAACAGCTGCAAATCCTCTGCCTGGCCTGGTAACACACTCACAATTTGGATAACTACGTGCTAATGGATCCCTGGAGCTCCTCAAAGGAGGTTCCACCAAGGGAATCCCCCAGAAGACAACACCCTGCAACCTTCCAGAGCAAAGCCCCAATCAGGAGGAGTTAATTACCCCGAGAGAAAAGCCTTGGTGAGGAATGCAATGCCAGAAATGTGGGTGTGCAGGATCCCCACACGGCTCTGAACCTTGACCTTCACTCAGCACCTCTCACCACACCCCAAGGCAGGAGCATCCAGTAGAACTTCATGCCTCAGGGATTGTTCTTCTCTCTGAGCCACATCTCCCTGCCTGCCCTTGCCTTCTCTTGCCATTTGCTTCCCAAACTTCCCCTTCCTTAGGAGAGCAATGAGGGATTTGTCTTTACAAACAAGCTGTGGATCTGCTGGTAGATAAAACTAGCATTGAGAGATAAAAGAAACAATGGGAAGGATTCCACTAATTGATGAATGGAAAAAGATATTTGCCTTTAAAAACAAACAGTAGGTTTGCTGAAAAATGAAACTGGATATTGGAAGATGAAAGAAGCAATGGGGGAAAACTATGAATTCTATAATAAGTCAAAATTAAAAGGGAGGGTTGTACATTAGAGGGGAATCTCAGGTATCAGGTGTTCTGGGAAGTCTGGAGCTCTCAGGTACCTCAGCAATGGGGAAAGAGAGAGGGAAACTGGGATAAAAGGAGGCTGTGTCCCCAAAAATCTGAGAGATCCCAGGGGAATGCCCCATGGCCTCTCCCTTTATTTGAATAAAGCAGAAAGGACTCCTCTGTCTCCTCTTTGGACATAAACCTCTGGTGTTTGTGGGTTAATTTTCCTGACACTTATTCCCCTCTTAACCCTTGATTGCTGAGGAGTGAAGATCACCACTGGCAGAGCAGACCTTGAATTTCAATATTTGTAAAATACAGAGGGGTCTTGGGCTGGGTTTCACAGAATCACTGAGGTTGGAAAAGACCTCCAAGACATCAAATCCAACCTTTGACCAAATCCCCCTATTCCCTCTAAACCCTGTCCCCAAATGCCACATCTGCTTGTTTTTTGAGCTCTTCCAGGTGACTCCACCACTTCCCTGGACAGCCCTTTCCAATACCTTTCAGTATTTACTCTTTCAGTACTACAACACTTTCAATATTACTCTTTCAGTAAAGACATTTTTCTGATATCCACACTGAACCCCCTGGCACAGCTTGAGGCATTTTCCAGTGTGATGCAGCAGGGAAAGAGGCGACCCTTGGAAAACCAAGAGGCTGAGCTGGGCTTAGGAGTCACAGATTTCAGTGAAACTCAGGTTTTAGGCCAGGGTTTGGGCTCAGGACAACACAGTGCTCACACATCCAAATCCACTGCCTGGGGGGAGACTGAGCCTTTCTACAAAGAGGGTTGGAAATGCACCTGGAAAAATATTAATCTCATGTGTGGGACTGAAACTCCAGGCATTTGTGCTGTTTTTCTTCCAGAAAAGTCCTTTGCACTCATAGTCAGGAGTAGGATTTAGCTGTATTATTACCAGGCTGAATGGAGGGAAAGGTCCCAGCCAGCAGGTCCTGGGTGAGACCCTGCTCACACTGACCCAGCTGGGCTGGGAACCTCCCAAGGAAAGGCTCTGCCACCCAAAATTCCTGGCTTGGAGAGCCAGGGCTGTGAGAGCACCTAAAACCAGCAGGGGAAAAGGTTATTTGGGCCACTGCAAAATTTACACCTCATTTCTTGCACAGGGAGTGGCAACACATCCTTGCTCCTTGCCTTCAAATCAAGGGACTTTTTTCAAGAAATTTCTGCAGTGAAAAGAGCTGGAGCTTTTTTTTGGGATGTCACCTGTGTGCTGTGACTCCCCCCTTGTGTTTTTCATGGAGGTGTTTTTTTTCCCAGTGAAGAGCCTATGGAGACACCGTGCAGTGCTGGGGTTTTCTCAGAGATCAATGGAGAATTAAACATCAATTCTGCATCCTAAATACCCAGGGCTCCAATTCACTGAATGTCCTGAGGAACTTTGGGATGTGAGTGGCAGCTGAGGGAGCTGGGAAGGGGCTCAGCCTGGAGAAAAGGAGGCTCAGGGGGCCCTTGTGGCTCTGCACAACTCCCTGACAGGAGGGGACAGCTGGGGGGGTCGGGCTCTGCTCCAGGGAACAGGGACAGGAGGAGAGGGAACAGCCTCAGGCTGGGCCAGGGGAGGGTTAGATTGGATTTTGGGAGAAATTCCTGCATGGAAAGGGTGGTCAGGAATCACAAGGGGCTGCCCAGGGAGGTTTGGAGTCCCCACCCCTGGAGGTGTCCCAGGAGTTCCTGGATGTGGCACTCGGTGCTCTGGGCTGGGGACAAGGTTGGGCACAGGATGGACTCAATGACCTTGGAGGGCTCTTCCAACCTCAGTGATTCTGGAATTCTGTGATTCTCTCCTATTTTCTGCTTCTATTTTCTGGCCCACCCCAGCTTTGCCCTTCCAATCTGCAGTTTGGGAACTCCTGGGATCATTTTTTGCTTTACAAATGCAAATCCGAGATCCTTTTGTGTTCTGGGGCAGGTGCTGCTAAACCAGAGACCTGAGACTTTTGTGTTCTCCCACCTCCAGCAGTAACACCATTCCTGCCCCTGGAATGGGGAAAACGGGATCTCAGGAGCCATTTCTGGCTGCTGGTGCTGCTGCTTCCCATCAAGGGTCACACACCAGGTAAAAAAATTGATTTATCTCAATAATTTTCCTTAATCCATTAATTAGTCAGGCTAACAATCAAATATTTTTCAATATTATACAATCTAATCGTCTTTCTTTTTGCAAAGCTGTCCTGTATAATAATTTCTACAGGTTTTTGTCCATGTGCATTTAAAAACCCCACAAAGTCAAGAATTTATTTTCTAGGTATTTGTTACCTTCAAATAATCCCCATTGAAGGCAACACTGCACAGTTTTACTGTAGCTGCTTTTCTGATAGAGGAGCTTAAAATAATTCTAAAATTAGCATAGGAACAATTAATCCTCAAAATCCCACTGTCAGTAAGTGGCCAGAAAATAATAATTTACATATAAAGATGTGGGAGAAGCTTCAGGGTGTTATGATGGGCTGATCCATGTGTGAATAAATGCTCCCCAAAAAAAGGGAGCACTTCAGGATTTTAATCAAGGAACAGTTTAAGTCTAAAACCTTTCAGCCTTGAGCAATATTCCCACCTGTAATTCCTTTTAAATATTTACTAGTAAACTTGTGAAGGTTTGGTTATAATTGTAATGTTTGCAGAGATCCTGAAAGGGAAGGTTAAAGAAATATTTTGGTCAGATATTTTTGCTAAAAAGCTGCATGGGAATATCCAGGAGCAGCTTTTTTCCAATCCCTGTTTGAGGTCAGTGTTGTAAATGGTGATTTCAAGGTTGCCATCAGAGTAGCAGATAATTAAAATCTTTATTGTTGTAATTAGTGTGAAATAAAGGCTGTAAAGACTCTTAGACAAAATGTATATATGTGTAGGTACCTCATAATGCATCACCACTCTCTTTCTTCTGGAAGAGCATTGTCTCACTGTTTTACTGCTATTTATCTGTAAAAAGAAGTTTCTCAAAGAGAAAATTAATGCACTGATTTCTGCCTAAAACCTTCAAACTTTAGGCCTGAAACTTCAGTCCTTCCTGTGCATCCTCTAAAGACATGGAAAAGTGCTTTTGGGAAGCTTTAGGATAATTTTCAGGGATGTTTGGGAGAGATGAGAATCTCAATAAGGGATTTATTTCATTATTCTCTATGTCAAAGTGACCCTCTGGGACTGAAACAACTCTGAACATAATAATGTGAGAGGATGAAGAGAATCCTTGACAGATTTTCTGGGAGCTGGAGCAGAACTGGAGGAGCCTTGAAGGTCCCTTGCCTTCAGTGACATTTCCAGGGAATTCCCTCAGACTCATCCTCCTCCCTCGTGCTGCAGGAATGTTTTCTGGGTGTCAGTCCAATGGATTTGGGCAGTTCTGCTGCTACAGCCATGATGCACAGGGGGATCATAAATGGGAATTTGGGGCATTTCCTCCCCAGGGGTGCTGGGGGAACCAAGATGTTCCAGCAGGAGATTGTAGGTGAGAAAGGAAACCAAAGGGATGCTCAAGTTTTTGTTGTTGTTGGTTTGTTTTTTTTTTGTTTTTGTTTTTGGTTTTTTTTTTTTTTTTTTATTTTTTTTTTTTTTTTTTTTTTTTTGTTAGAATTAATTTATTCCTGTAAGCAAAGAAAGGGATCTACTGACAAAGGGAAAGGACAATTCCCAGCCAGCCAAACCTGGGGACCTCTGGCTCGCTCTTCCCGGAGCTGTTCCACCTGGAATGAGTTCACCCAAGCCCAGAAGCAGAGCTCAGTAAGAAACCAGATAACAAAAGATTCCTAATCCTTCTGGAGGCTCCTTTGTCGTTAAATCTCTTCTTAATTGGCTGTGAATTGGTCACGTAACTCCCCTGACCTCGGGATGGTCGGTGGAGCATTAAGGAAGAAAATTCCTCAGTTTTGGGGCTGTGCCAAATCCTCCTGTGCTGAGAGAGGCGAGGCCAGTCCCTGTCCCGGGCTGCTGTGCCAGGGGGCTCTGGGAGCTGAACAGCCCCGGGTTTGGATCCTGGGATCCTGGCCTGTGCCATGGACAAATCCAGCCCTGCCCCATGGATAATCCCAGCCCTGTGCCATGGATAATCCCAGCCTTGTCCCATGGACAAATCCAGCCCTGCCCCATGGATAATCCCAGCCCTGTGCCATGGATAATCCCAGCCCTGTGCCATGGATAATCCCAGCCCTGTGCCATGGATAATCCCAGCCCTGTCCCATGGATAATCCCAGCCCTGCCCCATGGATAATCCCAGCCCTGTGCCATGGGCAAATCTGTTCTATGGACAAATCCAGCCCAATCCATGGACAAATCCTGGCCCAATCCATGGACAAATCCAGCCCATCCCATGGCCAAATCCAGTCCTGTCCTATGGACAAATCCGCCCCAATCCATGGACAAATCCAGCCTAATCCATGGACAAATCCTGGCCTGTCCCATGGACAAACCTGTTCTATGGACAATTCCAGTCTATCCCATGAACAATCCAGCCTAATCCATGGGCAAACCCAGCCTCATTCCATGAACAAATTCAGATTGTTCTATGAACAAATCCAGACCAATCCATGGACAAATCCTGGCCCAATCCATGGACAAATCCAGCCTAATCCATGGACAAATCCAGCCTAATCCATGGACAAATCCTGGCCTATCCCATGGACAAATCCCTCCCTGTTCCATGGACAAATCCAGCTCATCCCATGGACTAATCCAGTCCTGTCCTATGGACAAATCCAGCCCAATCCATGGACAATCCCTGTTCTCCTGCATTTATTCCCCTTCCCTTCATGGACAGCCCAGTGCTCATTTGCCCCAACACTGAGACATGTGGGCTCATCCACTTGTTTGAGGAGAATCCCAGAATGGTTTGGGTTGGAAGTGACCTTAAAGCTCATCCAGTGCCACCCTTTCCATGGGCAGGGACACCTCACACTGTCCCAGGCTGCTCCAAGCCCCAATGTCCAGCCTGGCCTGGGACACTGCCAGGGATCCAGGGGCAGCCCCAGCTGCTCTGGGCACCCTGTGCCAGGGCTCCCCACCCTCCCAGGGAACAATTCCTGCCCAATATCCCATCCAGCCCTGCCCTCTGGCAGTGGCAGCCATTCCCTGTGTCCTGTCCCTCCATCCCTTGTCCCCAGTCCCTCTGCAGCTCTCCTGGAGCCCCTTTAGGCCCTGGAGGGGGCTCTGAGCTCTCCCTGGAGCCTTCTCCTCTCCAGGCTGGACAATCCCAATTCCCTTGGTGTTTCCCTATAGCCTGTCCCTGCTCTGTTGGGGAACACAGAGCTGGCCCTGGTGCTCCAAGTGGGATTCACCAGAGTGGAGCAGAGGGACAGAATCAAAGCTGTTTCATTCCTCTCTGAAATATCCCAAACTCTACAGGAAAAGTTGGATCCTCTCCCAGGAGAGAAGGGCAGCAGGTGCATTCCTTGTATCTGCATCACTGCCATGATTATTCACGTTCTCTCCCTGTGCAATAATTCTATATTTGTGTAGGAATTTCACACTGCAGGGAGGTTTTAAATACTTCTCCTCACTGCAGAGCTGATCCCAGCACGGAATGTACTGGGAAAGGAAAGGAATGAGCACAGTCAGAGGCACAGGCCCTGGGAAGCACATCCATGTGTGCACAGCCATGGCCCACAGGAGTTCCAGGAACAGTCTTTGCCTCCAGCTAAATTGGTCCTTACTGGCTCTAAATGTGCTTGGGTAAAATATCATCATTTATCTGCATTGCTGAGCTGGTGACATCAACACAAGTCGTTGTGATTTTGGATTATTTCCCTGCTGACCTTAAGGATTTAATTGGTTGGAAAGGGCTGTGGATTTCTTCTGTCTGCCTGCATTTCCCAGGACAGCTGGGGGGTCTCTGCTGAGCTGGCCCTTGGCTGAGGCAAGAAAAACCTCAGATAATTCATTATCAGCAGTGTGGAGATGGATTCCTTCTCATTTATTTCCAAATCTTCAGGAGTAACTCCTTCCCTGGGGCCTCCCCATCCCTAAATCTCAGCCAGGACAAAGATGTCACGACAAGATTCCCCAGAGGCTTAAAGCAAGATAAATATTTGAGTTTAGAATGTCGCCGTTTCCTGATGGGTCATTTCTATCCCTGAAGGGCCACACAAGGCCAACACAAACTTTCCCTTGTCGAAATATTTAGTTTTGTTTGCAGAACTCACCAATTGTTTCAGGTGGCAGTGAGATTAAGAGCTGTGCAATCCACAGATTTCCTTAAAACTAAGAAAAAACCCCAGTAAACCCTGTCCTTTGATTCCAGATATAAAAAACGCTCACAACTTTCTCAATATGAAAAATAGATTTAAGTTGAAGAGGAATTGCCTTCCTTGCAGGTTTTGGGTTCTGCATTTTCAGTTCAGCAGGACAAACACCCAGTGTTGTGTTCTTGCCTTATCATGACTAATTTCAAATTAAGCACATATAAGAAGCCAAACTAAAGGGTAATACAGAAATGGGAGGTTTTATCTCCAACTTTTCCTCAGTCTTTGCTGTCTAAAACAGAAGAAATGCAGTTGGCAACTGTTGGGGCAGAGATTTGCTTGGACTAATTTCTGTTTGTATGAACAAAATCTCAGAGTAATGTGATATAAGGCAGATTGATGTTCAACCAGAGAGGAACAAACATCCTTTGATGGTGCTTTTATCCCCTGAGTAAATAACACTAAGAAACTGCAGAGAGTCCTTTAAGACATTTCCTGCTTCTTTCTTGGATCATTCCCACATTAGGGACACTCTGCTCCTTAGAACTCAATTTATATTTCATTTAGTGGGGCTCAAAAAAAATCCTTCCAGTTTGAAAATATAAAATGAGAGGTGAAACAGGACAAGCAGAATATGGACTGATTGTTCTTCTTGTACTTTTAAAGCCTGTGATTGCTGGATTATTGTTGTAAGAACTGCAAGAGGCAAGAAATGTATGTCCTTATATTAATTTCAAGAAAGGCTTAGTGAGTTTTCTGTAATATTATCTGAACTCTTGCATTTGGAGAACTTTTTGCTTTCTATATTTATTTATTCCCAGTTGGAACAAGTCTGTAAGTCTGCCAAGGAGAACCTGAGCATGAGCTAAGAGACAAACATAAAACAGGGTCATAAAATCACAAGATTAAAGTTGGAAAAGACCCTTAAGATCATCCAGTCCAAGCATTAACCCAGCACTGCCAAGGCCACCACTAAACCACAGCCCCAAGTGCCACATCCACACCTTCTTTGAACAATTCCAGGAAGGTGACTGCACCACTACCCTGGGAAGCCTCTTCAGTGCTTAAAACCATGAAAAACTGTAATATCCTAATATCCAATCTGTGAACCTGCCCTGAAACCATCAGTGCCTGAAGGAGCCAGCAGGAAAATGGACAGAGACTATTTCCAAAGGCCTGGAGGGACAGGACACAGGGAATGGCTGCCACTGCCAGAGGGCAGGGCTGGATGGGATATTGGGCAGGAATTGTTCCCTGGGAGGGTGGGGAGCCCTGGCACAGGGTGCCCAGAGCAGCTGGGGCTGCCCCTGGATCCCTGGCAGTGTCCCAGGCCAGGCTGGACATTGGGGCTTGGAGCAGCCTGGGACAGTGGGAGGTGTCCCTGCCCATGGAAAGGGTGGCACTGGATGAGCTTTAAGGTCACTTCCCAACTCAAACCATTCTGGGATTCCATAATTCTCTGATTTCCATGAGAAGAACAAGAAGCAGAAGTACAAGAACCCATCACAGAGTCAGGAACAGGACCTGCACAAGGACACTCAGATCTGGGGCTGTCTGTACCATCAGGTCTAGGGTTCATTTGCCATGATTTTCACTCCAATCCCCCAAATGTGTTTGTGACATCACAGCCTGGGAGCAGAATCATTACAGCTGGAAAAGATCATCAGATCTTTGACCCTCCTCAGTGGGTCTTTGTCCCAGATCACCAACGCTGCTGCCAAAGGATGGCAGGGCTGGAACTCCCTCCCACCTCTCCCTCCATCCTTTCAGACCCACCTCGAGCTGAGCCAGACCTTGGAACAGCCATGAAGGAGTTGTGGTTTTAACTGGGAGTTAAAAACAGGCTGAGGAGCTGGGGAGGGCTGAGGAAGCAAAGCTAAAACACAACACGAAGTGTCTGTGTCGTGCACACACGTCCCTGCCCTCTGTGGGATGGGGCACCACCAAAACTGGGTTGGTGTTGGAGTTATGGCTCCTCCAAGGAGTCCAGACAAGGCTTCTGTGAATTTCAAATCATTTTCTAGACTAGAAACATTCAGAGTAAAAAAAAAAATCTCCCCCTTTTTTCTTCAGATGAAAGGTAAGGAAAGAGGTGAAAGCCTAAAATAATAGGATAAGTTCCCAACCAGCCTTAGGGGAGAATATTTGCTGACAAAAAAAATGATGACAATTTTAAGATTCTTCAAGAAATGGTGTTTTTTGGGTCTACAGTTAAAGATCTTCTTCAATCTTAAGGATTCTGTAATTCCATGGATCTCTTCTGTGTTTGTTTCTTTGCTCTAAGAGGCAAGGCTTGTCTTGGACACATTAAAGCAACAAACCCAGGAGAGCAAGGAAAGAGATCATGGGAAATACATGGATATGTCAGCAAGTGCTGTGGGGTGGGAAAGGAAGGGCAAACTCAGCTAAGAAATGTTATCAAATATTCAGGGATGAGGGGAAGAGGATCAGCCTGGCTGGAACTTGGGAGAAAACAGGTTTGACACCTTTGGAACATGGGAGAGACAACTCAGGAGGGCTGCAGGGAATCCCAGAACCACTGAGGGTGGAAAAGGCCTCTCAGATCATCAAGTCCAGCTGCTCACCCAGCACTGCCAAGCCCATACAAAACCCTGTCCCCAAGTGAAAAAGCAATCTTTCAGCCAGGACTCCCAGCCCCAAGTGCCACATCCACAAACCTTTTAAATCTTTTAAATCCTTCCAGGGCTGGTCACTTCACCCTGCCCTGGGCAGCTGTTCCAGGGCTGTGATGCTTGAAGAGGCTCCCTGGAACAGGGGCTAGACAGAGTAAGAGAAATAAAGCAGGGATTTATTAAAAATCTTTCAAAAGATTCACCTTGGGCAGTGCAAGAGCCTGGCCATGGCTCCACCCAAGATGACTCCAAGTTTTTTACATTTTTATAAGTTTTGGTCCATTTCCATGTTGGGGTTCATTGTCCAATCCCAGCTCCAGGTTCTGCAGTCCCCCCCTCCCAGATTCTCTCCTCAATTCGCTGCTGGTTGCACTTTTGGGGCTGCAGCTGCAGTGGTGTCCTTGGTTCTGGGCTGGACAAGGATTGTTTTGTGTGCCTGAGCTGGGAGGAGAACTTGGAATACTTTATATGAAGTTCAGAGTTATACACGAATGCAGTGCAGAATCAGGAAAATATGAAAGCTATAACTTAAGGCTGGACAACCCTCTTAGGGAAGAAATGTTCCCAATATCCAATCTAACCCTCCCCAGCCCAGCCTGAGGCCATTCCCTCTCCTCCTGTCCCTGTTCCCTGGAGCAGAGCCTGACTCCCCCGGCTGTCCCCTCCTGTCAAGGAGTTGTGCAGAGCCACAAGGGCCCCCCTGAGCCTCCTTTTCTCCAGGCTGAGCCCCTTTCCAGCTCCCCCAGCCCCTCCTGGTGCCAATGCCCCTTCCCCAGCTCCATTCCCTGCCCTGGCCATGCTCCTGCCCCTCAGTGTCCTTCCTGTGGGATGCTCAGCCCTGACCAGAACTGCAGGAGGTGCCTGTGCCAGCTCAGGGGTCACTCTGTGCTCTGGGGCTGTGACCACACCATGGCTGGGACAAGCCAGGCATCTTCAGCCTTCTTGACCCCCTGGCTCAAGTTCAGTCGCTGTCACCAACTCCCCCAGGACCTTTTCCAGCTTCCCAGCCCCTCTTCCCCTGGCCTGGAGTTGTAGGGGGTTGGTGGGACCTTGTTGGACCTCCCAAAACTGGGCTCATCAGCTGAGGGGTCCCAGCCTTCTCTTAAACTGCAGAGCAGAACTGAATTTTCCACTGTGTCTGTGTCAGGTGTGGAATAATCCTGGGATCTATCAGCTCCTACAAGCTGGCATTTTGTATTTCATTGGAACAGACTGGAAGGATCCAGTTAATTCAATGATGCTACAAAAGAAAGACTCCCTTTGAACTGTGCTGTTAGAACTCATTAGACAAAGTGTGCTTACTTTAATTATTCCAGATGATGGCAAAAAGATTAATTTAATGTTCTACACAAAAGATGTCAAGGTTAATGATTCAATCAGGAACAAAATTGCTGGCAGGGAGAAGCCTCCATATGAGAGATGTTTTGATATGAAATGAATAAAAAGAATTAAAGATTTAAGAATTGAAGATGGCACAATAACCCAACCTCCTCCACAAATGCTGTATTTTCCATTAAGGTTCTTCACGTAAACAAACCTTTGCTCTCACCATTTTATTTTTCTCCAAACAAATTCACTCAGACCTTTATTTATTCCACAAAATGCTGGGAAAAAAAAACAACAAACCCTTCAAACATGGAGCTGGTTGCAGGGGGTGGTGTGAAAATCAGCCTGTTCAACGGCAGCGTGTGTCACCCAATCTGTCCCTTGGCTCTGAGCCTGCAGGGGCTGTGCAGAGCCAGGCTCAGGGTGGTTTTACAGCTCTAATTCATCCCACAATCTCCCTACTACAGCACTTGAGTGGAATGAGGAGTTTTTTCCCAATCAAATCTGACTGTCTGTTTTCCATGAGTGAAGAAATCACTGGGTTGAATTCACCGAGGGGAACTCCCCCACTGTGGGAATTGTCACTGCTCTCTGAGTTTCTCACTTCTGCTTAATTGGAGCAAATCCAGAGGAGGCCACCAGGATGTTCAGAGGGATGGAGCAGCTCTGCTGGGAGGAAAGGCTGGGAAGAAATGGAATGTTCAGCCTGGGGAAAAGAATCTCTGGGGTGACCTCATTGTGCCCTTCCAGGACCTGATGGGAGCCTGCAAGAAAGATGGAAAGAGACAATCCCAAGGGCCTGGAGGGACAGGATGAGGGGGAATGGCTTCAAACTAAGGGAGAGCAGGGATAGATTGGATATGAGGAAAAAATTCTTCCTGGGAGGGTGGGGAGCCCTGGCACAGGGTGCCCAGAGCAGCTGGGGCTGCCCCTGGATCCCTGGCAGTGTCCCAGGCCAGGCTGGACATTGGGGCTTGGAGCAGCCTGGGACAGTGGGAGGTGTCCTTGGGCATGGCAGGGGTGGCACTTGGTGGTCTTTAAGATCCCTCCCAGCCCAGGCCATTCCATGACCATATGGTCCTAATTAATGATAAAATCACCACTAGGATCCTAATTGTCAACACATGTCATTAGCAGAGCACTTGAAAGATGTTTAGATGTTTAATTAGGGCTGCTCCTCAGCCCTTCCCCAGCTCCATGTCCCTCCTTTGGACACTCTCCAACAGCTTTGGGTCCCTCTGACCTTGTGGTGACTATTTGCATTCAAGTCTGTAAATCCTGGATGTAAAATATACCAGAAAAGCTCACTGTAAAGCCCAGCACAGCTGACTCTGTTCCTTGTTCTGGTAAATGTTTGGCCCTTTCATTCTCAATTGCTCCAACAAAGCCCCAACACTTTGTGTTTTCATGCTGTGGTGACAAGGGCTGACCTCTCCCTGCACTCCTCCCACAAAGGTTTTTGTGTTTCCATGTTGCTAAGGAGGGAAGACCTGGGACATCTGTGCCTTGTTGGCTTTCCCTTCTGGTCCCTCACACCCCAAAGTTCTCTGTGTCACTTCAGTCTCTACCCCTGGGCAGCCTCCAGGAGGAGGAATGGATGCAGTACAGGATTTAACCTGCACTCAAACAGCAAGACAGGAGGGGATGGGAAAGGTTTTCAGTGCTCTGGTGTGAAACTACAACAATACCTGGTGGGACTGAGGTGCTGCTGAATTATCCCATGAAGGGAGCCCAGCTGGGGCAGTGCAGGCAGGGACCCCTCCCACTGCCCCAATGTCCAGCCTGGCCTGGGACACTGCCAGGGATGCAGGGGCAGCCACAGCTGCTCTGGGCACCCTGTGCCAGGGCTCCCCACCCTCCCAGGATAGATTTTTTTCCTCATATCCAATCTATCCCTGCTCTCTCTCAGTTTGAAGCCATTCCCCTTATCCTGTCCCTCCAGCCCCTTGGAATTGTCTCTCTCCACCTTTCTTGCTGGCTCCCATCAAGCACTGGAATGCAACAATGGGGTCACCCCAAAGCTTCTCTTCTCTTCTCTAGGCTGAACAATCCCAATTCCCTCAGCCTTTCCTTACAGCAGAGCTGCCTCATCAGCAGCAAATCCAGCAGGGAAAAAACACCCCAAACCCACGAGGGTGCAAGTTCAGGGCAACCAATCCCAAAATAAACAATGGCTCAGCTTTAAAAATGCCTGAGCTTTAATTAATCTTTTCTGATTAATGTTGTCTTTTATTTCCACATGTTTTACTGCTTTGTTTTCTGAGGTTTAGGATGGCCTCTAGTGGCCCACAGGATGTGCAAGGTGAGACCCCATTTGGTTTGGCTGAGCAGAGCAGGGACAGAGCAGGGACATGGGGACAAAGCAGCCCAGGCTGGCACTGAACAAGCTCCAGACAGCAAATCCTCCCCTTTAATTAATACAATATTAAATATTAGATCACCTTAATAGGAAAAGGGGAATGGATTTAAGGTGAAGAAGGGGGGATTTAGATGGGATATGGAGAAGAAATTGCTGGCTGTGAGGTGCTGGAGGAATGGAACAGAGCAGCTGTGGCTGCCCCTGGAGCTCTGGAAGTGTCCAAGACCAGGCTGGACAGGGTTTGGAGCACTCTGGGACAGTGGCAGGTGTCCCTGGGGGTGGCACTGGATGACTTTAATGTCCTTTCCAACCCAAACCATTCCATGATAACCTACCAGATGCATTTTTCTCTCTGCAAACAAACACTGAGCATTTCCCAGCTATAATTTAATTTCTTCTCTCTGAAAAAAGCTGCCTTTGCAGAATCTCTGCCTAATCAGGGCAGCAGGGACGTGAGCAGGTTGAAGGTTTGTGTGTAACAGCGTCACTTGGGTATGAAATGAGATCAGTGAGCTCCCTGTGCTCCCCAAAGGACACATTTGAACATCTCCAGGCACTGCTGGCACATTCAGGTGCCTGAACAGCCCCTGCAGCAGGGCCAGAGGGAGTCACAGCCCACTGGGTTCATTGCAAAGCTGGAAATCAGGAGGAAAAGCAGCTCCTGTTGTGAAATTCATCCCTCTGTGGTCAGAATGGAGCAGGAGAGGAGGTGATGAGCATCCCAATCTCCTCCAGAATCCCTGGCTCAGCACATTTCTGTCCCAAGTCTGCTGGAGTTGGATTTTAATCACAAAATCACACAGGAAGAATTTTTTTCATTAGCAGTTTGTTTTATTTGATGAAAAAGGGTGTGGGGGATTTCTCCTGCAAAGCCAAATCATCTCCACGTGCTCTGGGAGAGGTTTTTTGGGGGAGGCACCCCCTGAGTGTCCACCTGGCTCTTCTCCCAGAGTCATTTTGTGTCACCAACACATTTTCTCATGGTCAGTGATGGTAATGCTGCTGTTGGAGATCAACTTGTTGCCCAAAATTCATCCCATGAACCCCATTATTTATTTAGTGATTTAAAATCCAAATGCTTTTCCACTTAGGTTGCCACAACCCCATTTTTGCACCCGGAATTTCCCCAAACAAAGCCTTTTCCAGGCCATGTGGGTGCTCCTGAGGTTTTGAAATGGATTCCCAGCCCAAAGTGCATTTTTGCATTTATAGCTCAGCCCACTGGGCCCCCAGTTCTGCCCAGATAACAACAACTTCCTAAACTAAGGAGGGTTTAAGGTGTGTCAGCTGCTCAGCCAACCCACCTGAGCTTGCATTACCTGAGTGACTTCCATAACATTTGGAATTTGCTTGCAGAGAGAGAAGAGTTGTGAGGAGCCCAGAACAAGCTCTCACTTGGACAAGGAGTCTCAAGGCAACAACATGACTTGGAAACGTTGCTCTGGGCAATATTTGACACAAAATATATTCATAGTCCTGGCATTTTATTTCAGCACGTGCACAGCAACAGGTAGGATGGACCTTGTGGTAATTTTTAAATTTTTTCATAGAATCCTCCAGGGAAACTGAAATTTTAACTGAGGTGGGTGGGTGAAGATTTTTTTAAAGGGAATTATGGATGTGCATTTATATGTCAAATCTATGCCTAAATATTTTTAAGTTGGGATTAATATTAGCAGAGTGCATTCAGAAATTCCTGGAAAATATCTGTACCTGCACTTGCCTGCAGTGCAGAGGCAGGAACTCCAGGCAGAAGGTCATTAAACACTTTCTAATCACTGTGGATTATTTTGGGGATGAAAAAGAGAAAAAAAAAAACCAAATAGTTGAAACTTGAGCAAATTCCCCGGGGTGGAGGGGAGGTTTGCTGTGTGTTTTCAAAGGTGTAAAAGGGGGCAGGAGTGAGGACTGACACAGTCACACACACCCTGGATCCTTTGGAATTGGAAATTGTCTTTGCTGTTTTGCCCTTTGGGTACCCAAAGGAAGGAGACCTGAATATTTCTGATCTTAAACTGAAAAATAAAAGGGATATTTAGGTGGAATATTGGGCAGGAATTGTTCCCTGGGAGGGTGGGGAGCCCTGGCACAGGGTGCCCAGAGCAGCTGGGGCTGCCCCTGGATCCCTGGCAGTGTCCCAGGCCAGGCTGGACATTGGGGCCTGGAGCAGCCTGGGACAGTGGGAGGTGTCCCTGCCATGGCAGAGGTGGCACTGGATGTGCTTTAAGATCCCTTCCAACCCAAACCATTCCAGGATTCCATCAATGTCCCTGGATCAGGCAGCAGTGAGGCCCAGATTTTTTCTAGGAAGAGTTCAGGGAGAGACTTTTTAACACTTGTTGGGATTGTGCCCGAATTCCATTTTTTGGATAAGCACAAAACCCAAACCCATTATCTGCAGTGTTTTCTTTACCCCTGACTGTGAATATCTGATATCTGAGAGCTGAGCACAAGAAAAAAAAAATGCCTGAAATTTCTTCCTACATAATCCTGTCTTGATGCTTCAGCACTCAGGGCAAAACTGCAGTTGAGTCTAGGAATATGAGAATATAAAAATCATTGTGTAGGAAATAACTCCTAGAAAAAATATTTCATTGCATTTTTAAAGCCCTAACCCCCCCCCCAATTTCTCTGACATAAAGGTCCTACCAATATCTGACATCTTAAATTACTAGAATTAGGTGACTAAAGCAACAGCCATGAGGTGGAAATTCAGAATGGAAAGAAAAACCAAAACCAAAAGGAGAAACTCTTTACATGAGGTTATAAAACAAAACAAAATTTAAAAAAAAAGTTTAAATCCAGGCAGTTTGGATGGGGCTTGGAACAACCTGGGACAGTGGAAGGTGTTTGTGCCCATGGCAGGGAGTGGGATTGGATGAGTGGGGCTGGATTGGGTCCCTTCCCACCCAATTCTTTCATTGATTTTATAAATATATAAATTATTGCAGTGAAGCCTCTGTCTCCTGTGGGGCTGAGGAGGGGCTGTGCCTCCCACTCCTGACACTGAAGGGCTCCTTGGGCAAGAGGGATTCCAGTCCCTGGCTGGAACAGTCTTGGCTCTGCTACATCAATGGCTGTGTTGGATCAGGATCAGGAGACCTGGTTCTGATAAAAAATCCCAAAAGAAAAGCAGCAAGCTCAAATCTCCCCAAAAACTCCAAAATCACACAGAATCCCAGAATGCCCTGAGCTGGGAGGGACCCTCAGGGATCATCAGTGCAGCCCCTGCCCTGCCCAGACCCCCCAACAATCCCCCCCTGCCCATCCCTGAGAGCGGTGTCCAAACGCTCCTGCAGCTCTGGCAGCCTTGGGGCCGGGACCATTCCCTGGGGAGCCTGGGCAGTGCCCAGCACCCTTTGTAATTGATTAAATCAATCAATTAATTAACTGAAAAAAAAAAAAGAAAAAAAGAAAGAAAAAAAGTATTTTCCTTATATTCCCAATCCTTTAATTTCTGCTGGCTATTGAGCCCTCTGTGTTTCCCAGCAGGTCTCAGGAGGTTGGTGCCTGGCATGAAGGACCTGGCAGCGACTGGGGAGAAGCTGCTAGAGGTCAAACCTCCCTCTGTGGAAATTGTGGCATCATCAGAGCAGAACTGTGGGCCTGGAGCAGGCACAGGTGACAGATTTCTGCCCTGGTCCCCTCTCCTTGGGCACAGCACTGGGGATGAGTTGGCCCCACAGCCCCTGAACCCCTTGCTGGTGCTCCCAGAGCCCTCGAGCCCAAAGCCCCCCATGGCACAAAGGGCACACATCTCTGTCACCTCCCCACCAGGGTGACAGCAGAGCGCCTCCCCAGCCCCCTGCTGCTCCCCAGCCTCCCCCTGGTGCTGCCCAGCCCCTCCCCAGCCCCCTGGTGCTCCCCAGCCTCCCCAGCCTCCCCAGCCTCCCCAGCCCCTCCCCAGTCTCCCCCAAACCCTCCCCAGCCTCCCCTGGTGCTCCCCATCCCCTCCCCAGCCTCCCCCTGGTGCTCCCCAGCCTCCCCCAAACGCTCCCCAGCCTCCCCCTGCTGCCCCCCCCCGGTCCCCCAACCTCCCCCTCCCCTGGTGCTGCCCAGCCCCTCCCCAGCCTCCCCTGGTGCTCTCCAGCCTCCCCCAACCTCCCCCAGGTGCTCCCCAGCCTCCCCCGGTGCACCCCAGCCTCCTCCCCCCCCGGTGCCCCCCAGCCTCCCCGACCTCCCCTGGTGCTCCCCAGCCTCCCCCAGCCCCTCCCCCCCAGCCTCCCCTGGTGCTCCCCAGCCTCCCCCAAACCCTCCCCAGCCTCCCCTCGGTGCTCCCCAGCCTCCCCCGGTGCTCCCCAGGCTTCCCCTGGTGCTCCCCAGCCTCCCCTCCCCTGGTGCTCCCCAGCCTCCCCCCGGCCCCTCCCCAGCCTCCCCCCGGTGCTCCCCAGGCTCCCCCCGGCTCCCCCCGGTGCTCCCCCCGTGCTGAAGGATGCTCTCCCCTTGCAGCCCTGCACGTCTCCATCGGTGCCAGAGCCCAGCGCGGGAGGAGCCGAGCCTGGGACCCCTCTGCAGCCGCCCTGTGGGCACTGACAGGTCTGGTGGCACCTGGCACTGGGGACACGGGGGACCCTGGAGGGACCCCCTCATTCCTTGGCCCCAAGGGGCTGCCCAGACCCACTCAGGACACTGAGTGCAAGAAGCCACTGAGCTCCAGGGACACCTCTGGGATGGATGTCCTGGGCTGGCTGCAGGGCATCATGGCAGGTGAGACCATTTGTGGATTTATTAAGAGTGATCAGCTGATTCTTTTTTTAAAATTGATTTATAAAATATTTATAATGATATAATTTATATAATTATAAATTAAAAATTATAGAAATAGAAAAATATAAATTATAAAAATTATAAAAATGATTA
The DNA here is from genome assembly GCA_030060385.1 of Muscicapa striata striata. NCBI lineage: Eukaryota > Metazoa > Chordata > Aves > Passeriformes > Muscicapidae > Muscicapa > Muscicapa striata. The sequence goes on along the minus strand of JAREIS010000526.1, from coordinate 9,027 downwards.
TATAAATTATAATTATAAATTTATATAATTATATAATTGTATAAATTTATATAAATAGAAATTATATATAATTATATAAATTTAAATTAAATATAAATTATAAAAATTGTAAAAATGATTATATAAATTATAATTATAAATTTATATGATTATAAATTTATATAATTATATACATTTATATAAAACATAAATATAATTTATATAAAAATATATTTATAAATTATAAATTATTTTTAATTTATATGAATTATAATTACATAATCATTTATATAATTTATATAATTTATATAATTTATATTATATATTAATTTTATTTAAACCATTTGAAATGGTTTATCTGATTGTAGTAATACTAAACAAGTTTAGGCCACAGTGACGTCTAAACAAGTCCGTGCTCTGTATCGTATGCACCAGCCAAACTACATTTAGCTGGTTTTCTCCATATTTTGCTGCCTAAATGTTTGTCTGCATATTTTACTATTTCTTCACATGCTTAACTGTTTTTCTGTCTATTTCTTAATTTAAAGCAATGTTTATAACAAGTACACAAAATAAGCCATTTTAAAGTGTTTTTCTGCAACTTGTTAAAACCCTTGAAAACCACTAAAACATAAATTGTGCTAAATAAAAAAAGAAAAACACCATAACTAAAGAACAGAATACCAAAACTAAAAAAATCAAAATAAAAGTAGGCAGTAAAGTTCTAAACAATCACCAATCATCATACCTAAAAAACTCATACAAAGCACATAAACAACATAAAAGCACCAATGAAAAAATACATAATCACATAAACAGTAATCTTAAAATGTTTAATTAAAACCAAAAGTAAACAATAAATCAGCTTCTGCATAATCATATTAATTTACTGTCCAAAAGTCCTGTTTCTCCCACATCTGAGGGCCTCCTCTGTTTGTCTGAGATCATCCTCCTTCCAGTGGAGGGTCTCCCTGCCCATGATAGGTTGAGGAATCAGATGATCTTTAAGGTTTCTTTCAACCCAACCCATTCTGGGATCCTGTGAAGTGTTTTCTCTCCTCTCCCAGTGTCACCTGAAATGTAGCCATACCCCTTAAAAATGTGTTCATACCCCTTAAACCAGGGAGATCTCAGATGATTTTCTGGGAACTTTTCCTCTGTGGTGCAATATCTGTGTTTCAGAAACTCTCCCTGGGCTGTGGAATTGTTTCAGTTCTCCACTGCAGGCTCTGGGTTCCTCCCAACTGATGCTGGGGTCACTCAACAGCCAAAGGTTTTTGTTTGAGCACCCACTCACAGGGAAACATTGTCCAAATTCTCCTTTTAGCTTTCAGCATTGTGTCACGTTCTAATTTTAGGGCGTCACCTGCGTCACAGGTGGGTTTGGGTGTGGGGCACACCTGGCAGAGGAGCTGCTGAGAGGATTTCTGTTCAGACAATAAACTGAGATGATGCTCTAATCCAGAAGTAAATGAGAATAAAACAATAAAAATGGGGGAACCACTTCCTTCCACAGCCCTGGGACAGTCTGGATTTCAAATGCAGTTCTCAGTTAATGCCAGCAGAAGGAAGTATTTGGTTACAAAACCAACTGGTAAAACCTGATAAATCAATCAGAGTTTAGTGAGCGTTCATTGACAGGGGACAGGCAAAGAATGAAAGTTGTTGTGAATTTCTTCTCAAGCTACTTCATTCCCCCTGAGCTTTCCTTTGCCCAGGAATTATCCTTGTGTCAAAGCTGAAGTTCTCATAAGGAAGTTAATTCCATGGCAGGTTTAAAAAGGAAATTCTAAATTAACCCACAGCTTTTCTTAAGGTGCTGCATTCCTCCCAAACCATTAAGGTTTTCCCTTCACTTTCATTTACTGGCTGGAATCAGGAGTGTGTGCAGCCACGTGTCCCTGCCAGGGAGGTGCAAACACCCAGTTCTGATAAAAGGAAACGATGCTGGATTATGTAAACGTCAGAGACATCATGAAAGAACAGCTTTTGTTTCAAGGGCTCTCATGTCATCCCTGCAGCAACCATCACCTTTCTATCACTAAGGTGTTAGGGATAGAACCTATTGCCACCAGGATGTTTTGTCTGCAAAAATTAATTGAAATACTAGTTTTTAACAGTATCAATCCTCCCTCTTGGTGCTCTTCCGTCCAGGATTTTGAGACTCAAACTAAACAGTGTCCACTGGGCTGTTTGTACTCAAAATTCCAAGTGAAAACAGGGGGTTGTGCCTTTTTGCTTAATTTTGGAGACCCCCAGAATCATCTCTAAAGCTCTTTTGTTTCTATTTTATTATTTTATTTAAACTTGGTTTATTTAGCTCCAAAGCTGGGATGATTCCTCTCCAAAGTTGGGATGATTTTCCCCCTCCCCTCCAATTTATCAACCTTTCTAATGCAGGAAGATGAAGCCAAAGAGAGATCATGTCAAAGAGGCGACCTAGGCAGAAATGAGTCGTGAATCACAAATTGTTTCTCCCTTAGTAACACTTGAGGAAAGGTCAAGGATGTTCAATTTACCCAATTCTTGCACAACCAGGCAGGAACAGGTGCACGTCAGTCGCTCACATCATGACAGGTGTGCTTGAGGTAATTTCAGCAACTCTGGGAGGAACTTTAAATCTTTCTGTGTTATCCAAGCAATGAAGAGGGTCTTTGTATCACAGAAATTTTACAGAGAAATAACATTTGTGTGAATGAATCCAAGCTTCTAAAGTCTATTCAGTTCCTCAATTAGGAAAACTGAATTTACATTAATTTTTTAAATTAATGTATATACCAGTGTTTACTGGTTCTTTACCTGTGAAAAATATTTTTTTAATATAAATTATCTCCAGCATTTACAAAAAAACCCTTGGATATTCAAAGCAGAGCTGTCCCCTACAAGTTGTACAAGTATAAAATAACTTTTAAATCCAATCAAACTAAATATTTAATTAATAACTCATAAAAACCTCCAGCTGAGAGAATTAGAATTGATTTCCAGAGAATTTCCAGGTCATCTAGACAAAGATTTAATTTTCTTCAGGCATCTGTTGGAAAACTGTTCCTCTAAACCTAGAACTGAGCTGGTGATGAAGCCTCTCCATCAGGGATTGAAAAGGTTTTGGGCCTTTCCTGAGTGCAGGGTTTAGTGAGAATTAAATAAAAAGTGATGGAAAATGCAAATAAGAATTTATTTATTTTTCTTGAGTTCACCTTGACCAAGAAATGTTGGGTTTGGAAGAGGTGTGAGAGGAAAGAGGAGCAGGATTCTGGAAAGAGAACAGGGACAAGACTTGAGGGATGAAGGAACCCAAACCCAAAGAGAGTCTTTGGGTTTACCTTTAGATCAATCCTGATCAGGAATTAAAAGGATAAAGCATCAAATTCAGTATTGGTGATGGCTCAAAATAATTGGAAACCTTTTTAAGTCTCATCTGGATTCAGGGGTGTGGCAGTTCCTCCTTAAGCTTTACCCACTCCCCCATGGATCTGCCAGAGCAGCAGTGGATTTGCTGGATTTTGCCGCTTTATCCACGGTTTACCCCTGGGAATTCCCTCCGAGAAATTCTCCTGAATCTCTTTGTCCATTCTCCAGGGGAGAAATCCCAGGGGATGACTGAGCCTGTGCCAAGTTTGCAGTTTTGGCAGTGGATTTTGGCACCTTTGATCCCGAGGAGTGAGTGCTGGGAAGGAAGGATGAGCCCCACGCGCTTTTCTTACCAACCACGCCGGGCTCTTGCTGCTCACAAAGAGCATCAGGAAATGTTTGCTCGTCATTCAGAGCAGAGCTGAGCCACTGAAATGTAAACTCACAGCCCAGCCAAACTCCTGTCTCCGTGTCCACCCTCAACTTAAATATCTGCAAGATGAATGTGTGATTGTGGCCCTCAAGGGTGTAGACCTGTCCCCATTCCTGCTCATTTCATGCTCAGATTCACTCCCGCTGACCTTTTCAAGCACAGAGTTTCTTATTTACCTTCCCTAGAGGGAAAGTACCAGGTTCTAATTTGAAAATCAGGTTGTCAGGTACAGGTGTGGCCCAAACCTCCACCAAGGGCTGGTGCTTATGCAAGGGGCTGGAGTTTAAGAACATTTCCCCCCTGCCCATCACACTCATCTTGTTCCCTCCTGTGTGAGGGTCACTCCTGTGCTGCCCAGAGCTGCAGATCCCAAAAGGGAATTTGGGAAAATTGCAAATCTTGTCAGAAAATTCTAATCTTGTAAGAGAAAAAAGGATGGATTGGATGAGAAATTTATCCCGGTCTAAGATGAAGGTTTTGTGTGTTATCGTTGTATTGTGCTGCTCTTTTGGTAAGTAAAATTGATTTAATTATTTAGTTTATTAAATACTTAATTTAATTTCTTAATTGAAAAAAATTACCTAATTTATTTTTTTATTAGAAAAACTGTCAGTATATTTTTGCACAGTTGAACAGATTTTGTAAATGAAACGATCACCACTAAAACTAAAGACAAAACAGGTTTTATTCCCATCTAATCACTTAAAAAAAACATTGATTATTAAATCTATCCAGAATTTGTGATACAACTGAAAAACCTCAAATCACTTTGGAGTGATGGGCTGATCTTTCTCATTATCTTGCCAATTTTTAGCACTTCTAATCATCAGTTAAAAGAAGAAAATAAGAGAGAGAACAACATTTATTTTTCAGATTTATTGAATAGAAATACAGAGGAATTGCCAAAGCTGAGCCGATCTATTTTCTTGTAGCAAAAGCCAAGATATAAATGGCAACCTTTGTTTTAGCACACAAAGTTAATTTTGTTTTCTGAAAAGAGATGAATGAGACATTAATATTTACTTTATAAACGGCTCATCCACATTCCTCAGTTGAGTTTTGAAATCATAAAGAGAGGGAGGGAATACAAATTATAATTGTTAATAGAAAATAATCAGGCTAAAAGATTTAGAGAATTTTACAATACTTTCCAGTTGTGTCTTGTTTGAAAAAGTGGGTAAAAATGACATTATTAATGGCAATGAAATGACAGAGGGTCTGGAGTGCTCCAGGCTCTGAAATTATATTTCTTATAACAGGAAAATTAGCTTTGGAAATGTCTCTGAATTTAAAATCTAGAAGATGTTTAATCATCTAAATTTCATTTAAAAAATATCAATCTGGAATTATGGTACTAGTTACTCAAAGGTTTATAAATTTCATTTTAGGGAATAAATAGGACACTTAGCACTTGAAGTCCCAGTGACTTACAGAACTCTCCCAGAGTTAATTAATTAATTAATTCAAATTATTAGAGACATTTTAAGGACATTAGGTGCCAACATATAAAATGTCTTTGTTCACACAACCAGCAGCTTAATTGAAATTAGTTTTAAATTAAATTAAGGATGTTTTAATTCTAAATTAGAGGGGAAACATTGGAGCTAAACATTACTTTAAAGTTCATGGGCTCAAAAACACTTGGAGTTTTTAATATTAATAGAATTATATTAATTTCAATTAATTCACCATGTCTTGGTAAGATTTAGGCTGTTTTTGTGTGAGCTGGTGAATAGAAATCTGCATGAGGATTCCTGCCCAGAGCCAGATTTTAAGTGCAGGTGGATGTGAAAATATTTCACTTTCCCCACTGCACTGCCAAAGAAATGCAGCTTTGGTGTAGAGCATGGAATTCCTGACTGGGATCAGGAAATCCCTGTGGTGCTGCAGTGAGGAAACTTTGGTATTTTAGTGAATTCTTTGTGGATTTACCAAACTTTCCCTTACAAGGACAAGGGTTACTAATTCTAGAGTTTGCAATTCAATCTGAATATTTGAATGTCTGCAAAATTACTGCTTAAATATGAATCTGTCCAATTAGTGTTAGAAATGTGTGGTTCCAGGTTGCTTCCCAGAGGAGTTTGGGATACAGAGAATTTAGCTCTGTGCATCACCAGATCTCTCTGCCAGGGGAGTGTTTGCTCCCCTCTTTTAGTATTCTGAAAAATCCCCCATAACAAAGCTATTAGGCATGGCCAGAAATGGCTCAAAACCTCCAGAAAAAAAAGAAGGAATTTAACCATTCTCTAGATGTTGATATAGCAAATAATGTATATGTTAATATAGAAAATAATATATAAAAATATAAATGCATCAAGTTACAAGGATTACATGTTTTAGGAAAAACTCTACTTATTGCTGACATTTATAGAGATATATTTTTAATTTTTGTTTTATTTTATTGATATATTAATATTTAAATATAAAATAATATATTTATATTTATATCTATATTTATATCTATATTTATTTTTATATTTATATTTTATTTGTATTTATATTATTTCATAGAATGGTTTGGGTTGGAGGGACCTTAAAGCTCATCCAGTGCCACCCCTGTCATGGCACTGTCCCAGGCTGCTCCAAGCCCCAATGTCCAGCCTGGCCTGGGACACTTCCAGGGATCCAGGGGCGGCCACAGCTGCTCTGGGAATTCCATCCCAGCCCCTCCCCACCCTCCAGGGAACAATTCCTTCCCAATATCCCATCCAGCCCTGCCCTCTGGCAGTGGGAGCCATTCCCTGTGTCCTGTCCCTCCGATGTTTTCATGTACATCCTTAATTCTGAAAACTCTGCAACGTTCAATACTGTGATCATTAATGTGAATAAAAAAGACATGTCAGGTCTGTGAGTAGAAACAAAGCTTGAGGAGCTACTACCAATTTACTCACTCCCACACTGGCTGCCCCTTCCTTTCACTGACTCTCCTCTGACCTTTCATTCTGTTCTAACACTAATATTACCACACCTGTTATTTGTAAAATTCTGCTGTTTTCTAAGGCCTCTCATGCACAAAATACCAGAGCATCACTTGCTTGAGTCTGGAATCCAGAAAGACAACGAAGATTTAGGAATGGGGAAGAGACAGGGAGTTATTTCTGTATATAACAGACAGAGCTGGGCCTTGCTGTGGGCTGGATCCCAGCTGACAATCCTGCTGAGAGGGACAGCTCAGTGCTTTGCTTGGCACAGTGTTCATGGGGCCAGGTGGGTGCTCAGGGAGTGCAGGTAGAACAAATCCCTGCAAAAAACCCACAGAAACTCTTCCCTTCCATTGTCCAGCTGGTGACTTGTGACAAATAAAAGATTTGGTGTGACTGTGCCTGGCTCAGGTGAGACCCCACCTGCAGAGCTGCCTCCAGCTTGGGGGTCCCAGCACAGGAGAAAGAATCCAGAGGAGGCAACAGGGGGATTAAAGGGATAGAGCAAGGCATTCTGCTGGGAGAACTGGGGTTGTTCATCTGGAGAAGAGAAGCTTTGGGGTGACCCTGTGGCCTTCCAGAACCTGAAGGGAGCCACCAAGAAAGATGGGGAGAGAGAGATGGGGAGGGAGAGAGACAGAGAGAGAGAGAGAGAGGGAGGGAGAAGGGGGGGACTATTTCCCAGGGCCTGGAGTGACAGGACAAAGGGGAATGGCTTCAAAGTGATAGAGATATCAGGGAAAAATTCAGAGGGTGGGCAGCCCCTGGCACAGGGTGCCCAGAGCAGCTGTGGCTGCCCCTGGATCCCTGGAATTGTCCAAGGCCAGGCTGGACAAGGTTTGGGGCAGCCTGGGACGGTGGAAGGTGGGGATGGAATGAGATGTGCTTTAAGGCAGGGAGGAACCAATCTGTGGCCAAACTGTGATTCCATGGTCCCATGAAGTTGTTTGTGAGGATGCTGGGATGTGATTCCTTACATTTGAAGGAGCTTGGTCTGAGTCCCTCTCTCCCTGTCCCCTGGCACTACCTGAGGCAGGGTGCCAGCCCTGCTCATTTCCTGGTGGGTGTCAAGCCCGAGCATTACTAACGAGCCTGGAATGTTTCACCAGAAGAGAATCTCCTGAGGTGACACAACCAACCTGACAGGGGAGAGACCAGGCTGTGATTCCAGTGAGGGATTATTAATAGAATGAGCCCCTCCTTAGAACCACACCATAGAGATGGAACATTTGTGTGCACCTCAGGGGAGCAGGGGAATTTAATTGGGGTGACAAACCCATGGCTATTGTGTTGTCGTCACTGAAAGAGCCATGGATGAATAACAGATTTTTTTAGGTGTTGCCAATTTATAAAGCCTGAAAAAAATTAAGCTTTTTATGTAAGCATTACATATTCATTACATGAATTACATTACATAAAAAGCAGCTGGAAAAATGTTGGACTTGTTCAGAGTATTTTGAAAAATGTTGGACTTGTTCAGAATGTTTTTCTTGAACCCTACATTCACCTATTTAGGTATCTCCTACTCCTTTGAAATCTGGGAATTACAGACATGACTGATGTCTCTTAGTGAAATATATATTTAAATCCTGAAACAGCTCAGTGTTCTAGAGGAGTTATTCTAGAAAACTCTGAACAGTCTTTGACTCTCTTTTCCATGGAAAACTGGGGACATCAAAAAGATGGGTCTGGGTAGGAAATTGATTTCTCATTGAAAGGAAGGAGTTTTGGGAGTTCTCTGCTAAATAGCTTTACTGCAAAAAACAGAAGAATCTTAAAACTAATTACTAAAAAATAACAAGATCATATAAAATAATAAAGCATTTAGAAGTAAGAAAAGGAACAAATTGATGGTGCCTGATTCAATTTCCTTTTTGACAAAAAGTTTCAGCCAAAGGGAAGCCCTCAGCTGGACTAAGAATTTAATCAGAGAATAAATTTTAACAGTGATTGACATAACACTTTCCTGAAAGAAGAAATCATCCATGGTAGAGGCAAATCCTCATAGATGGCTGTTAATGTTCTTTTCTGGGTTCAGATGAAAAAACCTGGATTAAAAAAATCTGTAAAAATTAATGCCTAGCAGTAAGTGAGATTACATTTTAAATGCCATCAGATCTCCAACTTAGCAAGCCCAACTTCTGCCACCAGCTCTTCTCTTTCCGAGAGCTCTACCCTGGAGACCAGTTCACCCGCTCTGAGCACAAGCCCAGGTATCACCACCCCATCGGAGACAACCTCTGCTTCTGCTGCTACGTCAACCTCAACCTCTGAGCCCAGCACTGGGCGCACCTCCATGACAACGGAATTCTCCACCTCGGCTGCACAGTCCACATCGCGTCC
>JAREIS010000525.1:0-146091 GCA_030060385.1 Muscicapa striata striata | reverse complement strand
CAGGTGACACTCAGGTGACATTAATGACACTCAGGTGACACCCAGGTGACACTCAGGTGACACTGTCTCACCTGGTCGATGATGCCCCGGGGTTCAGCAGTCTCCCGGGCCAGGATGTTGATGTGGAAGGTGAAACGAGGTGGGGAGGAGGAGCTGGGGACAGAGGGGACATTGGGGACACTGGGGACATTGGGGACATTGGGGACACTGGAGACACTGAGGGATATTGGGGACATTGGGGGGATTGGGGACATTGGGGGACACTGAGGACATTGGGGACATTGGATGCAGTTTTTGGGGTCAGGATTGGGGATTTTGGGGTTCAGTTTTTGGGGTCAGGATCGGGGTTTCGGGGTGCAGGTTTTGGGGTCAGGGTTGGGGATTTTGGGGTTCAGTTTTGGGGTCAGGGTTGGGGATTTTGGGGTTCAGGTTTTGGGGTCAGCATTGGGGATTTTGGGGTTCAGTTTTGGGGTCAGCATTGGGGATTTTGGGGTTCAGTTTTTGGGGTCAGGATTGGGGATTTTGGGGTTCAGTTTTTGGGGTCAGCATTGGGGATTTTGGGGTTCAGTTTTTGGGGTCAGGATCGGGGTTTCGGGGTGCAGGTTTCGGGGTGCAGGTTTCGGGTTCAGCACTGGGGTTTCGGGGTGCAGGTTTCGGGGTGCAGGTTCGGGGTTTCGGGGTGCAGGTTTCGGGGTTTCGGGGTGCAGGTTTCGGGGTTCAGGTTTCGGGGTTCAGGTTTCGGGGTGCAGGTTCGGGGTTTCGGGGTGCCGGTCGGGGACATGGGTACCTGGTGCACGGGGTGCGCGGCCGGCAGGCGCTGGGTGGCCACGGCGAAGGCCTCGGCCAGGAAGTGGCCGTGCAGCAGGTGAGTGACCATCTCGTGCAGCACAAAGTGAGCGCCGCGCACCCAGAGCTTGGCCAGAGCCCAGCCCCCGCCCCCCGGCAGGAAAATCGGGGAGCCCGGCCCCGGCGTCTGGGACAGCTGTGGGGACAGCGGGGACAGTGGGGACATTGGGGACATCGGGGGGATTGGGGACAGCGGGGACATTGGGGACAGCGGGGACAGTGGGGACATTGGGGACATCAGGGGGATTGGGGACAGCGGGGACAGTGGGGACAGCGGGGGGATTGGGGACATTGGGGACAGTGGGGACATTGGGGACATCAGGGGGATTGGGGGGATTTGGGACATTGGGGACATCGGCGGGATTGGGGGGATTGGGGGACTGGGGACAATGTGGGGACATTGGGGACACTGGGGACAATGGGGGGACATTGGGGGACATTGAGGGGATTGGGTGACATTGGGGGACACTGGGGGGGATTAGGGACATTAGGGGACATTGGGGGACACTGGGGACATTAGGGGATATTTGGGGACAGTGGGGACATTGGGGACATTGGGGGACATTGGGGGGACACTGGGGGGATTGGGGACATTGGGGGCATTTGAGGAATTTCGGGTATTGGGGACGTTGGGGACATTGGCGCCATTTTGGCGCCATTTTGAGACCATTGGGGACACTGAGGACATTTCTGGGGACATTTTTGGGGACACTTGGGGACATTTGTCCGTACCTGGATGGCCACGGGCAGCAGTTGGCCGCGGGGGCTGAGCCAGAGCAGGCACAGGGGCGCGGCCACGAACTGGGGGTGGCCCCCGATGGTCCCCGTGGGGAGCCCCTGGAGCAGCGCGTAGTCGGCCAGGAACACGCGGCCGGCCTGGGGACCCCGGAACAGTGGGAACCCCAAAATGGGGACCCCGAAACAGTGGGAACCCCGAAATGGGGACCCCGAAATGGGGACCCCAAAACAATGGGAACCCCGAAATGGGGAACCCCGAAATGGGGACCACGAAATGGGAACCTCAAAATCCACCCTGGGAACACCGAAAATGGGGATTCCCAAAAATGGGAGTGAGACCCCGAAATGAAAACCCCAAAAATGGGAACCCCCGAATTGGGAACCCCAAAACCCACCCTGTGCCCCGAAAACAAATGGGAACCCCGAAAATGGGGATTCCCAAAAGTGGGGATCCCAAAATGTGTCTTTTTAGCTATTTTGGGGTGTCACCTCCATCTTGGTGTGCAGGCAGGTTTTTTGGGCGTATTTAGGGGTTTTTGGGGTGCCTGTTGCTGTTTGGGTGTTTTTTGGGGGTGTTTTGGGGTGTTTTGGGGTGTCACCTCCATCTCGGTGCGCAGGCAGGTGCCGGGGCCCAGGCTGGGCGCCACCATGGCGGCGCTGACGGGGAAGTTGGGGGGCAGGCGGGGGCAGCGGCGCAGCAGGACGGGGTTCACCCCGCTCAGGAACTGCTCCCCGAAAAACGCGTCCTCCTGCCAGTGCTGCACCACGTACTCTGCGCGGGGACAGCGACAGCGACAGCTGGGGGACACCTCAGGGACAGCTTGGGGACAGCTTAGGACACCTTGGGGACATCTGGGGACACCCTGGGGACGTTTGGGACACTTTTGGGGTATCTGGGGACACCTGGGGACACCTCAAGGACACCTGGGGACGCGTCTTGGACACTTGGGGACATCTGGGGACACCTCAGGAGCATCTGGGGACACCTGGGCGACACTTGGGGACATCCTGGGGACATCTCAGGGACACTTGGGGACATCTGGGGACACCTTTGGGATATTTGGGGACAGTTGGGGACACTCCTAAGACACCTGGGGACACCTGGAGACACTGGGGAACACTTGGGGACATTTCTTGGACACCTGGGGACATCTCAGGGGCACTTGGGGACAGCATGGGGACACCCCCAAGGCCCTCCCCCCAAAGCTCTGGGGTGGGGGAGGGGCACCCACCGCTGATGGGGGTCCCGGGACCCTCGAGCGCCGCCCGAACGTCCCCAAAGCTGCGCCAGGACCCGCCGGAACGGAGCCCCCGGAGCCGGATCCGGATCTGGCTGGGGACAGAGGGGACATTGGGGACATTGGGGACATTGGCAGCCATTTTGGCACCATTTTGGCGCCATCTTGAGGACATTTTGGGGATGTTTTGGGGACACTGGGGACACTGTCCCCTCCCTGTCCCCTCGCTGTCACTCACGCCGCCGCCGCCCGCGCCGCCAGCTGGGCCCGGTGGGTGAGGGGGAAGCTCAGGGTCGGTGACAGCTGGGGGGGTGGCTCCGATGACGTCATCGGCCCCTGTGATGTCACGGCCCCCTGGGACGTCTTCGCATCCTGTGATGTCGACTCCTGTAATGGCGGCACTTCCTGTAATGGCGGCACTTCCTGTAATGGCGGCACTTCCTGTAATGGCGGTGCTTCCTGTAATGGCGGCACTTCCTGTAATGGCGGCGCTTCCTGTAATGGCGTCTTTTCCTGTGACGTCATCGCCGGCGACTCCGGAGGTGACGTCGTTGTCGGTGAGTCCGGGGGTGAGGCGGTTTCCGGTGATCCCGGAAGTGACGTCACGGCTGCGCGCGGCGCCGGCCACGGGCACAGGGAGGGGGGCAGGGCCCGCAGGCACCAGGGCCAGCCCGGGGCGTAGGGAGCCCACCTGGACAGAGTGACCAGAGTGACCAGAGTGACCAACAGTGACCACCTGGACAGAGTGACCAGAGTGACCAACAGTGACCACCTGGACAGAGTGACCAGAGTGACCAGAGTGACCAACAGTGACCACCTGGACAGAGTGACCAGAGTGACCAACAGTGACCAATAGTGACCAACAGTGACCACCTGGACAGAGTGACCAGAGTGACCAACAGTGACCAATACTGACCAACAGTGACTGCCCAGTGATCCCAGTCCATCCCAGTTCCCTCCCAGTCCCCCCCAGTCCCATCCCAGTCCCCCCCAGTCCATCCCAGTCCCATCCCAGTCTCATCCCAGTCCCATCCCAGTCTCTCCCAGTCCATCCCAGTCCCATCCCAGTCCCTCCCAGTCCCTCCCAGTCCATCCCAGTTCTCACTCGAAGATCTCTTTCCGCTCTCTCCGCTCCTCCTGGCGCTGCTGCAGCAACTGCGGGACCCGAGCGGCGTCACGGGGAGTGCGGGCTGGGGACAGTGGGGACATTGGGGACATTGGGGACACTGGGGACATTGGGGGACTTTGGGGGGATTGGGGGACATTGGGGACATTGGGGACATTGGGGACACTGGGGACACCATCAGGGGACACCAGGAAAGACCCCAAAACCAGAGTCACAACCCCCCAACGTCCCCAATGTCCCCAATGTCCCCGTACCTGTCCCCTCTCTCAGCTCCATGTCCCCGCTCTCCACCCAGCGGTGACACGGGAAGGTGGCCGTGGGGACATCGCCGTTGTCCCCGTCGGTGTCGCCGTCGGTGTCCCCCGGGAGCGGCCCGGTGACGGTGACACTGGCGCAGAACCAGCGGTCGGGGACGAGGGACAGCAGCGGCTCCTTGTGCAGGCGCAGGGACAGGAGCGTCCCCAGGGGCCGCGGGGACGTCACCTGCACCCACAGCGTCTGGGGACAGCGGGGGACAGCTGGTGACACCTGGGGGACACCTGGGGGACACCTGGGGGACACCTGGGTCACCTGTGTGCCGTTAATGGCACCTGTGTGACACCTGTGTCACCTCCTGTGTCACCTGTGTGCCATTAATGGCATCTGTGTCACCTGTGTGTCACCTGTGTGACATTAATGGCACCTGTGTCACCTGTGTGTCACCTGTGTGACATCTGTGTGCCATTAATGGCACCTGTGTCACCTCCTGTCTCACCTGTGTCATTAATGGCACCTGTATGTCAGCTGTGTGACACCTCTGTGTCACCTGAGTGTCACCTGTGTGTCACCTGAGTGTCACCTCTGTGTCACCTGAGTGTCACCTGTGTGTCACCTGGGTGACACTTGTGTAACACCTGTGTGACATCTGTGTCACCTGTGTGACATTAATGTCACCTGGGTGACATCGGGGTGACATTAATGACCCATGTCACCTCCTGTGTCACCTGTGTCACTTTGTCCCCATTTTTTCCCCCTTCCCCATTTTTAACCCTTTTTTCCCCGTTTTCCCCTCCCAGTCCCTCCCAGTATAAACCAGTACAAACCAGTAACCCCAAGTCCCCATTGTCCCCATTTCCCCCCAATTTTAACCCTTTTCTCGCCATTTTAACCCTTTTTTTACCATTTTTAACCCGTTTTTAACCCTTTTCTCCCCATTTCCCCCCATTTCTCCCCTCCCAGTTTAAACCAGTTCATCCCAGTCCAGCCCAGTGCTCACCGTGCCGGCCCTCAGGTGCTGCTGGGGCCACCCCAGGTGACAGGGCGGTGCCACCCCCTCTGTCCCCACCAGGGTCAGCGTCACCCCCCCGAAGGTTCCCCCCCCCCACTCCGGCCCCGTGCTGACCCCCAGGCGGTACCGGGCCATGGGTCAGTGGTCACTCACTGGTCACTCACTGGTCACTCACTGGTCAGGGGTCACTCAGGGGTCACTCACTGCTCAGGGGTCACTCAGGGGTCACTCAAGGGTCACTCAGGGGTCACTCAGGGTCACTCACTGGTCAGGGGTCACTCAGGGGTCACTCAGGGGTCACTCAATGGTCATTCAGGGTCACTCAGGGTCACTCAGGGGTCACTCAGTCACTCAATGGTCACTCAGGGTCATTCAGGGTCACTCAGGGTCACTCAGGGGTCACTCAGGGTCACTCAGGGTCACTCAGGGGTCACTCAATGGTCACTCAGGGTCACTCAGGGTCACTCAGGAGGTCTTTGGGGGTCCCGGGGGGGATTTTGGGGTTCCTGGAGGGTCTCAGGGAGGGTTTGGGGGGTCCCGAGGGATTTTGGGGAATTTTGGGGAGGGTCCCGGGTGGGTTTTCTGGGGGTCCTGGGAAGAGTTTGGGGTCCCGAGGGGATTTTGGGGGTCCCAGGGAATTTTGGGGTTCAGGGGGGTTTTGGGGTCCCAGGGGTTTTGGGGGTCCCAGGGGGTTTTGGGGGTCCCAGGGGTTTTGGGGGGTCCCAGGGGGTTTTTGGGGGTCCCGGGGGGATTTTTGGGGTCCCGGGGGATTTTGGGGGTCCCGGGGGATTTTGGGGGTCCCAGGGGTTTGGGGGGTCCCGGGGGGGTTTTGGGGGGTCCCGGGGGGTTTTGGGGGTCCCGGGGGTTTGGGGGTCTCCGCTCCCTGGGGGGTCCCGCGGGGTCCTCGGGGGTCCCTCGGCGCTGCCGCGGCTCCCAGTGCTCCCAGTGCTCCCAGTTTGGGCTCCCAGTGCTCCCAGTTTGGGCTCCCAGTGCTCCCAGCTCCTTCCAGTCCCCTCCCAGTCCCCTCCCAGTTCATCCCAGTCCCCTCCCAGTCCCCCAGTCCCCTCCCAGTTCCCTCCCAGTCTCCTCCCAGTCCCCTCCCAGTTCCCTGACCGGTCCGGGCACTCTCATTCCAGTTCCCTCCCAGTTCGTCCCAGTTTGGCCACAGAGGTAGACCTTATCCCAGTTCCCTCCCAGTTCACCCCAGTTCCTCCCAGTCAGACCAGTTCCAGCCCTGCTGGCCTCAGCCACCCCCACACCAGTTCCTTCCCAGTTCATCCCAGTTGCGCAGCTAGGGCCGGCCCCTACCCCAGTTCATCCCAGTTAACCCCAGTTCATCCCAGTTAACCCCAGCTCCATCCCAGTTCCATCCCAGTTGCACCATGGGGGTTGGGCACTGCCCCAGTTCATCCCAGTTCATCCCAGTTCATCCCAGTGGGCCCAGCCCCCATCCCAGTTAACCCCAGTCCATCCCAGTTCATCCCAGTTGCAACATTGTGGCTGGGCCTTGCCCCAGTTCCATCCCAGTTCCATCCCAGTTCATCCCAGTTGCACAACTCAGGCGGCTTCTACCCCAATTAAATCCCAGTTCACCCCAGTTGCATTCCAGTTCCCTCCCAGTTTGCCCCAGTTCCATCCCAGTTCCATCCCAGTTCATCCCAGTTGCACAACTCAGGCGGCTTCTACCCCAATTAAATCCCAGTTCACCCCAGTTGCATTCCAGTTCCCTCCCAGTTCACCCCAGTTTGGCCACGGGGGTAAAACCTTCCCCCAGTTCCCTCCCAGTTCATCCCAGTTACACAACTGGGACTGGACCCTGCCCCAGTTCCACCCCAGTTAACCCCAGTTCATCCCAGTCAGACCAGTTGCGACACTGGGTCTGAGCCCTGCACCAGTTCACCCCAGTTCCATCCCAGTTCACCCCAGTTTGTCCCAGTTTCATCCCAGTTGCGACACCGTGGCTGGGCCTTGCCCCAGTTTATCCCAGTTCATCCCAGTTGCACAACCAGGGCTGGGCCCTGCCCCAGTTACCTTCCAGTTCCATCCCAGTTTACCCCAGTTCATCCCAGTGGGCCCAGCCCCCCTCCCAGTCCATCCCAGTTCACCCCAGTCCATCCCAGTTTCACCACTGGGCCCAGTCAGACCAGTTCCAGCCCTTCCCCCGCACCAGTTCCCTCCCAGTTCATCCCAGTTAACCCCAGCTCCATCCCAGTTCATTGCAGCTGACCCAGGCCCCATCCCAGTTCCATCCCAGTTAACCCCAGTTCCATCCCAGTTAATCCCAGTTCCCTTCCAGTTCCTTCACTGGGTGTGTCCCATCTTTGCCCAGTACAGACCAGTACAGACCAGTACAGACCAGTACCCATCCCCCACACACAGACACTGCTCCACTGACACCTTTATTGACACCAGTATAGACCAGTATAGACCAGTATAGACCAGTAATGGTTAATAAATACCAGTAACACCCCACTACAGACCAGTAAAAGCTCCCAGTACAGATCAGTAGCAGCTCCCAGTATAGACCAGTATATCCCAGTAACAGCTCCCACTACAAACCAGTACAGACCAGTCATGGCTCCCAGTACAGACCAGTCATGGTTAATAAATACCAGTAACATCTCCCAGTATAGACCAGTAACACCCCAGTACAGACCAGTAACAGCTCCCAGTACAAACCAGTAACAGTTTCCAGTACAGACCAGTCATGGCTCCCAGTATAGACCAGTAACAGTCCCCAGTACAAACCAGTTACAGCTCCCAGTACAAACCAGTACAGACCAGTCATGGTTCCCAGTACAGACCAGTAACAGCTCCCAGTACAGACCAGTTACAGCTCCCAGTACAGACCAGTAACAGCTCCCAGTACAGACCAGTAACAGTCCCCCCAGTACAGACCAGTAACAGCTCCCAGTACAGACCAGTTACAGCCCCCAGTACAGACCAGTAACAGCTCCCAGTACAAACCAGTTACAGCCCCCAGTACAGACCAGTAAGAGCTCCCAGTACAGACCAGTAACAGTCTCCAGTACAGACCAGTTACAGCTCCCAGTACAGACCAGTAACAGCTCCCAGTACAAACCAGTTACAGCCCCCAGTACAGACCAGTAAGAGCTCCCAGTACAGACCAGTAACAGTCTCCAGTACAGACCAGTAACAGCTCCCAGTACAGACCAGTACACACCAGTCATGGGATATTTTTGGGGATTTTTTGGGGTTTTTTTTTTTTCATATTTTTCAATATTTTTGGGGATTTTTTTTTTTTTTTTAATATTTTAAAATATCTTTGGGATATTTTTGGATTTTGTTCTATTTTTGGGATAACTCCAGGATATTTTGGGGATATTTTAGGATATTTTCGGGGCTATTATGGGATGTTTCAGGGGCTATTATGGGATGTCTCATACAGCCACGCTGCTCTCGATGTTCTCAGGACTCAGGTAGGAGAATTTGGGATATTTTGGGATATTTTGGGATATTTTGGGATACATTTTTTTAGGATATTTTCAGGATATTTTTGGTTATATTTGGGGATATTTTTGGGTACATTTTTGGCTATTTTGGGGTATATTATGGGATGTCTCAGGTGGCCACGCTGCTCTCGATGTTCTGGGGTCCAGGTAGGGGAATTGGGGATATTTTGGGATACATTTTAGGATATTTTTAGATAAATTTTTTAGGATATTTTCAGGATATTTTGGGTACATTTTTGGCTATTTTGGGGGCTATTATGGGATGTCTCATACAGCCATGTTGTTCTCGATGTTCTCAGGGTCCAGGTAGGGGAATTGGGGATATTTTGGGATACATTTTAGGATATTTTTAGATAAATTTTTTAGGATATTTTCAGGATATTTTTGGGTACATTTTTGGCTATTCTGGGGTATATTATGGGATGTTTTTCATACAGCCACGCTGTTCTTGATGTTCTCAGGGTCCAGGTAGAGGAATTGGGGATATTTTGGGATACATTTTTTAAGATATTTTCAGGATATTTTCAGGATATTTTCAGGATATTTTTGGGGATATTTGGGGATGTTTCGGGGTATATTATGGGATGTTTCTCAGATGGCCACGCTGTTCTCGATGTTCTCAGGGTCCAGGTAGGGGTAGGGTCTCTCCAGCGCCGCGTTCCGGGCGCGGATCCCCCGCGAGATTCGGCGCAGGCGGCGCCGGAAGCGCCGGAGCTGCCGCCGGGCCGGGGGCTCCCAGAAGTGACGGTCGGGGTAATGGCCCAGGGGGCGCTGGGGGGAAACTGGGGTTACTGGGATACTGGGATGGACTGGGATGGACTGGGATGGACTGGGAGGTGAAGTGACGGTCGGGGTAATGCCCCAGGGGGCGCTGGGGGGAAACTGGGGTTACTGGGATGGACTGGGATGGACTGGGAGGTGAAGTGACGGTCGGGGTAGTGCCCCAGGGGGCGCTGGGGGAAACTGGGGTTACTGGGATGGACTGGGATGGACTGGGAGGTGAAGTGACAGTCGGGGTAATGGCCCAGGGGGCGCTGGGGGGGAAACTGGGGTTACTGGGATGGACTGGGATGGACTGGGAGGTGAAGTGACGGTCGGGGTAGTGCCCCAGGGGGCGCTGGGGGGGGATACTGGGGTTACTGGGAATACTGGGAATACTGGAGGTGAAGTGACGGTCGGGATAATGGCCCAGG
Source organism: Muscicapa striata striata (assembly GCA_030060385.1). Taxonomy (NCBI): domain Eukaryota; kingdom Metazoa; phylum Chordata; class Aves; order Passeriformes; family Muscicapidae; genus Muscicapa; species Muscicapa striata. The sequence continues at coordinate 136,210 of JAREIS010000525.1, read as the reverse complement.
GGGGGCTGGGATGGACAAACTGGGGTTACTGGGAATACTGGGAGAGACAGACTGGGGTACTGCAAGCACTGGGAGACTCATACTGGGGGTACTGGGATGGACATACTGGGGTTACTGGGATAAACTGGGAGTGATGGGAGGGACAAACTGGGGTTACTGGGACAGACTGGGAGTGGTGGGAAAGGGATACTGGGGGTACTGGGAGCACTGGGAGTGGTGGGAGAGATACTGGGGTCAAAACCATGGGATTTTTGGGGATTTTTTGGGATTTTTTTGGAGAAATGTTTGGGATTTTTAGAGCATTTTTCAGGGGGATTTTTTAGGGCAATTCTTAGAGTTTGTTTTTTTTTTTGGGGGGGGAGTTTTTGGGTGGGTTATTTGGGGAGGGGGCCCCAATTTGGGGAGGGGTCTCACCATGTCCAGGGGCTCCAGGAGCAGGACAGGGGGGTTGGTTTGGGATATTCTGGGATGGATTTGGGTTATTTTGGGATGGATTTGGGTTCAGTTTGGGGTGGATTTGGGTTATTTTATCGGGTTTTTTTGGGGTTTGGGTTATTTTATCGGGGTTTTTTCGGGGTGGGTAATTTGGGGAGGGGTCCCCAATTCGAGGAGGGGTCTCACCATGTCCAGGGGCTCATTCCTCAGCACCCAGAGGCTCAGTTTGGGATATTTTGGGATGGATTTGGGCTATTTCATTGGGGTTTTTTTGGGGTTTGGGTTATTTTATCGGGGTTTTTTCGGGGTCCCCAATTTGGGGAGGGGTCCCCAGTGTGGGGAGGGGTCTCACCATGTCCAGGGGCTCGTTCCTCAGCACCCAGAGCACGGCCAGCACCGTGGCCGTGGTGTTCATGGCCGGCAGGGCCTCCAGGAAGTCGCGCTCGGCCAGCGGCGCCTTGGAGCGCGGGGGAGGGGCGCGCATGGCGGCCGGGGCGTTCGGGGGGAAGGCAGAGAGCTCAAACTGGGACCCCAAAAACAGAGAGGGACCCCAAAATGAGTGAGGGACCCCAAAATATCACTGGGACCCCAAAATATCACTGAGATCCCAAAATGTGAGTGAGGGACCCCAAAATATCACTGAGACCCCAAAATGGGAGGAAAAACCCCAAAAGTTTGGAGCTCCCCCCGAAACTCCCCCAGCACCCCAAAACCAGCCCAGAACTGGGGTCAGTCAGGGGTCATCCAGTGGTCACTGGGTCACCCAGGGGTCAGTGGTCACCCAGGGGTCACTGTGGGTCACCCAGGGGTCAGTGGTCACCTGGCCGCTGTTGGTGGCCGCGTGGTGGGCGGAGCAGGTGTAGATGACCGTGGTGACAAAGGTGACCAGGCCACGGACGGTGTCCAGGCGGGAGGGGACACCTGCGGACACAGCGGCCACTCAGCGGTCACTCAGCGGTCACTCTGGTCACTCAGGGGTCACTCAGCGGGTCACTCAGCGGTCACTCAGTGGTCACTCACTGGTCACTCTGGTCACTCAGGGGTCACTCAGGGGTCACTCAGCGGTCACTCAGGTCACTCAGGGGTCACTCAGGGTCTCTCACTGGTCACTCAGCAGTCACTCAGGGTCACTCACTGGTCACTCAGTGGTCACTCACTGGTCACTCTGGTCACTCACCCGAGCGCCGCCGCCCCAGGAAGCCGCGCTGGAAAATCTCCCTGACCCAGGCCTGGAGCTCGGGATCGGCCTGGACAGCGACGTCCGAGGGGTAATAGAGGGACAGGAGCCCCGAGACCATCCTGGGGGGACAGGGGGGGGATTGGGGACAATGGGGACATTGGGGGCATTGGGGACAGTGGTGGTTTTGGGTCTCAGGGTTCATGGGGCTCCCCCCAGGTCTCCATCCCGGTGTCCCCGTGTCTGTCCCCGTGTCTGTCCCCCTGTCCCCTCTGTGTCCCACCTGCGGATGGCGCCCCAGACTCTCCGCGCGTCCCTCCCGAAGTGGTACCGCTCCGTGGCCGCCACCCCGCGGTGCCGCAGGTCCCGCGGCAGCACCAGCGAGCGCCAGCGCAGCGCCCGCAGCCCGCGGGCCACCAGCGCCAGCAGCCCCCGCCGGCCCAGCGCCACCGCCTGGGGACAGCGAGGGGACAAGGCAGTGACACCCCACTGACACCCCAGTCCCATCAATCCAACCCAAATCCCATAATTCTGACACAAATTTTACTGAAATCCCCCAAATCTCCACCCCCAAAATTCCAGCAATTCCCCCTCATTCCCCCCGTGCCCCCATTGAAGACCCCAAACCCCCACTTCCGGTACCCCCACTTCCGGTACCCCCACTTCCGGTACCCACCCTATTGAAGCCCCCCCATTCCCGGTGCCCCCATTTCCGGTGCCCGCCCTTTCCTGTACCCCCCACTTCCGGTGTCCCCCCGTGCCCCCCATTCCCGGTGCCCCCCACAAGCCCCACCGGTACCCACCCTATCGAAGACCCCCCCGGGGTTGAGCAGGAAGCGCCGGGCGAGGGCCCCGATCTGCACCGTGAACCGGGTGTGGGGGATCAGCAGCTGGGGGGGGCAAAGAGAAATGGGGGGGCACGGAGTGAATGGGGGCACGCGGAAATGGAGGGCACCGGAAATGAGGGGCACCGAGAAATGGGCACAGAGTGATGGGGGGCGTATCAGGATTGGGGGGTACCGAAAATGGGGGCACGGGGTAAATGGGGGAGCACCAGAAATGGGCACAGAGTGAGGAGGGGTACCGGGAATGGGGGCGTACCAGGAATGGGGGGCACTGAAAGTGAGGGGCACCGGAAATGGGGGGTACCGGGAATAGGGGGCACCGGAAATGAGGGTACACCGGAAATGGGGGTACACCGGAAATGAGGGACACGGGAGCGGCACTGGGAATTTTTTTTACCATGGGGTTTTTCGAACAGTTTTTTTTTTTTTTAGGATGAACCTTTCCAGGTCGGGTTTTTTTCTGGGGGGTTCAGGGTTTTTGGGGTACCTTGTAGAGGGGGTGCTGAGGCGGCAGCTGCCGGAGCGTGGCCAGGGCGAACACCTCTCCCAGCAGGTGCGCCCGCAGCAGGTGCGTCAGCCCCTCGTGCACGTGGAACTCGGCGCTGCGCACCCAGGCCTTGGCCAGCGCCCAGAGCCACGGCGGGTCCCCGGGCAGGAAAATCGGGGACTCGGGCCCTGGCTCCTGGGACAGCTGGGGGACACCCCGAAAAGGGAGAGGAGTGAGAGGGGAAGGGGGAAAATGAGAGGGGAACCCCAAAATTGTCAAGGAGAACCCCAAATCCTCCCCATTCTCAACCCCCAAAATTGCAAATTTCTTCCTCATTTTTGGGCTCCCCGTCAATTTTTGGGCTCCCCCCAAATTTTTGGGGTCCCCCCTGGATGGTATTAAACCCCCAGACCCCAAAATCCCCTCATTCCCAATGAGAATCCTCCCATTTTCAACCCCAAAATTCCCAATTTTCCCCCATTTTTGGGATCTCCCACCTCCCGTTTTTGGGCTGCCCATCAATTTTTGGGCTCCCCCCAAATTTTTCGGGTCCCCCCCGAATTTTTGGGGTCCCCCCCGGATGACATAAAACCCCCAACCCCCCCCCCCCCCACATTCCCAATGAGAATCCCCCTTATTCCCACCCCAAAATTTCACATTTTCCTCCCGTTTTTGAGCTCCCCATCCATTTTTTTTCGGGGTTTTTGGGGTCCCCCGGATTTTTGGGGTCCCCCCCGTGTTTTTGGGGTCCCACCTGGATGGCCAGGGGTCTCATCTCGCCGTCCTGGCGCTGGTGCAGGAGGCACAGGGGGGCGGCCACGAAGGTGGGGCGGCCGTCGATGAGGGCGGTGGGGAGCCCCTGCAGCACCCCATAATCGGCCAGGTAGATGTTCCCTGCCTGGGGGGGGAACCCCAAAAATCAGGGGGACTCCAAAATTTGGGGGGATCCCAAATTTGGAACCTCCCACATCTTGGGGTACCCCAAAAATTTGAGGGAAACACAAAAAATTGGGAATAAACCCCCAAAAAATCCCGAATTTCAGCATCCCATAATAGGGCAGGGATATGTTCCCTGCCTGGGGGGGGAACCCCAAAAATCAGGGGGATCCCAAAATTTGGGGGGATCCCAAATTTGGAACCTCCCAGATCTTGGGGTACCCCAAAAAATGGGAATAAACCCCAAAAAAATCCCAAATTTCAGCATCCCATAATCGGCCAGGTAGATGTTCCCTGCCTGGGGGTGCCCCAAAAATTAGGGGGGAACCCCAAAATTTGTATTTGGCGGGTTTTTGGTTTTTGGGATTTTGATTTTTTGGGGTGTTTTTTTGGTATTTTGGGATGTCATCTCCATCTTGGTGTCCAGGCAGGGGTTTTTGGGGTTTTTTTGGTTTTTTGGGGTTTTTTGGGTTTTTTTTGTTTGGATTTTTTTGGGATTTGGGGTGTTTTTTTGCTATTTTGGGGTGTCAGCTCCATCTCGGTGTGCAGGCAGGTTTTTTGGGGGTTTTTGGGGTGCCTGTTGCTGTTGGGGTTTTTGGGGGTTTTGGGATATTTTGGGGTGTTTTGAGGTGCCTGTTGCAGTTTGGGGTGTCACCTCCATCTCTGTGTCCAGGCAGGTTTTTTTGGGGTATTTTGGGGTGTTTTGGGGTATTTTGGGGTTTTTGGGGTTTTTGGGGTGCCTGTTGCTGTTTGGGGGTTTTTTGGGGTATTTTGGGGTGTTTTGGGGTGTTTTGGGGTGTCACCTCCATCTCGGTGCGCAGGCAGGTGCCTGTTGCTGTTTGGGTGTTTTTTTGGGGTGTTTTGGGGTGTTTTGGGGTGTTTTGGGGTGTCACCTCCATCTCGGTGCGCAGGCAGGTGCCGGGGCCCAGGCTGGGCGCCACCATGGCGGCGCTGACGGGGAAGTTGGGGGGCAGGCGGGGGCAGCGGCGCAGCAGGACGGGGTTCACCCCGCTCAGGAACTGCTCCCCGAAAAACGCGTCCTCCTGCCAGTGCTGCACCACGTACTCTGCACGGGGACAGCGACACTGGGGACACTGGGGACACTGGGGGATTGGGGACATTGGGGACACTGGGGGATTGGGGACATTGGGGACACTGGGGGCGATTGGGGACATTGGGGATATTGGCGGCCATTTTGGCGCCATTTTGTGGGTATTTGGGGACATTGGCGCCATTTTGAGGACATTTTGGGGACACCATCAGGAACACCAGGAGAGACCCCAGAACCAAAGGCACAACCCCCCAATGTCCCCAAGTGTCCCCACATGCTCACAAATGGCACCAAAATGGCCGCCAGTGTCCCCAATGTCCCCCAATGTCCCAAATGTCCCCAATGTCCCCCTATGTCCCCAATCCCCCCAATGTCCCCAATGTCTCCCAATGTCCCCAATCCCCCAATGTCCCCAATCCCCATAATGTCCCCAGTGTCCCCAGTGTCCCCAATCCTCCCAATGTCCCCCAATCCCCCCCCCAGTGTCCCCCCAGTGTCCCCACCTGTCACAGGGGTGTGGAAGCAGCGGAACACTCGGGTCATGGCCTCCACGCTGGGCCAGGAGCTGGGCCGGGCCAGGAACCCCCTGAGCTTGGCCTCCAGGTTCCTGGGGACAGAGGGGACATTGGGGACATTGGGGGACATTGGGGGGATTGGGGACATTGGGGACAGTGGGGGACATTGGGGGGATTGGGGACATTGGGGACAGTGGGGGACATTGGGGGGATTGGGGACATTGGGGATGGGCAGGGGCAGGTTTGGGGTCAGGGGCTGAGAGGGGTCAGTCAGCAGAGAGTCAGTGGTCAGTGGTCACTCAGTGGTGACTCGGGTCAGTGGTCACTCAGGGGTCAGTGGTCAATCAGTGGTCAGTGGTCAATCAGTGGTCAGTGGTCACTCAGGGGTCGGTCAGTGGTCACTCACGCGGCGCTACCCCGCAGGTAGAAGGCCGTGGCCTTGGGCAGGGAGTGGCCAGGGATGGTCAGGGTGGGTCAGGGATGGTCAGGGTGGGTCAGTGGTCACTCAGTGGTCACTCAGGGTCACTCAGGGGTCAGTGGTCACTCAGTGGTCACTCACGCGGCGCTGCCCCGCAGGTAGAAGGCCGTGGCCTTGGGCAGGGAGTAGCTCAGGTCGGGGTCCAGGGGGGTCCCCAAGGGCAGCGCCCAGGGCAGGCCGGGGGCGAAGGGAGCCAACCTGGGGAGAGACACACCTGGGTACACCTGGGACAGGTGAGAGACACACCTGGGTACACCTGGGTACACCTGAGATACACCTGGGCACACCTGGGTACACCTGAGATACACCTGGGTACACCTGGGCACACCTGGGCACACCTGGGTACACCTGGGACAGGTGAGAGACACACCTGGGCACACCTGGGTACACCTGAGATACACCTGGGCACACCTGGGTACACCTGAGATACACCTGGGTACACCTGGGCACACCTGGGCACACCTGGGTACACCTGGGACAGGTGAGAGACACACCTGGGCACACCCGGGACAGGTGAGAGACACACCTGGGTACACCTGGGTACACCTGAAATACACCTGGGCACACCTGGGCACACCTGGGTACACCTGGGTACACCTGAAATACACCTGGGTACACCTGGGTACACTTGGGATACACCTGGGTACACTTGGGATACACCTGGGTACACCAGGGCACACCTGGGCACACCTGGGTACACCTGGGACAGGTGAGAGACACACCTGGGTACACCTGAAATACACCTGGGTACACCTGAGCACACCTGGACAGGTGAGAGATACACCTGGGATACACCTGGGCACACTTGGGATTCACCTAGATACACCTGGACAGGTGAGAAACACACCTGGGTACACCTGGGATACACCTGGGTACACCTGGACACACCTGGGTATACCGGGGTACACCTGGAATACACCTGGGCACACCTGGGATATACCTGGGTACACCTGGGACACACCTGGGTACACCTGGGACACACCTGGGATACACCTGGGTACACCTGGGATATACCTGGGTACACCTGGGATATACCTGGGTACACCTGGGACACACCTGGGTACACCTGGGACACACCTGGGATACACCTGGGTACACCTGGGATATACCTGGGTACACCTGGGACACACCTGGGTACACCTGGGACACACCTGGGATACACCTGGGTACACCTGGGATATACCTGGGTACACCTGGACACACAGACACACCTGGGACAGGTGAGAGACACACCTGGGACAGGTGACAACACCTGGGGACACACCTGGGAGGGTCTCACACACACACACACACAGCTGGGTGTGTCCCTCCCACCTGTCCCTCACCTGTAGCGCCGCCGCTGCTGCACCAGGTGTCTCCGGCGCTGCCGCTGCCGCTGCCGGTGCTGCTCCATGGCCGGGGTGGTGGCTGTGGGGACACGGCGGGACAGGTGTCCCCAGGTGTCCCCACGAGTGCCCCAGGTATCCCCCAGGTGTCCCCAGGTGTGTCCCACCAGTCCCCACGTTTGTCCCAGGTGTCCCCAGGTGTGTCCCAGCTGTCCCCAGGTGTGTCCCCACCTGTCCCCAGGTGTGTCCCCACCTGTCCCCACCTGTCCCCAGGTGTGTCCCCAGCTGTCCCCAGGTGTGTCCCACCTGTCCCCAGGTGTGTCCCACCTGTGCCCTCGGGCAGCTCCCAGGTGCCGTACCCCTCCAGCCAGCGGTAGCAGGGGAAGTGGAAGGGGCCCAGGTGAGTGACGCCATCAGGGTCACCTGCGGGGGGGACATCACCTGTACCATCACAGGTGTCACCTGAGGGGGTGACAGTGTCCCTGCAGGGTCCCTGCCCTTCCCTGGGGTGGCACTGGTGACATCCCCAGTGCCATTACAATGTCCCCAGTGCCACCCCAAGTGTCCCCACAGTGTCCCTGCCCTTACCTGAGCTGGCAGCGCCGATGTCCCCCTCGGTGTCCCCCTCAGTGTCCCCCTCGGTGTCCCCCTCGATGTCACTCTCGATGTCCTCCAGCTCCTCCTCCGGCTCCTCCTCCTCGCTGTCCCCTGTCCCCTCATCCTCTGTCACCTCCTCCTCGCTGTCCCCTTCCTCTTCCTCCTCTTCCTCCTCCTCTTCCTCGCTGTCCCCATCGCTGTCCCCGCTGTCCCCATCGCTGTCCTCGCTGTCCCCAGTGCTGTCCCCATCGCTGTCCCCGGCGCTGTCCCCGCGCTGTCCCCACACGGTGACACTCTCCAGGTACCAGGAGCTCTCGGGGAGGCCCCCGCAGGGTCCCTTGTGCACCCGGAGCAGGAGCAGCTGGCCCAGGGGACAGGGGACAGGGACACGGTACTCGGTCACCTGGGGGGACACGGGGACATTGGGGACACTGGGGACATTGGGGGGATTGGGGACATTGGGGACACGACCACACCTCACCCTCAGTCACCTGTGTGGGGACACTGGGGACATCCCTGTGGCACTGTCACCGTGTCACCGTTGCTGTGCCACCACTGTCACCGTCACCAGGCCGTTGTTGTCACCATCGCTCTGCCACCGCAGCTGTGTCACCGCTGCCACCAGCGCTGTCCCCGCCACCAGGCCACCATCACCGTGCCACCGCTGTCACGCGGCTGTGCCACCACCAGCGTGTCACTGCCACCGCAGAAACGTCACCGTTGTCATTGTGCCACTATTGTCACCATCATGTCAGCATTGTCACCACCACTGTGTCACCGTTGTCACCATTTTGTCACTGTTGTCACCTCCATTGTGTCACCATTGTCATTGTGTCACCATTGTCACATCCATTGTGTCACCACCATTTTGTAAACGTTGTCACCACCATTTTGTCACCGTTGTCATTGACACTGTGTCACCACTGTCACCACCACTGTGTCACCATTGTCACCCCCATTTTTTCACCGTTGTCACCTCCATTGTGTCACCATTGTCACTGCTATAGTGTCACCACTGTCGCCACCATAGTGTCACCACTGCCATTGTGTCACCGTTGTCACCATCGTTATGTCACCCTTGTCACCACCACTGTGCCACCCCCATTGCGTCACGACCATGTCACCATCGTGTCACCCTTGTCCCCTCCACTGTGTCACCACCAGTGTGCCACCCCCATTGCATCACCATCGTCATTGCGTCACCGTTGTCCCCTCCATTGTGTCACCGCTGTCATTGTGTCACCCCCATCGTGCCACCGCTGTCCCCGCCGCAGCGTCACCGTCCCCGTGGTGTCCCCGTGGTGTCCCCGTGGTGTCCCCTGTCCCGCTGCCGGCGATGGCGACACCGTCCCCGTGTCCCCAGGGCCACCCACGCAGTGTCACCTGCCCCAGCCCCGCCCCGGCTGCCACCGAGTGTCCCCAACCCCCCCAGAACAGGGGACACACGACTCGGGGTGTCCCCAAGAGGGGACCCCAAAGCGGCCCCCAGGATCCCCCCCGGTCCCTTCGGATCAATCAGAGGGGACAGAGCCACCCCCAAATGTCCCCAAATGTCCCCAAATCCCCTCCAAACCTCTCCTGACCCCCCAGAGGGGACAGAGCCACCCCCAAATGTCCCCAAGACCCCCCCAGATGTCCCCAAATCCCCTCCAAACCTCTTCCGACCCCCCCTAGAGGTGACAAAACCACCCCCAAATGTCCCTAAATGTCCCCAAATCCCCTCCAAACTTCTCCTAAACCCCCCAGAGGTGACACAGCCACCCCCAAATGTCCCCAAATCCTGCCCTAATGTCCCCAAATGTCCCCAAAATCCCCCAAATTCCCTCCAAACCTCTCCTGATCCCCCTTAGAGGTGACAGAGCCACCCCCGAAATGTCCCTAAATGTCCCCAATTGTCCCCAAGACCCCCCCCAAATGTCCCCAAATCCTGCCCCGATGTCCCCAAAATCCCCCCAAATCCCCTCGAAACCTCTCCTGACCCCCCCAAACGCCCCTTAAACCTCTCGTGACCACCGCGGAGGTGACAGAGCCACCCCGAAATGTCCCCAAATCCCTCGCAGCGCCCCGCTCCCCTCAGAGCTGCCCCCGGCCCCTCCTCACCGCCCCGCAGTGGAAGTCGGGTCCCCAGCGGTCCAGGGCGGTCCTGGGGCTCTTCCCGCGGGTCCCCACCAGGGTGACGGCGATGGCGTCGCTGGTGCCGGCGGCGGGAGCGGTGCCGGTGCGGACCCGCAGCCGGTACTCGGCCATGGCGGCGGCTGCGCGCTGACTGGCAGGGGGCGGAGCCAATCGCCGAGCACCTCACGTTCCGCTCAGCCAATCAGAGCGCGGGGAGAGCCAAGGGGCGGGGGTGTGACGTCACTTCCCGCGCCACTTCCGGCGCGGCTTCCGGGTGCGATGGACCCCGAGTTCGACGATGTGGTGGCGGTGGAGGATTTGATGGTGAGGCCACTCCCCTCCTGGGGTGGACACGCCCCTTTTCCACAGCCACGCCCACCCCAAATTACCGCGACCCCCTGGGCCACGCCCCCTTTGTGACCCACGCGCGACCCCCACCCCGCGCTGGCCACGCCCCTTTCATTCCGTGACCACGCCTCCGTTTCCATGGCCACGCCCACTTCCGGGTCACCGGGGGTTGATGACCACGCCCGTTTGGTGTGGCCACGCCCAGCTGGCAAGCCCCGCCCTCAGGGCCCCTCCCAGTGTCCCCCCCAGTGCTCCCAGTAAGGGCCCAGTAACCGCTCTGGGCTTTCCCAGTATATCCCAGTATATCCCATTACATCCCAGTATATCCCAGTATCCTCCCAGTGCTCCCCCAGTATCTGCCAGTTCTTCCCAGTGCTCCTCTGGTGCCTCCCAGTTCCTCCCAGTGTGCACTGAGTGCTCCCAGTAAGGGCCCAGTAACCCCTCGGGGCCTTCCCAGTATCTCCCAGTATTCTCCAGTATCCTCCCAGTTGCTCCCTGTGCCTTCCCAGTTCCCCCAGTGCCCCCAGTACCTGCCAGTTCCTCCCAGTGCTCCACCAGTGCTTCCAGTAAGGGCCCAGTAACCCCCTGGTGCCTTCCCAGTATCTCCCAGTATCCTCCCAGTGCGCCCCCAGTATCTCCCAGTGCTCCCAGTTCTCCCAGTGCTCTCCCAGTATCCTCACAGTGCTCTCCCAGTATCCTCCCTGTTCCACCCAGTTCCTCCCAGTGCTCCCAGTAAGTGCCCAGTAACACCCTTGGGCCTTCCCAGTATATCCCAGTGCTCCCAGTGTGGTGGGGGCCTCTCCATGCCCATGACCCCCTGACCCTGTGACCTCTGACCCCAATGTCCCCAATGTCCCCAATCCCCCCAATGTCCCCAATTCCCCCAATCCCCTCAATCCCCCAATGTCCCCAATGTCCCCAATGTCCCCAATGTCCCCAATGTCCCCAAAGTTCCCAATCCCCGAATCCCCCCAATGTCCCCAATCCCCCCCAATATCCTCCAATGTCGCCAGTGTCCCCAATGTCCCCCCAATGTCCCCAATATATCATATCCCCCAATGTCCCCAATGTCCCCCAATGTCCCCAATCCCCCCAATGTCCCCAATATCCCCAATCCCCCCCAATGTCCCCAATGTCCCCAATGTCCCCAATCCCCCAATGTCCCCAATGTCCCCAATGTCCCCAATCCCCCAATGTCCCCACTGTCCCCCACTGTCCCCGTGTCCCCACTGTGCCCAGGCCCTGGAGCGGCGCTATGCGGCCGAGCGCCAGCAGGGGGCGGTGTCGCGGCAGTGCCGGTTCGAGTACGGCTGGGGGCTGGTGCGGAGCCGCTACCGCGAGGACATCGCCCGAGGGGTGGGGCTGCTGGCCGGTGAGGGGCGGGGCCAACACCGGAAGTGGGGCCATGAAAGGGGCGGGGCTTCTACGGGAAGTGGGGACCATGGCAGGAGCGGGGCCATGGCAGGGGGCAGGGCTAACACAGGAAGTGATGTAATGGCAGAGTAGGGTCATGGCTGGGGCGGAGCTAACACCGGAAGTAGGGGCATGGCGAGGGCGGAGCCATGGCAGGAGGCAGAGTTGATACAGGAAGTGATGTCATGGCAGGGGGTGGAGCTAACACAGGAAGTAGAGACATGATGGGGCGGAGCTAACACAGGAAGTGGTGCCATGACAGGGGGAGGAGCTAATGCCAGAAGTGAAGCCATGGCAGGGGGCGGAGCTAAAACAGGAAGTGAGGCCATGACAGGTCATTGGGCTATGAGTGGAGGCGGGGCTAACACAGGAAGTGAAGCCATTGCAGGGGCGGGGCTAACACCGGAAGTGAAGCCATTGTGGGGGCGGAGCTATCACAGGAAGTGGGGCCATGATGGGGGGGGTTGGGATTTGGGGATTTGGGGATTTTGGGGATTTGGGGTTTTGGGGTTTTGGGGATTTGGGGATTTGGGGTTTTGGGGATTTGGGGATTTGGGGGATTTGGGGATTTGGGGGTTCATGACCTCACTGCTGCCCCTCCCCCAGAGCTGCTGCCCGAGACCCCCCCTGAGGAGCAGCGGGATGTCCTGTTCTACCTGGCCCTGGGCAACTACCGGCTCAAGGTGGGGACACTGGGGACATTGGGGACATTGGGGGGACACTGGGGACATTGGGGACACTGGTGACACAGCTGACATTAATGACACTCAGGTGACACAGGTGACACTCAGGTGACACTCAGGTGACACAGGTGATATTAATGACACACAGGTGACACACAGGTGACACTCAGGTGACACAGGTGACACAGGTGACACAGGTGTCGCTGTCCCCAGGAGTACGAGCGCTCCCTGGAACACCTGGAGCGGCTCCTGGCCGCCGAACCCCAGAACCCGCAGGTGCTGCGGCTGCGGAGCCGCGTGAGGAGCCGGCTGAGACGAGGTGAGGGGACACTGGGGACAGTGGGGACACTGGGGGGACTGGGGACAATGGGGACACTGGGGGGATTGGGGACACTGGGGACACTGGGGACAGTGGGGACAATGGGGACATTGGGAACAGTGGGGGGACATTGGGGACTGTGGGGGGACATTGGGGACATTGGCGGCCATTTTGGCACCATTTTGGCGCCATTTTGTGGACATTGGTGGCCATTTTGGTGCCATTTGGGTTCCATTTTGGTGACATTTTGGTGATATTTTGGGGACTCTGGGGACATTTTGGGGACACTGGGGACACTGGGTGCTGACGTGTCCCCTCTGTCCCCCCGCAGACGGGCTGGTGGGCGCCGCCATCGTGGGGGGCGTGGTCATGGGCGTGGCCGGCCTTTTGGGCTTGGCCGTTTCCCGCGCCCGGCACTGACCACGCCCACCCCACCCCCCTTCGCATGTGTGGGGGGAGGGGCCTTGGGCGATGACGTCACTGTGGGATGATTACGTCACCGTGCTGCTGAGTGATGTCACGGCGTGGTGATGACGTCAGAGATGTCGCCCTTCCCCCCACCCCACCCCCCACCCGTGCCTTGGGGACACCCCCGGGTGTCCCCCCCCACCCCAGCCCCTCCCCCACCCCACACTGTCCCCTCCCCTCCCCCCTCCCCCCGCTGTAAATAAACCTGATTGGTTCCGTGTGTGACGTCACTGATGGGGGAGGGGCGGGACCCCCGCGTGTGCCCTGAGCCCCCCCGAGTGTCCCCAAATGTACCCAAATGTCCCTGACCCCCCCAAGTGTCCCCAAATGTCCCCAAATGTCCCTGAGCCCCCTGAGTGTCCCCAAATGTCCCCAAATGTCCCTGAGCCCCCCCGAGTGTCCCCAAATGTCCCCAAATGTTCCCAGACTGCCCCTGCCCCCCCAGTTTTTGGGGTCCCTGCCCCCCCCTTTGCCCCTCCCCCGATTTACGTCACAGGAAGGGGCCCGGGTGGGGGAGGGGCGGCCCCATCCCCGAAGGTGCCCCCGGGGGGGGGAGGGGCAGGAAGGGGGGAGGGGCGGCTCCGGACACCTCCGGACACCTCCGGACACCGGGCACTTCCTGAGGGGGGAGGGGCGGGGGGGGGGGGGCACCCCCCAAATGGCCCCGGGGGCCACGCGGCCCCTCCCCCTCCCCCGGCCACACCCGGCCGGGCAGCGCTGACCAGTGGGACCAGTGACCACCAGTGACCAGTGCCGGACAGTGCTGACCAGTGGGACCAGTGACACCAGTACAGACCAGTGCCGGACAGCGCTGACCAGTGGGACCAGTGACACCAGTACAGACCAGTGCCGGACACCAGTGCCACCAGTGACCAGCAGTGACCAGTGAGCACCAGTGACCAGTGACCAGCACTCCCAGTTCCATGAGTGACCAGCGCCACAAGTGACCAGTGACCACCAGTGCCACCAGTGACCAGTGACCAGCAGTGACCAGTGACCACCAGCACTCCCAGTGACCAGTGACCAGCAGTGACTGGTGACCGGTGACCGGTGTCCAGTGACCAGTGACCAGCAGTGACCAGCAGTGACCAGCAGTGACCAGCAGTGACCAGTGACCAGCAGTGACCAGTGCCACGAGTGACCAGCCCTCCCAGTAGCCACTAGTGTCCAGTGACCAGCGCTCCCAGTGACCACCAGTGACCAGAGACCACCAGTGCTCCCAGTTCCACCAGTGGCCAGCAGTGACCAGCACTTCCAGCTCCACCAGTGACCGGTGACCAGCAGTGACCAGTGACCAGCAGTGACCAGTGACCAGGAGTGACCAGTGACCAGTGACCAGCAGTGACCAGCAGTGTCCAGTGACCAGCAGTGACCGGTGACCAGTGACCAGCAGTGACCAGTGACCAGCAGTGACCAGCAGTGACCCGTGACCAGTGACCAGTGTCCAGTGTCCAGTGTCCAGTGTCCAGTGTCCAGTGACCGGTGACCAGCCCCGCGCCATGGCGCCGTCCGGCTGCCGCTGGCCGCCCGTGGCCGCCGTGGCCGCGCTGGCCGTGGCCGTGGCCGGCTGGGCGCTGCTGGTGGCCGCGGTGGCCGCGGGGTGTGGGGATGGGCGGCGGCCAGCCCAGCGCGGTCACCGCGCTCGTGGTCACTCGGGGGCTCTGGGCCGACTGCGGCACCGGCCCCAGCGGGGTCACGGCCTGCGAGCCACTGGTGTCACTGGTCAGCCTGCCCGGTACGGAGGGGACACTGGGGGACACTGGGGGACACTGGGGACACTGGGGGACATTGGGGGACACTGGGGGACACTGGGGGACACTGGGGGACACTGGGGACACTGGGGACAGTGGGGGACACTGGGGGGACACTGGGGGGACATTGAGGACCTTGGGGACACTGGGGTACAGTGGGGGACACTGGGGGACATTGAGGGACATTAGGGACATTGGGGACACTGGGGGGGGAGTGGGGGATTGGGGACATTGGGGACACTGGGGGACATTAGGGACATTGGGGACAGTGGGGGACATTGGGGGATTGGGGACATTAGGGGACATTGGGGACAGTGGGGACAGTGGGGACACTGCGGGACATTGGGGACATTGAGGACATTGGGGACATTGGGGACGTTTGGTGACGTCAGCGATGTGACAGTGCCGGGAAAAGGGGGGAGGGAGGGGACAGGAAGGGACAGGGAGGGGACATTGGGGACATCGGGGAGGGGACGGGGATGGGGACAGGAAGGGACACGGGGGGGGAGGGGGGGACACTGGGGGTGACATCGGGGACAAGGGGGTGTGGGACAGCGGGGCTGGGGACGTTGGGGACAGTGGGGGGATTGGGGGGATTTGGGACACTTTGGGGACATTTTGGGGACATTAAGGGGGGTTGGGGTGTTTGGGAAATCGGGGTTTGGGGATTTTGGAGAAATTTTGGGGGAATTTTTTTGGTGATTTTTGGGGGATTTTTGGGGGGTTTGGGTTGATTTTGGGGGATTTTTTTGGGTTATTTTAGGGGATTTTGGGGGATATTTCGGGGGTGAATTTTGGATGATTTTGGGGTTGTTTTGGGAAGGTTCCAGGGGAATTTTGGGGGGATTTTGGGATTAATTTGGGTGATTTTGGGGTGATTTGGGGATTATTTTGGGAAGATCTTTGGGGGTGATTTTGGGGTGATTTTGGATGATTTTGGGTAATTTTGGGGATTATTTGTGGGTAATTTGGGGCTGTTTTGAGCAGCTTTTTTTGGGTGATTTTGGGGGATTTTGCGAAGGTTTGGGGGATTTTTTTGGGGTGATTTTGGGTTATTTTGGGACTGTTTTAGGGATATTTTGGGGGTTATTTTTCAGGTCTTTTGGGGATTATTTTGGGGGAATTTGGGGGTGTTTTGAGGAGGTTTTTGGGCGTGATTTTGGGGTGATTTTGGGTTATTTTTGGGCTGATTTTGGGGGGATTTTAGAGGTGATTTTGGGTTGATTTTTGGTGATTTTTGGGTTATTTTAGGGGATTTTGGGGGATATTTAGGGGGTGAATTTTGGATGATTTTGGGGTTGTTTTGGGAAGGTTCTGGGGGGATTTTGGGGGGATTTTGGGATTATTTTGGGTTCTTTTTGGGCTGATTTTGGGGGGATTTTAGAGGTGATTTTGGGTTGATTTTTGGGATGTTTTTAAGGTTATTTTGGGCGATTTTGGGGTGATTTTGGGGTGATTTTTGGCTATTTTGGTGAGGGTTTTGGGGGTGGTTTTTTTGGATTATTTTGGGGTGAATTTGGGTTATTTTTTAGGCTGGTTTTGGGGATATTTAATAGGTGATTCTGGGATGATTTTGGGGTTATTTTGGGATAATTTTAAGGCCATTTTGGGCTATTTTTGGGCTGATTTGGGGGTATTTTGGAGGTGGTTTTGGGGTGATTTTTGGCTGTTTTGCTGAGGTTTTTTGGGATTATTTTGTGATGATTTTGGGGTGATTTGGGGTTATTTTGGGGCTGATTTTGGGGGTATTTTAGTGGTGATTCCGGGATGATTTTGGACTGATTTTGGGGTGATTTTGGGTTATTTTGGGGTCTCTAATTCCGTTTTTTCTCCCTCCCCAGGGTACCTGCAGGGCAGCCGCGCCCTGGGGCTGTTTTGGGTTAATTTGGGGTGATTTTGGGGTGATTTTGGGTTATTTTGGGGCTGATTTTGGGGGTATTTTATAGGCGATTTTGGGGTGATTTTGGGTTATTTTGGGGATTATTTTGGGAATTGTTTTGGGTCTGTTTTAGGGACATTTTGGGGGTTGTTTTTCAGGTTATTTGGGGGTTATTTTGGGGGAATTTCGGGCTGTTTTTGGAGTGATTTTAGAGGTGGTTTTGGGATGATTTTGGGGTGAATTTGGGTTATTTTCGGGCTGATTTTGGGGGGATTTTAGAGGTGATTCCAGGATGATTTTTGGGGTGATTTGGGGCTATTTTGGTGAGGATTTTTGGGGTTATTTTAGGATGATTTTAAGGTCATTTTGGGCTAATTTTGGGCTGATTTTGGGGGGATTTTAGCGGTGATTCCGGGCTGATTTTGGGTTATTTTGGAGCTGATTTTGGGGATATTTCCGCGGTGATTCCGGGATGATTTTGGGCAGATTTTGGGCTGATTTTGGGGTTTTTTTGGGTCTCTAATTCAATGTTTTCTCCCTCCCCAGGGTTCCTGCAGGGCAGCTGCGCCCTGGGGCTGTTTTGGGTTAATTTGGGCTGATTTTGGGGTGATTTTGGGTTATTTTGGGGCTGATTTTGGGGGTATTTTATAGGCGATTTTGGGGTGATTTTGGGCTATTTTGGGGCTGATTTTGGGGGTATTTTATAGGCGATTTTGGGGTGATTTTGGGGTGATTTTGGGTTATTTTTGGGGTCTCTAATTCAATGTTTTGTCCCTCCCCAGGGTACCTGCAGGGCAGCCGCGCCCTGGCCGTGCTCGGCGCCGCCCTGGGGGCTCTGGGGGGGGCCCTGGGGACACTCGCGGGACCCCGGAGGGGCCCCGGGCCGCGGGGGGGGCGCTGCTGCTGCTGGCAGGTGGGGGAGGGGCGGATGGGGGGGGTGGGGGAGGGGCTTAATTTTGTTTAACTTTGGTTAATTTTGTTTAATTTTGGTTTTTAAATTTCCATTAATTTCGGTTAATAATTTTGGTTAATTTTGTGTTTTTAAATTTCTGTTAATTTTGTTTGACTTTGTTTAATTTTAAATTTTTTTTTTTTTTTTTTTTTTTTTTTGTTTAACTTTGCTTAATTTTCTTTAATTTCGTTTTTTAAATTTTGGTTAATTTTGGTTCATAATTTTGGTTAATTTTGGTTAATTGTGTGTTTTAAATTTTGGTTAATTCTGGTTAATAATTTTGCTTCATTTTGGTTAATTTTGGTTAATTTTGTGGGTTTTTAAAATTTCTGTTAATTTTGTTTAACTTTGTTTATTTTGTTTAATTTTTTTTTGTTGTTTTTTTTTTTTTGTTTTTTTTTGTTTTTTGGGTTTTTTGTTTTTTTTTTTTTTTTTTTTTTTTTTTTTTTTGTTTAGCTTCGGTTAACTTTGTTTAATTTTGGTTTTTAAATTTTGGTTAATTTTTTTTTAATTTCCGTTAATTTGGGGGTAATTTTGGTTAATTTTGGTTAATTTTGGGGTTCATTCCGGCCGCTAATTGTGTTAATTGTGTTAATTGTGTTAATTGTGTTAATTTGCGCTGTCCCAGGCGCGGCCGCCGCGGGCGCCGCCCTCTGGTTCGGGCTCGGCTCCGCGCGGGAATTTTTGGACCCCAACACGTTGGGGGTCAGGTGGGGGAGGGGCGGGGGGGATTTTTGGGGAATTTTGGGGAATTTTGGGTGAATTTTGGGAGATTTTGGGAACTTTGGGGGGATTTGGGGGGATTTTGGGTGAATTTTGGGGGATTTTGGGGTCCTGGGGGTCTGGCTGTGATTTTGGGAGGATTTTGGGATAATTTTTGTATGGTTTGGGAGGATTTTGGGAGAGTTTGGGGAATTTTAGGGGGATTTTGGGGAATTTTGGGAGGATTTTTTGGGGATTTTGGGAGGATTTGTGGAAATTTTGGGGGGATTTTGGGGTCCTGGGGGGTCTGGGTTTGATGTAGAGACGATTTGGGGATTTTGGGAGGATTTGGGGGAAATTTGGGGGATTTTGGGGGTGATTTGGGGGGTCTGGGACTCATTTTGGGGGATTTTGGGGGATTTTGATTTTTGGGGTGACGCCCCTCCCCCCGCTCTCCCCTCCCCCCCCCAGGTTCGAGCCCGGCCCCGCGGTGCTGGAGGCGGGTGGGGGAGGGGCGCTGCAGGCGGTGGGGGGAGGGGCGCTGCTCTGGACGGCCCGACCGAGGTGAGAACCGCGCCCCTCCCCCACCCTGAGAGCCCCTCCCCCACCCCAAAACCCCTCCCTCAGCCCCTCCCCCACCCCCCCCGCGGTGCTCAGGGTGGGGGCGGGGCTCCCCTCCCGCCCCTCCCCCTCCTGACCGCCCCTCCCCCACCCACAGCCCCGCCCGGCCCCGCGCGGCCGCGGCCCCTCCCCCCCCCGCGCTGGGGGAGAAGTACGGGCGGAACGAGTACGTGTGAGCGGAACCGAACCGGACCGGGCCGAACCGAGACCGGGACACCCCCGAAACAGCCCCGGAAACACCCCAGAATATCCCCAAAATATCCCCGAAATATCCCCAAAATATCCCCAAAATATCCCCAAAATATCCCCGGAATATCCCTGGAATATCCCCAAAATATCCCCAAAATATCCCCGGAATATCCCCAAAATATCCCCGAAATATCCCAAAAATATCCCCGGAATATCCCCGAAATATCCCCAAAATAGCCCCAAATTATCCCCAAAATTTCCCCAAAATATCCCCAAAATATCCCCAAAATATCCCCAAAATATCCCAACAATATCCCCACAATATCCCCCAAAACTGACCCGAAACTTCCCGAAATATCCCCAAAACCAGCGCAAATGTATCCCCAAAACATCCCCAAAATATCCCCAAAAATACCCAAAATATCCCCAAAAAAATCCCGAAAAATATCCCCAAAATATCCCCAAAATATCCCAAAATCCCGAAATATCCCCAAAATAGCCCCAAAATATCCCCAAAATATCCCCAAAATATCCCAAAAAATATCCCCAAAATATCCCCAAATATCCCCAAAATATCCCCAAAATATCCCCAAAATATCCCCAAAATATCCCCAAAATATCCCCAAAATATCCCAAAATATCCCCAAAATATCCCCAAAATATCCCTGAAATATCCCCAAAATATCCCCAAAATATCCCAAAATATCCCCAAAATATCCCAAAATATCCCCAAAATATCCCCAAAATATCCCCAAAATATCCCAAAAATATCCCCAAAATATCCCAAAATATCCCCAAAATATCCCCAAAATATCCCCAAAATATCCCCAAAATATCCCCAAAATATCCCAAAATATCCCCAAAATATCCCCCAAAATATCCCCAAAATATCCCCAAAATATCCCCAAAATATCCCCGAAACATCCCCAAAATATCCCCAAAATATCCCCGGAATATCCCCAAAATATCCCCAAAATATCCCCGAAATATCCCCAAAATATCCCCAAAAAAATCCCGAAAAATATCCCAAAAATATCCCCAAAATATCCCCGAAATAGCCCCAAAATATCCCCGAAATATCCCCAAATATTCCCAAAAATATCCCAAAATATCCCCAAAATATCCCCAAAATATCCCCAAAATATCCCTGAAATATCCCCAAAATATCCCCAAAAAAATCCCGAAAAATATCCCAAAAATATCCCCGAAATATCCCCAAAACTGACCCGAAACTTCCCGAAATATCCCCAAAACCAGCGCAAATGTATCCCCAAAACATCCCCAAAAATATCCCCAAAAATACCCAAAATATCCCCAAAAAAATCCCGAAAAATATCCCCAAAATATCCCAAACAATCCCAAAAAATATCCTCAAAAAACCCCCAAAACCATCCCAAAGTTATCCCAAAAATATCCCGGAATTATCCTGAACATATCCCCAAAAACTGACCCAAAACATCCCCAAAAAAAATCCCCAAAAAATCCCAAAAATATCCCAAAAAAATCCCAAAAATATCCCCAAAAAATCCCAAAAACATCCCCCAAAAATCCTTAAAATATTCCCAAAAAATCCAAAAGAATCTCCAAAATATCCTAAAAAATCCCTAAAATTTCCCAAAAAAATGCCAAAAAAACCCCCAACCCCCCCCCCAAAATATCCCAACAAATATTCCCAAAAATATCCCAAAAATGTCCCAAAAATATCCCAAAAATAACACCAAAAAATCCCGAAAATGTCCCAAAAATTATCCCAAAATATCCCAAAATTATCCTGGAATTATCCTGAAAATATAAAAAAAAACCCAAAAATATCCCTAAAACTGACCCAAAATATCCCCAAAAAAATCCCAAAATATCCCCAAAAGATCCCAAAATATCCCAAAAAATCCCCAAATTATCCCAAAAATGTCCCAACCCCCCCCCCCAAAATCTCCAAAATATTCCCAAAATATCCCCCCAAAAATCCCAAAAATATCCCGGAAATAAAAAAAAAAAAAAAAAAAAAAAAAAATCCCCCAAAATTTCCCCAAATTTCCCCAAAATGTCAAAATCTCCCCCAGGCTCCCCCTCCCAGTAAAGATGGAATAAAAACCAGTGACACCAGTTGGACTCCCAGTGACACCAGTTTGTCATTCCCAGTAACCCTCCCAGTGCTCCCAGTTTGGGTTCCCAGTAACCCCCAGTGCTCCCAGTTTGTCATTTCCAGTGACTGGTCTAAACTGGTCCAAACTGGTCCAGACTGGTGACCCGCTCTTGTGCCCCAGTGCCAAACTGGTGTCCTGCTCATCCTTACTGGTGCTGATACTGGTGCAGACTGGTCTGAACTGGGGACAGAACCAGTGCCCATACTGGCGCAAACTGGTCTGAACTGGTCTGAACTGGGGACAGGACCAGTGCCCATACTGGTGCAAACTGGTCTGAACTGGTATGAACTGGTCCATGCTGATCTGTACTGGCCTGTACTAGTCTGAATTGGCCCATACTGGTCTGAACTGGCCTGTACTGGTGCCTGTACTGGTCAGAACTGGTTCAAACTGGCAAACAGTGGTTCAGAAAGGCCTTTACTGGTTTGTACTGGCCCATACTGGTCTGTACTGGTAAGAACTGGCGCGTATCGCTGCCTGTACTGGTTCAAACTGGTTCGAACTGGTCCGAACCGCCGCGGTGGCTTCTCCTGCTCGCCAGGGGGCGCTGCAGCCCCGGGCGCTTCCGGCTCTGGCCTCGTTCCGTCTCTGTGGTTCCGGTTTGGGCTCCACCCACCTCTGGCGATTCCGGTTCTGGCTCCGCCCCCTCAGGGCGCTTCCGGTTTTCTCCCTCCCTCCTCTCTATGGTTCCGGTTTGGATTCCGCCCTCTCTTGGCGGTTCCGGTTTTATTCTCACGCCGCTCTCTGGTTCCGGTTTAGCCCCGCCCGTTCCGCCCCAGCAGCCAATCAGCGCGCGGGGGCGGGGCCAGAGCGGCGGAGCCGGAGCGACACGTGCGGGGGGTACTGGGGGCGCTGGGAAGGTGCTGGGGGGTACTGGGAGGGAATGGGGGTACTGGGATGGACTGGGAGGGACTGGGAGGGACTGGGATGGACTGGGAGGGACAAACTGGGAGCACTGGGAGGGACTGGGAGGGATTGAGGTGGTACTGGGGGATACTGGGAGGGGCTCCCCCATTTAGCCCCGCCCCCATTTAACCCCTCCCCTCTCCCCTTCCAGGTCCTTCAACCCCCCCCATGGAGGTGGGGGAGGGGCAGCAGCACCGGAAATGGGCAGGGCCCGCCCCCCCCGCCCCTCCCCGTGTTTCGCGCCGTGCCCTGGTGGGGGGAGGGGCGGGGCGGGGCCTGCCCGTGCTGGGGGGATGGGCGGCGCCCGTGCTGCTGCCCCGGGAAACCCCGCGGCTGCTGCGGGAGCTGCCGCCCCTCCCCCCGCACCTCTCCCACCTCAAACGGGTCCGGGCGGGGCCCGCGGGCAGCGAGATCCTGCTGGGGGCGGAGCCCGAGCACGGTACTGGGAGCACTGGGAGGGACTGGGAGGGACTGGGAGGGGATTGGGGTACACTGGGATGGGACTGGGGTGGACTGGGATGGGGCTGGGAGGCACTGGGATGGAGTGGGAGGGCACTGGAAGCTGTTATTGGTCTCACCAGTGGGTTACTGGTGTTACTGGGCGCTGTTACTGGTGTTACTGGGAGGGGTTACTGGTCTGTACTGGTCTCACTGGGGCTCTGGGCTCGCACAGGTCATGGAGCCCCCATCGATTACATCATCGTTGATGACGTCACCGATTATGTCACCGATTACGTCACCGCAACGCCCTGGGCTGAAACCGGGACCAGTACCACCAGTACCACCAGTACCACCAGTACCACCAGTACCACCAGTATGGCGCCCAGTTGGACCCGTTGGACCAGTTGGACCAGTGAGAGTGGCACTGCCAGTGTCACCAGTGCCACCAGTGCCACCAGTAACACCAGTAAGGCCATGGACATCAAGGGCAGCAGTGGCACCAGTACCACCAAGAACTCCAGTTCCACCAGTATGACCAGTTTCACCAGCGATTCTGGTGTCACCAGTGCCACCAGTATGACCAGTATGACCAGTGACTCCAGTCCCAGTAAGGACTCCAGTCCCACCAGTATCACCAGTCCCACCATTGCCCTCAATGTCCCTGATGTCCCCAGTGGCTCTGCTGTCCCCGGTGCCCCCAGTATAACCAGTGCCACCATGGACACCATTCCCAGTAAGGATCCCAATGTCCCCAATGTCCCCAGTGTCCCCCGCCCCTCCCCCGCCCTGGGCCCCCCGTTCCGTGTCCGTGTCCCCGGCCGTGTCCCGTGTCCCGGGCCCGAGTCCCTGCGGTGTCACTCTCAGGGTTTGTGGCCCTGGTGGCCGCGTGGCCCCGCCCCGTCAGTGCCACCGTCGCTGTCCCCGCGGGAGGCCTCGGTGGCCGCGGCCGCCATGTTGGTGGCGCGGGCGGCGGGCGGGCGGGCGGGGCGCGCGCTGGACGCGCGCTCGGGGCGGGTGCTGGGGTGGGCTGGGACAGGAGCGGGGCGCCCAGGGGACATCGGGGACATGGGGGACGGGGTGGCACCCGCTGTGCCACGCCACCATGCACTGCATCGCCCGCGTGGCGCGGGCGCGGCGCGGTGACGTCATCGGTGGGGACGGTGACGTCACGGGGAGGGCGCGGTGTCATCACCAGAAGGGCAGTGACATCATCGGTGGGGACGGTGACGTCACGGGGAGGGCACATTGTCACCAGCAGCACAGTGACGTCATCAGTGGGGACAGTGATGTCACAGGCAGGGCACAGTGTGGTCACCAGAAGGGCGATGACGTCATCGGTGGGAACTGTGATGTCACAGGGAGGGTGCAGTGTCACCAGCAGGGTGGTGACATCATCACTGGGGACACTGACATCATCACTAGGAACAGTGACGTCATCACTAAGGACAGTGACGTCACAGGAAGAGTGTGGTGTGGCCACAGGAAGAGCAATGACATCATCACCAGGGATAGTGACGTCATCACCGGTGACAGTGACGTCACAATAAGGATGCAGCGCGATCAGGGACGCCCCCGTGATGGGGACAAGGGACATGGTGATACCACAGCGAGCGCACGGTGTCACCAGCGGTGCCATGACGTCATCAGTGGGGGCGGTGACGTCACAGGGAGGGCGCGGCGCAGGGGACACCCCGGGGACGGCGGCTGCGGGGGAGGGGACGGCGGTGCCGGACCCAAAATCGCCAGGATGAGGGCTGGTGACAACGATGACCTCATCAACCACAGCTCTGCCATCAGTGACATCTCCATGGACCTTGGTGACAATAATGACGTCATCGACCCTTCCTGTGGTGACACCAATGACGTCATCAATCCCAAATCCGCCATCAGTGACAGCCCCATGGGCCCTGGTGACAATAATGACGTCATCAACCTCTCCATCGGCGACACCCCCCTGAACCTGACGGGTTTGGCGGCTGAGCACCCCGGCGATGATGTCACAGGCGACAGCGATGACGTCACCGCCCCCAAACCCGCCATCGGCGACACCCCCAGGGACTTCAGCGACACCAACGACATCATCGATGACATCATCAGCGCCATCAGCAGCGGCACCCCCATGGACCTGACGGGGTGGGTGATCCCGGGGGCGGCCGATGACGCCAGCGATGACGTCACAGATGGTGACGCTGACGTGAGGGGCGGGTACCTGCTGTCGGGCTGTGACGTGTTCGTGACGCGCGAGCCGTGCGCGCTCTGCGCCATGGCCCTGCTGCACGGCCGCGCCCGCCGCGTCTTCTACCGGGAACCCGGCCCGGGGGGCGCCCTGGGGACGCGGTACGGCCTCCACGGGAACCCCAGACTGAACCACAGGTACCGCGTGTGGCAGATGGGGCAAACTGGGAATGGGTGACAGTGACACTGGGGACACTGGGGACACGGTACGGGATCCATGGGAACCCCAAACTGAACCACAGGTACCGGGTGTGGGAGATGGGGCAAACTGGGAATGAGTGACAGTGACACTGGGGACACTGGGGACACTGGGGACGCGGTACGGCCTCCACGGGAACCCCCGACTGAACCACAGGTACCGCGTGTGGGAGATGGGGCAAACTGGGAATGGGTGACAGTGACACTGGGGACACTGGGGACACAGTACGGGATCCACGGGAACCCGAAATTAAACCATAAATACCGGGTGTGGGAGATGGGGCAAACTGGGAATACTGGGAATGGGTGATGGGGACAGTGACAGTGACATTGGTGACAGTGACATTGGGGACAGTGACAGTGACACATCGGGGACAGGCATTGGGGACATTGGGGACAGGGTCACCCCCAGTTAAACCAGGTACAGGCTGTGCACCATGGGGGGACAAACTGGGAATACTGGGAGAACTGGGAATAAAAGTGACAAAGTATTTTTGCAGAGTTTTTGGGGTTTGGGTTTTTTTGGATTTGGTGCCTCTGGGAATTTTCTCGGGAAAATTAAAAAAAAAATTAAAAAAAAAAACCAAACGGAACCAGAGCTGATCTGAAAATGTGCACGGGGTGGGGGTGGGTACTGGGGCACTGGGGGATACTGGGAGGACTGGGGGGATACTGGGAGGATACTGGGAGTAGTTGCAAAGGTTACTGGGAGCACTGGGAGCATACTGGAGAGGAAATTGGGAGCACTGGGAAGATTCTGGGAGGATACTGGGAGTGCTGGGACAGCACAAACCAGACAGCGATTGTTACAAAAATCCGCAAACCAGTGTAAACCAGTATAAACCGTTACAGACCAGAATAAACCAGTATAAACCGTTACAGACCAGAATAAACCAGTACAAACCGTTACAAACCACTATTAACAGCTCAAACCGCACGGTTAAAAAGCCGCATAAGCAACTGCCATAAGCACCTCCCACGTGACCCGCGGTATTTCCGGTTCTGCCCCGCGCAGGCGCAGTCAGAGTCTGGACACGGCGCCGGCTTTGTTGCAAGCGCCGGCGCCGCCCGCGTGACGTAATCACTGCGTCATCGCGTACGCGCTCATCACGTGCTGCCCGCGCATGCGGGGCAGGTCAGGATGTACCGCACTGACGATACTGAACCCGGCCCGCACCGCGGATCCCAACCCGCGCCGCCTCCGCTGAGCTCATGGCGCCTCTATCGCGACATGTTTGTGATATCGCGATAACCGCACCCATTACCGCCGCGCCCATTCCCGCCCCTGAATTCGCGCTTGTCGCGATCGGCGGCCCCAAAATCGGCGGTTTGGGACTCCCAGAATGCACCGCGCGCCTCATTTGCATAAGCGGCCCCAGTGAGGCCGGTACGGAGCAGTGACGGCTCCCAGTGACACCAGTGACACCAGTGACGGCTCCCAGTGACACCAGTGACACCAGTAACGGCTCCCAGTGACACCAGTGACACCACTGACGGCTCCCAGTGACACCAGTGACACCAGTAACGGCTCCCAGTGACACCAGTGACCCCCAGTTCCCTCCCAGTCCCTCCCAGTTCCCCCCAGTCCCTCCCAGTCCATCCCAGTCCATCCCTAATATGCATGTGGGGGGCGTGGCCACGGTTGTTTTCGCGCCAAAAATAGAAATTTATTGAACAATAAAATTTGGGGATTTTGGGGACCCCCAAAATGAGGCTGGAGGGATTTTTGGGGACCCCCCCCAAAAAATATTTTGGGCTCCAAAATTTTTTTTTTTTGGGGGGGGTCAGAGCGCGCCCCTGTGGCAGAGCAGGACCCGCGCCAGCAGCAGCAGCTCCGTCACCGCCGGGGGGACGCTGCGGAACGGCAGGGAAAGGTCAAAAACATCCCCAAAAAAATCCCAAAAAAATCCCAAAAAATTCCAAAATTCCCCAAATTCTCTCACCTGAGCGCGAGCGTGGCCCAAAGGGCGGGGCCGTCACATGCCCCGAGCCAGCCCAGGGCGAGCCCCAGAGCGGCGCCGGCGTGAGCGGCCAGAGCTGGGGACGGGGATGGGAAAATGAACCCCAAAAACAGCGGAGAGAGCCCAAAATAATCGGAGAGAGATCCCAAAAATATCACAGAGAGATCCCAAAAATAACAGAGAGATCCCAGAAATATGAGAGAGAGATCCCAAAAAATCCCACAGAGACCCCAAAAAGAAATCCAGCAGAGCGATCCCAAAAATCCACACGGAGATCCTAAAAAAATCTCACAGAGAGATCCCAAAAATATCACAGAGAGATCCCAAAAAATCACAGAGCGATCCCAAAAATCCACACAGAAAGAAACCAAAAATCCCACAGAGATCCCCAAAAAATTCCGCCCCATTTTCTTCCCCTCCCCTCAATTTTTGGGATCCCCTCCCCCATTTTTTAGGCTCCCCCCCCTCATTTTTGGGCTTCCCCTCCCCCTCAGTTTTTGGGCCCTGTCCCCCCATTTTTCGCCCTTCCCTATTTTTGGGGACCCCCTCCCCAATTTTGGGGTCCCCCCCCAGTTTAAGGATACAGCCCAGGCTCTGGCCCGGGTGGAACATGGAGACCCCCGAGAGGAACCCCAAAAACTCCACAGCGAGCAGCGCCAGGGACCCCCCGAGGGCGCCCCAAAACCTGCGGGGAGATTGGGGGGGTCAGGATTTGGAGTAACCCAAAAATCCAAAAAAAGAAAAAAATCACAAAAAAAACCCTCAAAATTCACAAAAAATCGCCCCCCAAAAACCCTAAAAAAATCTCCCAAAAAATCCCCCCAAAAATGCCCCAAAATTTTCCAAAATCCCCAAAAAAAAAAATTCTAAAATCCCCCAAATCCCAAAAAATTCCCAAAAAATCCCCCAAAACTTCCAAAATCATCTCAAAAAAATCCCCCCAAAAAATCCCCCAAATTTCCCAAATTATCCCCCAGAGACCCCCCAAATCTGTGAGGGGACCCCAGAAACCCCAAATTTGTTCTGTACTGGTCCCTACTGGTCTGTACTGGTTTATACTGGTTTATACTGGTTTATACTGGTCTATATTGGTCCACACTGGTCTATACTGGTCCACACTGGTTTATACTGGTTTATACTGGTTCTCACTCACCCAGGTTCCAGTTCCCCCATGGGGTCTTTGGGGGGGTCCTGGGGGGGAGGGGAAAAGGGGGCGGGGTCAGAGCTGGCCACACCCAAATGGAGTCTGCCCCTCCCCCACCATTGCCCCTCCCCCTTCCTGTGCCCCTCCCCCACCCGTTGCCCCTTTCCCTTTGCCCCTCCCCTTTTTCTTTGCCCCTCCCCCTTTCCTTTGCCCCCTTTTCTTTGCCCCTCCTTTCCCCTTGCCCTCCTCTTTTCCTTTGCCCTCCCTTTTTCTCTGCCCCTCCCCCTTTTTGACCCCCCTTTCCTCCCCTTTCCCTTTGCCCCTCCCCCTCTCCCATTGCCCCTCCCCTTTTCTTCCACCCCTCCCCCTTTCCTTTTGCCCCTCCCCCTTTCCCTTAACCCCTCCCCATTGCCCCTCCCCTTTCCCTGGCCCCTCCCCCACCCCGTGCCCTCCCCCTCACCCCGCCATCCTCAGCACCAGCCCCAGGTGCGCCACCAGCGCCAGGAACCGCGCGGGGAGCGGCGACATCTGCGGGGGAGGCGGGGAGGGGGGGAGGGCACCACCCCTCCCCACCCTGGGAATCCCTCATTCCCTCCCCCACCCTGTAAACGCCCTTATTCCCCTCCCCACCTTTTGGCCCCTCCCCACCCTTTTGGCCCCCGGCCGAGGCCACGCCCGCCGTGACGTAATGGTCACGTGGGGCTGGTCACGCGCGCGGTGCCGCACAGATCACGTGACCTGGCGGGGCTGGCCACGCCCCCTCCCGGGGCAGCGCCCGGAGAATGGCGGGCACTGGGTTATACTGGGGGATACTGGGATGTACTGGGGTGTTGGACTGGGCTATACTGGGTTATACTGGGCGATACTGGGTTATACTGGGCTATACAGGGCCGTACTGGGCTATACAGGGCCGTACTGGGTTATACTGGGCTATACTGGGTTATACTGGGCTATACTGGGCCGTACTGGGTTTTACTGGTTTATACTGGGCTATACTGGGTTATACTGGGCTATACTGGGTTATACTGGGCTGTACTCCCCCCACATTTCACCCTCCCCAATTTCACGACTCCCCAAATTCCTCCCCCCCCCCCCCCAAATTCCATCCCCCACCCCCCAAATTTCCCCCTCTCCCCCCCCAGAATTCCACCCCCTCCCCATTTCGGGACCCCCAGGATTTTGGGGACCCCCCCCAGTAAATCAGAATTCGGGGTCCCCCCCTCACGGACATGTAGAGTTTATTGTACACGTTTCACACCAGGATTTTGGGGACCCCCCCCAAAACCCCCCAAAAAACCCCCAAAAACCCCACCGGGGGTCCTGGGGGGAGGGGCAGAGGGGGGGTGGGGGAGGGGAGAAAAAAGGGGGGGACCCCCCCCCCTTAAAAAATAAATAAATAAATAAATGTTGGGGGGAAGGGCGGCAGTGACACCCGCCCCTCCCCCAAACCCCAAAATTTTATTTTTCCCTCCCCCCCCCCCAAAAAAATTCTCCATCCTTTGGGGGAGGGGCAAAATTTTGGGGATCCCCCCTCCAGAAAAAATAAATTTAAAAAAAAAAAAAAAAAAAATTTGGGGGTGCTCCATGCAGTGGGGGAGGGGCACAGAAAAGGGGGAGGGAGGGGCTGGACCCCAAAATCTCCCCCAAAAAATTTGGGGTTTCCCTCCCCCCACCCCCAAAATTTTTTGGGGTGACTCCTCCTTTCTTAAAGGGGGGGGAGGGGCGGTTTTGGGGACCCCTCCCCCAACTCCTCCCACATTTTTGGGGACCCCCCTGGTTCCCTCCTCCCAGGGGTGCCCCCCCTTTTTATTTTGGGGTTCCCCCCAATTTTGGGTCCCCCTTCCTTTGTAGGTTTTGGGGTTCACCCCACGATTTTTTTTTTTTTTGGGGGATCCCCCAATTTTGGGCTCCTCACCCCAAATTTTTTTGGGGTCCTCCCCCTCCCCCATATTTTCTTTGGGGTCACCCCCTCCCCCAAAATTCGGGGATCCTCCCCCCCCTTTTTTTTTCCCCATCCCCCCAAAAAACTTCTCCTGGATTTTGGGGCCCCCCCCACAAATATCCCATTTTTGGGGTCTCCCTCCAAATTTTGGGTCTCTCCCATTTTTGGGACCCCGCCCTCCCCAAAATTTTGGGGTCGTCCTCACTTTTGGGGTCCCCCCCCATTTTTAGGGGTCCCTTCATTTTTGGGGTCCCCCAAATTAGGGCCCCCCCATTTTTTGGGACCCCCGAATTTTGGGACCCTCATTTTTGGGTCCCCCCATTTTTAGGATCCCCAAAATTTTGGGACCCCCCCCTCCATTTCAGGCTCCCCCATTTTTGAGGTCCCCCATTTTTAGGGTTGCCCCAGTTTTTGGGGATCCCCCCAATTTTGGGACCCCCCCATTTCAAACACCCCCAAATTTTGGGACCCCCAATTTTCAGGCTCCCCCATCTTTAGAATCCCCCATTTTTGGGTTCCCCCCCAATTTTTTGGGGTCCCCCCTCATTTCTGGGGCAGTGAAATCCGGGGGTGGGGAGGAAGGAATTTTGGGGTCCCCTCCCCCACCCTCTGCACCCCAAAATCCTTCACGGGGGGGGAGGGGAAAGGGGGAGGGGCTGGAATGTTTTTTTTTGGGGGTGGGGGGGGGAAGGGCTCAGAATTTGGGGATGGGACACCCCAAAAATCGCCCCTAAAAAATTTGGGGGGGTCCCTTTGTGCTCAGCTCTGGGGAAGGGGGGGGGGACCCCCCAAAATCCCTCCTGGGGTGGGGGAGGGGGCCCTGGGGAGCCCCAAAATTCCCTCCTGAAGGGGGATGGGGGATGGGTGGGGGGAGGGGCGCCCCTCCCCCATCCTCCTCCCCCAGATTTTTGGGGTGCTCCAGGCTGGGCCCCTCCCCCAGCTCCCAGTTTTGGATTTTTTTGGGGGGGGAATTTTTGGGGGAGGATTTTGGGGGTGGGGTGGGGGGGGGAGGGGTCCCTGAGGGGGGAGGAGAGGGGTGAGGGAGGGGATGAGGGGGCGGGGCCGAAGGGGGGGCGGGGCCTGGCAGGGGCGGGGCTGGCGCCGTTAGGTGCTGAAATAAACTGAAAAAAAAAAAAAAAAATCTCATTAGCATCTCATTTGCATATTCCCACCCCTTATTTGCATATTTCCAACCCTTATTTACATACCAATAACTCCACCCACTCCCCACCTCATTTGCATTTACTTCCGGGTTAATTTGCATCTACTTCCTGGATTATTTCCATACACTTCCGGGTTAATTTGCATCTACTTCCTGGTTAATTTCCATACACTTCCTGGTTAATTTCCATCTACTTCCGGTTTAATTCACCTTCACTTCCGGTTAAATTTGCCTTCACTTCCGGCTCCGTTCTCCCATGTACTTCTGCTTGATTTGCATAGCCCCGCCCATTCCCCCCGCCCCGCCCCAATCCCATTGCTAATTTGCATATCCCACCTTCCTCATTAGCACGCCTTGTTAATTACAGCCCACCCTCATTTGCATATCCCAAACCCCTCATTAACATATTTAGAATAATTAATTCCCCCACCTTAATTGATAATTATTAATTTTCTGTCTCTACCCCCATTTGCATTAATTAATCTTTAATGTTGCTGATCCCTCCCCCCTCATTTGCATATATAGACTAATTAATTTGCGTGTTCCCGCCCTAATTAGCATCTCATTTGCATAATTGGCGCGCTCACCAATGATGATGATGAGGACGATGGCGCAGATCACGCCCAGGATGATCATCATCTGTGGGGGGAAATTCGGCAGTTTTGGGGCGGTTTTGGGAATTTTTTTGGATTTTCGGTATTTTTGGGGATTTTTTGGAATTTTTGGGGGGATTTTGGGAATTTTTGGGGGATTTTGGGAATTTTGGGGGATTTTGGGAATTTTTTGGGGTGGATTTTGGGCTGATTTGGGGCTTGGGGGAATTTTGGGGTTTTTGGGGATTTTTTTAGGGATTTTAAGAAAATTTGGG
Organism: Muscicapa striata striata; assembly: GCA_030060385.1. Lineage (NCBI taxonomy): Eukaryota > Metazoa > Chordata > Aves > Passeriformes > Muscicapidae > Muscicapa > Muscicapa striata. The sequence continues at coordinate 103,923 of JAREIS010000525.1, read as the reverse complement.
GGGTTTATAGGGAATTTTAAGGGGTTTTTGGGGGGATTTTTGGGGTTTTGGGGGAATTTTGGGGGTTTTTGGGGTTTTTTGGGCTGCATTTAGGGGGAATTTTGGGCATTTTTGATACCTTGAGATCCTTCCACCAGAACTTGAGCTTGGGGCCATTTTGGGTCCATTTCAGGACATTTTGGGGTGATTTTGGCCAATTTTGGGTTGATTTTAGTCAATTTTGGGTAATTTTGGGGTAATTTTGGGTCGATTTGAGTAAATTTTGGGTCGATTTTGGCCATTTTTGGTACCTTGAGGTTCTTCCACCAGTACTTGCGCTTGAGCTTGGCCGCGCTGGTCTCGAACTGGGAGGCCCCGGCCTGGAGGGCGTCGGCGCGATCGTCCAGCTCGGACAGCTTCTGGTCACGCTCCAGCACCTTGTCCACGTTCACCCGCATGATGTCCACTACCTGAGTGACCAGAGTGACCACTGACTGACCACTGAGTGACCAGAGTGACCACAGAGTGACCAGAGTGACCACAGGGCTCAGAGCTCAGTGGTCAGTGCCAGGACAGCTTCTGGTCACGCTCCAGCACCTTGTCCACGTTCACCCGCATGATGTCCACTACCTGAGTGACCAAAGAGTGACCACAGGGCTCAGGGGGCTCTAAGTGACCACAGAGCTCGAGGGGCACTCTGGTCATAGCCAGGGGTCAGTGGTCAGTGAGGGATCAGAGTGACCACAGGGGCCAGAGTGACCACAGGGATGGGGCAGAGTGACCACAGGGCTCAGGGGTCAGTGATGGCCACGGTCACAGCCAGGGGTCAGTGGTGAGAGACCTGGGGACTCAGAGTGACCACTGACCACACGCACTGACCACTGACCACACCACTGACCACTGACCACACCCACTGACCACACCCACTGACCACACCCACTCCCACTGCCCCCTCCCCCACTGGTCACTCCCGCCCCTCCCCCACTGCCCACACCCACACTGACCACCCCCCAGCGGTCACTCCGGCCCCTCCCCCACCTCGTCCACTTGGGCCTGGGTCTGCTGCAGCCGCCGGTTGCTGGTCAGGTTGGGGGGAGGGGCGGGGGGTCCCCCCCCTTCGCCCGCGGCGGGGGGAGGGGCGGCGGGGGCCGAGGGCGCCGACCTGGCCAGAGAGAGAAGGGCAGTGGTCACTCAGTGGTCACTCACCCAGCGGTCACTCACTCAGCGGTCACTCACTCAGCGGTCATTTGGGGAAAACAGCCAGAGTGACCCCAGAGTGACCACAGGGATGTCCCCAGAGTGACCCCAAAGTGACCACAGGGGTGTCCCAAATGTCCCCAGAATGACCACAGGGGGTCCCCAAAATTTGAGTGACCCCTGGGGTGTTCCTAAAGTGACCCCAGGGGGTCCCCAATGTCCGAATGACCCCCAGAGTGTCCCCAGAGTGTCCCCAGAGTGACCCCAGTGTCTGAGTGACCCCTGGAATGTCCCCAGTGTCTGAGTGACCACCAGGACGTTCCCAGGGTGTCCCCAAAGTGACCCCAGGGTGTCCCCAGGATGTTCCCAATGTCCCCAGAGTGTCCCCAGTGACTGAGTGACCGCAGAGTGTCCCCAGAGTGACCACAGGGTGACCACAGTGAGTGACCCTGGGGTGTCCCAAGTGTCCAAGTGACCCCCCCAAAGGTCCCCAATGTCCCCAGAGTGACCACAGGGATGTCCCCGGGGTCTGAGTGACCACAGAGTGACCACAGGGATGTCCCCAAAGTGACCCAAAGGGGGAACTCCAAAATCTGAGTGACCACAGGAGTGACCCCAATGTCCGAGTGACCCCCCAGGGTGTCCCCAATGTGTCCCCAATGTCCCCAGAGTGACCCCAAAGGGGGGAACCCCAAAATCGGAGTGACCCCAATGTCCCCTCCCCCACCCCAGTGACCCCCCCCCGCCATGTCCCCACAGTGACCTCGCCCCTCCCCCATCCCGCCCCTCCCCCCTCCCCTCGGGGGGGTCCCGCTATCCCAGCCCCTCCCCCACCCCCCTCCCCCCTTTCCCGCGCGATGGGGGAGGGGCGAACCCTCCGCAGAGGTGGGGGAGGGGCTCCGGGATTTTTTTTTCCCACCCTCCCCCACCCCCCGGATTCTGCGTCGGATTCTAAAAATAGAACCCGGGGGGGAGGGTGGAGTGGGGGAGGGGCGCGTCCCAGCGCTCCCAGTTTGGGCTCCCAGCGCTCCCAGTTCCCCCCCGAGGTGGGGGAGGGGGGGATGGGGGGAGAGGGGCGTTTTGGGGGGGGGGGGTCCCCAAGATTTCGCAGCGCCCCAAAGGCGCGGTGGGGGGGGGGGGAGGGCAGGGGGGTGCGGAGGGTGGGGAGGGGGCTGGGGGTGCCCGGGGGTCTCGGGGGTCCCGGGGGGGGGGGAGGGGTCGAGCCCCCCACTCACATCCCGGAGCGGAGCGCGGTCGGTGCGGCGGAAAATGGCGGCGGGGGCGGCGCGAAACATCCGGGAACCGGGGGGGGGAGGGGGAGGGGAGGGGGGGTTTGGGAAAGGGGGGAGGGGTGGGAAAAGGGGGATCAGTGGGGTCCCTCTGAGGTCTCTGGGATTTTTGGGATTTCTATGGGTTTCTATGGGGTCCCTATGGGGTCTGTGGGGTCTCTATGGGGTTTTGGGGGTCTCTGGGATTTTTGGGGTCTCTGTGGGTCTCTATGGGGTCTGTGGGGTCTCTATGGGACCAGTGGGGTCCCTCTGGGGTCTCTGGGATTTTTGGGGTCTCTATGGGGTCTATGGAGTCTCTATGGGATCTGTGGAGTCTCTATGGGGTATCTGTGGGGTCTATGGGGTCTGTGGGGTCTCTCTGTGTCCCTATGGGGTCTCTATGGGATCCCTATGGGATCAATGGGGTCTCTATGGGATCAATGGGGTCTCTATGGGATTTTTGGGATTTCTATGGGGTTTCTGTGGGGTCTCTATGGGGTTCTGGGGGTCTCTATGGGGTCTGTGGGGTCTCTATGGGGTTTTGGGGGTCTCTGGGGTTTTTGGGGTCTCTGTGGGGCCCGGCCCCTCCCCCACACAAACACTCCCAGTAAAACCAGAACAATTTTATTGGGGGTGGGGGGGGAGGGGCAGGAGACCCCCAAATAACGGGGGCCCCAAAATAAAACCGGGGGGGTCAGCGGTCACTGGGCAGTGTCCTGGAGGGTCAGTGGTCACTCAGGGTCACTGGGCAGTCAATGGTCACTCAGGGGTCACTGGGCAGTGTCCTGGAGGGTCAGTGGCCACTCAGGGGTCACTGGGCAGTGTCTGAGGTTTTGGGGGGTCAATGGTCACTCAGGCGTCAGTGGTCAGTCATTGGTCACTCAGGGGTCACCGGGCAGTGTCCAGGGGAGTCAGTGGTCACTCAGTGTCAGTCAGTGGTCACTCAGGGGTCACCGGGCAGTGTCTTGGAGGGTCAATGGTCACTGGTCAGTGTCCTGAGTCTGGGGGTTCAATTTCTGGGGCTTGGACTCAATGATCAGGGGTGTCAATGGTCACTCAGTGGTCACTCGAGGCTCACTGGTCACTCAGTGGTCACTCAGGGCTCACTGGTCAGTGGCCAGGACCCTCCTGGAGTGGCCCCTGCCCCAGGGGTACCCCAGGACCCGCAGGGGCAGTCAATGGTCAGTCAGTGGTGCCGATGGTCAGTCCGTGCTGTCCGTGGTCAGTCTGTGGTCACTCAGCGGTCACTCAGCGGTCAGTTGGGGCAGTACCCAGGGGGCAGGACCCTCCTGGAGTGGCCCCTGACCCAGGGGTGCCCCAGGACCCGCAGGGGCAGTCAATGGTCAGTCAATGGTGCCGATGGTCAGTCTGTGCTGTCCGTGGTCAGTCCGTGCTGTCTGTGGTGACTCTGTGGTCACTCAGGGTCACTCAGCGGTCACTCAGCGGTCAGTTGGGGCAGTACCCAGGGGGCAGGACCCTCCTGGAGTGGCCCCTGACCCAGGGGTGCCCCAGGACCCCCCTCAGGCCCAGCCTCTGGGCCGGGACTCGCTGCAGCAGCCGCTGGATCAGATCCCGCGCGCCCTCGGGGATGTGGGGGGGGAAGTGCAGGTCCACCTGGGGGAGGGGCACAGGTGAGACACGTCAGAGACAGGTGTGCACCACATGTGTCCAGATGTGCCATTCTGGGGGCTTTGGGGGCAGTTTGGGGTGATTTTAGAGCAGCTTTGGCTCCGTTTTATGGGGATTTTGGGACCCAGGTGTGCCCCTGATGCGTCGAGGTGTGCAGAGGTGTGCCCAGGTGTGCACCAGATGTGTCCAGATGTGTGACTTTGGGGCAGTTTGGGGGGATTTTGGATCAGCTTAGGTCAGTTTCGGGTTTGTTTAAGGCAATTTTGGGTCAGGTTTTTGGGGATTTCCATGCCCAGCTGTTCCAGCTGTGCTCACCTGGGTGATTTTGGGTCAATTCTGTATTGATTTTGGGTCAGTTTTGGGTGACTTTGGTGCCGTTTGGGTCAGGTTTGGGTGATTTACGGTCAGTTTTGGGTGATTTTGGCTCAGTTTTGGGTGATTTTGCCACCATTCTCAGCAGCTTTGCCTCATTCTCACAGGGATTTCACCACCCAGCTGTGCCCCAGCTGTTCCAGCTGTGCTCACCTGGGTGATTTTGGATCAATTTTGGGTGATTTTGGTGCCGTTTGGGTCAGGTTTGGGTGATTTTGGGTGATTTTGGCTCAGTTTTGGGTGATTTTGCCACCATTCTGAGCAGCTTTGCCCCATTCTCACAGGGATTTCACCACCCAGCTGTGCCCCAGCTGTTCCAGCTGTGCTCACCTGGGTGATTTTGGGTCAGTTCTGTGTTGATTTTGGCTCAGCTTTGGGTGGTTTTGGCTCAGTTTTGGCTGACTTTGGCGCCGTTTTGAGCACCTTTCCCCCATTCTCACGGCGATTTCTCCGCCCAGCTGTGCCCCAGCTGTGCCCCAGCTGTTCCCCAGCTGTTCCAGCTGTGCTCACCTGGGTGATCCTCCTGTAGGTGTCGGCAGCCGAGGCGCTCTCGAAGGGGGGGTGCCCGGCCAGCAGCTCGTAGCACAGCACCCCCAGGCACCACAGATCCACCTTCTCGTCGTGGCCCCCGCCCTCCACCATCTCGGGGGGCAGGTAGTCCAGGGTCCCGCACAGGGTGCGGCGCCTGCGGGGTTAAACGCACAGCTGGGCACAGCTGGAGGCTCCAGAGGTGCGGCACAGTCACCCAGCTGTGCCCAGCTGTGCCCCAGTCTCGCCAAATCTGCCGTCTGGAGCCACTCCCCAGCCCCCAAACCCCCTCCCAGCTGTGCCCCAGGTGCATCCAGATGTGCCCCAGATGTTCCCCAGGCTCACCTGAAGGAGGGGACCGGCCCGGACCCCCCTAAATCCACCATTTGGAGCTGCTTTCTACCCCCAAATCTGCCATTTGGAGCCATTTTTCATCCCCCAAACCCCTCCCTGCTGTGCCCAGATGTGCCCCAGCTGTGTCCTACCTGTCCTAGGTGTGCCCCAGATGTTCCCCAGCCTCACCTGAGGGAGTGGCCGTGCCCAGACCACCCCAAACCCGCCATCTTGAGCCATTTCTCATCCCCCAAAGCCCTCCCAGGTGTCTCAGGTGCCCCCCAGGTGTATCCAGCTGTCCCAGGTGTCTCAGCTGCCCCCCAGGTGTATCCAGCTGTGCCCCAGGTGTGCCCCGGGCTCACCTGAGCGAGGGGGCGTGCACGGACCAGCCGAAGTCGGCGATCTTGAGCTCTCCCTTGAGGCCCAGCAGGAGGTTCTCGGGTTTGATGTCGCGGTGGATCACCTTGCGCCCGTGGCAGTACAGCAGCGCGTCCGCCAGCTCCTCCATCAGCTGCGCCCGTTTGGGGGGTCAGGGCACCCCAAAACCCACACGGGCACCCCAAAAATGGATTCGGGGCACCCCAAAACCCCCAGAGCCCACACGGGTACCCCCAGAATGCCCCCAGGAACACCCACATTGCCCTCAGGAGCTCCGGGGGGCTTTTGGGGTCCCTGGTTCAGTTTTTGGGTAATTCTGGGGTGATTTTGGGGTCCCTGATTCCAATCTTGGAGTGCCTGAGGGGTCTTTGGGGTCCCTGATTCCGATTTTGGGGTGATTTTGGGGTCTCTGATGCGGTTTTGGGGTGATTTTGGGGTCCCTAAATCAGTTTTTGGGATTGGGATATTTAGGGGGTTTTGGGGTCCCTGATCCCGTTTTGGGGTGACTTTGGGGTTTTTGGGGTCCCTGATCCTGATTTTGGGGTGATTTGGGGTTTTTGGGGTCCCTGATTTCAATTTTGGGGTGCCTGGGGTTTTTTGGGGTCCCTGATCCCGATTTTGGGGTGATTTTGGGTCCCACCGTGGCCGTCCTGGTGGCGTCCAGCCGCCGGCAGCGCTGCAGCTCCTTGTAGAGCTGCCCTGGGATTTTGGGGTGCCCGGGGGGTTTTTGGGGTCCCTGATCCCGATTTTGGGGTGATTTTGGGGTTCTGGGGTCCCACCGTGGCCGTCCTGGTGGCGTCCAGCCGCCGGCAGCGCTGCAGCTCCTTGTAAGCTCCCCCCGGGGCGCGAATTCCAGGATGAGGAAAACTCGGCGCCGGTCGTGGAAATAATTGTAGAGCCTGAGAACATTGGGGTGCCTGGGGGGACCCCAAAAATGAGAATTCCCCAAAATTTGGAGCCTCCCAGAGACCCCCACAACTCCCCCAGGGACCCCAAAATTCTCACAGAAATCCCCTCCCAAAAACGCCCCCCATCCAGGTCACTAATGGTACAGTCCGAGCATTTCGGGGTCCCAAAAATGAGAATCCCCAAAATTTGGAGCCTCCCAGAGACCCCCACAACTCCTCAGGTGTGTCCCAGGTGTGTCCCTGTGTATCTCAGGTGTGTTCCAGGTGTACCCCAGCTGTGTTTTCCCCCTCAGGTGTATCCAGGTGTGCCCCAGGTGTATTTTCCCCTCCCCAGGTGTGTCCCTGTGTATCTCAGGTGTGTCCCAGGTGTGTTTCTTTCTCTCTCTCAGGTGTGTCCCAGGTGTATTTCCCTCCCTCATGTGTATCTCAGGTGTGTCCCAGGTGTATTTCCCTCCCCCCAGGTGTGTTTCTCTCCCCCCAGGTGTGTTTGTCTCCCCCCAGGTGTACCCAGGTGTGTCCCAGCCGTACCTGAGGTGTGCCTGGATCTCGATCTCCCTCCTCAGCTGATGCTCCACCCCCTCCTGCTCCACCTGGGACTTGAAGAGCACCTTGAGGGCCACCAGGAATCCCGAGCGCCGCTCCCGCGCCAGGTAAACGTTGCCGAACTTGCCCTTGCCCAGGGGCCGGCCCACCTCGAAATCCTCCAGCGAGAACAGGCGCCTGGGGGGGGGACAGGTAAGGGACACCTGGGGACACACCTGGGGACAGGTTAGGGACACCTGGGGACAGGTTACAGACACCTGGGGACAGGTTAGGGACACCTGGGGACACCTGGGGACAGGTTAGGGACACCTGGGGACACCTGGGGACAGGTTAGGGACACCTGGGGATAGGTTACAGACACCTGGGGACACCTGGGGACAGGTTACAGACACCTGGGGACAGGTTACAGACACCTGGGGACACCTGGGGACAGGTTAGGGACACCTGGGGACACCTGGGGACAGGTTAGGGACACCTGGGGACAGGTTACAGACACCTGGGGACACCTGGGGACAGGTTAGGGACACCTGGGGACAGGTTAGGGACACCTAGGGACACCTAGGGACAGGTTACAGACACCTGGGGACAGGTTAGGGACACCTGGTGGCACTTGGGGACACAGCTGGGGACACCTTTGGAAACCTGGGGACAGGTGAGAGCACCTGGGGACACAGCTGGGGAACATTCCTGACTTGGGGTCCCCCCAGTGCCACCCTTGGGGTCCCAGTGTCACCCCAGTGTCACCGTGGGGTCCCCCCGTGTCCCCTCCCCCCCGAGCCCCCCACTCACACGGGTGGGGGAGGGGCTGGCACCGTGCTGGGCTCCAGGGGCACCCGGCCCGCTCCTGGGGGGGCAAATTGGGGAGGGGTCAGCACCCCAAAACAGCCAAAACCACCCCAAAACCAGCCAGAAACAGCCCTGAGACACCCCAAAAACAAACACCCCAAAACCAGCCCTGGGACCCCAAAAACACCCCAAACACACCCCAAAAACACTCCAAAAACACCCCAAAACCAGCCCAAAACCACCCCCAAAACAGCCAAAAAAACCCACTCCAAAAACAGCCAAAAACACTCCAAAAACACCCCAAAACCAGCCAAAACCAGCCCAAAACCAGCCCTGAGACACCCCAAAAACCAACACTCCAAAACCAGCCAAAACCACCCCAAAACCACCCCAAAAACAAACACTCCAAAAACACCCCAAAAACAGCCCTGGGACCCCAAAAATGGACTGAGAACTGCCAAAAAAACTGGCTGGGAACAGCGCTGGGGCCCCAAAACCCCCCCAGGACCCCCCAAATCCACTCCCCCCCTTACCTGGCAGCGCTTTCCCGGGTGGCTCCGAATTTTGGGGGTCCTTGCGAGGCACCCGGAGTGGGGGATGGGCCAAAATCTGGGGGATGGGGGAGGGGGACACGGGCAGGGGTCACCCCAAAATCCCCCCCAAAAACTGGGGAGGGGGGACCCCCCAAAACTGGGGAGGGGGTTTCACCTTGGTCAGGGTGGGGGCCACGTTCTCCTTCTGTGCCATCCTGGGGGGGGAAAAAGGGGGTGGGGGGACGCCAAAATTCATCAGAGAACCCTAAGAATTCATCAGGGAATCCCAGAAATTCATCAGGGAACCCCAAAATGCATCAGGGACCCCCCAATTTCCCTCAGAAATCCCCTCAGGACCCCCTAATTTCCCCAGAAATCCCCTCGGGACCCCCCAATTTCCCTCAGAAACGCCCTCAGGACCCCGAAATCCCTTCAGGACCCCCCCAATTCCCCTCAGAAACGGCCTCAGCACCCCTCAATTCCCTCAATATCCCCTCAGAACCCCCCAATTCTCAGAAACCCCCTCAGGACCCCCAAAAAATCCCCCCTAAAACGCCCCAAGCTCCCGTTCCTCACCCGCCGCCCGTCTCTGTCGCCGCCACCGCTTCAAATTTTCGCCCGGCGCGCTCCCATTGGTCCGCTGCCCCCGAATCCCCGCCCACCCGCCGCGCTGCCATTGGTCCGCTCGGCCGACTCCCCGCCCAGCCGCCGCGCGCTGCGCTCCCATTGTTTGCTATCTGACTAAACCCCGCCCACTGCCGCTCGCTCGGCGCTGATTCGTGGCTGCGGGGGCGGGAAAAGCGTAGAGCGGCCAATCAGCGCACGGCACGCGCGGTCACGTGGGGAGGCGGCGGCCATTTTGTGCTCGGCTGTTCTGCCCGGTAACAGGGGCGGGGCCGAGAGGGGGGCGGCCAATCAGGGAGCGGGGGACCAGTATGGAACACTATAGACCAGTATGGACAGTATGGACCAGTATAGACCAGTATGGACCAGTGCAGACCAGTATGAACCAGTATGGGCCAGTACAAAGCAGTTTTGGCCACCATGAGCAGTGCAAGCCAGTATGGACCAGTACAGACCAGTATGGACTATTATAAACCAGTTCAAACCAGTACAGACAAGAATAAACCAGTGTAAGGCACCGCAATTTAGTGCAAACCAGTAAATTCAGGAAAATTTGGGGAAATTTCAGGAAAAATTTGGGGAAATTTCAGGAAAAATTTGGGAAAAATTTCAGGGAAAATTTGGGAAATTTCAGGAAAAAATTGGGAGAAATTTCAGGGAAATTTGAGGGGGAAATTCAGGGAAATTTTAGGGGAATTTCAGGAAAAAAACTTTGGGAAATTTCAGGAATTTTTGGGGAAATTTCAGGAAAATTTGGGAGAAATTTCAGGAAAATGTGAGGGGAAATGTCAGGAAAATTTGGGGAAATTTCTGGAAATTTTGGGGGAAATTTCAGGGAAAAATTTGAGGAAATTTCCGGGAAATTTGGGGACCCTCTCGCCTCCCCCCGACGAAATGACCAAAAAAGGATTTATGCAAATTTATTTAAATTAGGGGATCGACCCCAAAAGGAAGGGGGGTTGGATTTCGGGGTCCCAGTTTGGGATTTTGGGATTTGTGGGGTCCCAGTTTGGGATTTTGGAATTTTTGGGGTCTGTCACTCAGGATTTTGGGGGGTTTTTTGGGGTTTTTGGGATTTTTGGGGTCAGGATTTGGGGTTTATTTGGGGCTTTTGGGGGTGCTGATTCTGATTTGGGGACTTTGGGGGTCAGGAGTTGGGATTTTTGGGGTCAGGAATTGGTATTTCGGGGCCCGAGGTCGGGCAGGGAGCGCACGAAGGCGCTGCCGGAACAGGGGCGTGGATTTGGGTTTTTGGGGTCTGTCAATCAGGATTTTGGGGTATTTTGGGGGGTTTTTGGGGTTTTTGGGGACGCTGATTCTGATTTTGGGGTCAGGAATTGGGATTTCGGGGCCCGAAGTAGGGCAGGGAGCGCACGAAGGCGTCCAGGCGCTGCCGGAACAGGATGCTCTGCACCGGCGCCCGGGGCGGGCACTGCGGGTTCTTCACAACCAGCTCCACAAAAAGCTGCAAAAAAAAACAAATTCGGGGAAATTTGGGGCGTTTTTGGGGCTCACGGGGCTGGAGATGGGGAGAGTTGGGAGATGTGGGATAGATTTGGGATATATTTGGGATATTTTGGGATATATTTTGGGATATTTTGGGATATTTGGGATTTTGGGATATATTTGGGATGTATTTGGGATATTTTGGGATATATTTTGGGATATTTTGGGATATTTGGGATTTTGGGATATATTTGGGATATTTTGGGATATTTGGGATGTATTTTGGGATATATTTGGGATGTATTTGGGATGTATTTGGGATGTATTTGGGATATTTTGGGATATTTGGGATGTATTTTGGGATATATTTGGGATGTATTTGGGATATTTTGGGATATTTGGGATGTATTTGGGATATATTTGGGATATATTTTGGGATATATTTTGGGATATATTTTGGCATATTTGGAGGGGTTTTGGGATGGTTTTGGGATGTTTTTGGGGCTCTCACGTTGCTGTAGATGTGGGTATATTGGGATATATTTTGGGATATTTTGAGGGGGTTTTTGGGATACATTTTGGGATATTTTGGATATATTTTGAGATATATTTTGGGATATTTTGGATATATTTTGGGATACATTTTGGGATACATTTTGGGCTATTTTGGGCTGTATTTTGGGATATTTTGGGAGGCTCTCACGTTGCTGTAGATGTGCTGCAGCGCCTCCCGGGCGCTGGCCACGCCCAGGTCCGTGTTGAGCACCAGGCGCAGCCCCGAGGGCGTCTCCAGGTAATGCAGCCGGTACTTGCTGGTGTGGAACGACACGAACCCGTCCCGCCCAGACCCGATAAGGACTGAAAACTCCCAAAAAAACCCAAATTCCTCATTCCCAAACCCCAGAGAATCGGCTCCACCCCAAAACCCCGAAATCCGCAGCGAAATCGGCTCCGATTTGATCAAAATCCTCAAAATCCCCCAAAAATCCCCCCAAAAAGCCCTAAAAAACTCCCAAAATTCCCAAAAAAACCCCCAAAGATTTCCCAAAAAAACCCCAAAAATTCCTAAAAATTATCAAGAATTTGCAAAAAAAAAATCCCAAAATTTTCTCCAAAAATTCCCAAATTTTCCCCCAAAATTCCCCCCAAATTTCCCCAAAAATCCCCAAAATTCCCCAAATTTTCTCCAAATTTCCCCCAAATTCCCCAAATTTTCCCAACACTCCCCAAATTTGGATACATGTCCGTGGGACTCATCTTGGCCACGAAGGATCGGAGCGAGAAGAGCATCCCGAACATCAGCTTGAACTCCTGCAATGGGAAATTGGGGAAATTTGGGAATTTTGGGAATTTTGGAGAGTTCCCCAAAAATGCCCTCCAAACTCCCCAGAATTTCAAAAAAAAATTCCCTCAAAAATTTGTTAAAATCCCGAAAAATCGCAAAAAAAAAATCCCAAAGAATTCCCCTAAAAAATCCAGAATAATTCCAATAATTCCCCAAAATTTTCCAAAAAAAAAAAAAAAAATCCAAAAAAATTCCAAAAAAATTCCCCAAAATTCCCAAAATTCCCAAAAATTCCCAAAAAATTCCCAACCTCCTCCTGAGGGATTCCCGGGGGTCTCCTCCGGTGCCACTCGCTGTAGAAGAGGCAGGACCCGCCCCGGTCGAAAATGTACAAATTGTGGATGGTCATGGAGCCCAAAATTCCCCAAAAATTCCCCAAAAATTCCCCAAAAATTCCTCAAAAATTCCAGGAGTCCAAAATCCAAACGTGGAGCCCAAAAAAATCTGGGAATGAGGCGAAAATTCCTGTGGGGAAGAGAGAAAATGGAGATTTGAGAGGAAAAATTGAGATTTTATCCCGAATTTTAAAACACAAAAATTCCCTAAAAAGTCCCAAAAAATTCCAAAAGAATTCCCCTAAAAGTTCCCAAAAATTCCCCAATAAATTCCCCGAATTAAAAAAAAATCCCAAAAATCCCCCGAAAAAAAAATTCCCAAAGAAAAAAAAAAAAAAAAAAAGCCCCTAACAAAATTCCTCAAATTAAAAAAAAAAAAAAAATTCCCCAAAGTTCCCCCAAAAATTCTTCAAATTAAAAAAAAAAAATCCAAAAAATTCCCCCCAAAATTCTGAATTTCCTCAAAAAATTTCGAAAAAATTCCCCCCAAAATTCCTCCACAAATTCCCAAAATTCCCAAAAAATTCCGGGAGGAGACCAAACCCACCCAGTGCTCCCAGTATAAACCAGTATAGACCAGTATAGCTAAGTAGGGACCAGTATAAACCAGTATAGACCAATAGAAACCAGTATAGACCAGTATAAACCAGTATGGACCAGTATAAACCAGTAAATCCCAGTGCTCCCAGTATAACCAGTCCCAGAAAATCCCAGTATCCCCCAGCGTTCCCAGTAGAACCAGTACCAGGGCTCCCAGTATCTCCCAGTTCCCCCAGTTCCCCCAGTTCCCCCCAGTCCCCCCCAGTTTCCCCCAGTCCATCCCAGTCCCCCCCAGTTCCCCCCAGTCCATCCCAGTTCCCCCAGTTCCCGCTCGCCTCTTCCCGCCGCCTTCACTTCCGCCCGGCTTTCGCTTTTCTGTGACGTCACTTCCGTTTTCCGCCCAAACACAACATGGCGGCGCGGACGGAACGCTCGTCAGTGGGCGGGGCCAATCCCTTATATAGACACAACCATATAAGGAATAAAAAGGCGTGGTCATGCTTTGGAGTGGGCTTGGCTTAGTCTTGATTGACAGCTCCGGCGCGGTGGGCGTGGCCTCTCTCGTTTCCCGCCAATTTGGGGCCCTTTGGGGGTCTCCGGGGTCCCAAAATCCCCCCTCGGAGTGTCCCCAGCAATGTCCCCGACACGGGACACCCCCAGGACCCCCCCAGTGTCCCCACGTGTGTCCCCTCCCCAGAAACCCCCCCAGAGCCGCCCCCCGCAATGTCCCCGTGTCCCTCTCCAGTGTCCCCCCGTGTCCCCCCCACCCCTCCAGAGCCCCCCCGGGCACCCCCCAAACGTCCCCCGAGTGTCACCCCCAATGTCCCCCGAACCCCCAGAGCCCCCAGAGTCCATCAGGACCCCCCCCCAAAATGTCCCCACGTGTGTCCCCCCTCCCCAAACCCCCCCGGGACCCCCCCAATGTCCCCTCGTGTCCCCCCCCTAGAAACCCCCCCACCCCCCCCGAGTGTCCCCAGTGTCACCTCTCCGCCCCTCCCCCATTAATCCGATTTGCCCCGAGGGGGGGTTGGGATTAGGGCCCCCCGCCCCTCCCCCCGCCCCCCGCCGCCGCGCAGCGCAGACGGAGCGCGGGGACCCGGGACAGCGCTGCGACCCCCCGGCACCCCGAAACCCCCGGGACCCCCAAACACCCCAGAACCCCAAAATCCCCCAGGACCCCAAACCCCCTGGGACACCCCCAAAATCCCTCGGGGATCCCTGGGAAACTCCCAGGACCCCCAGGACCCCCAAACCCCAAAATCCCCCGGGACCCAAACCCCCCAAACCCCGGACCCCCCAAATCTCGGGGAACCCCCCAAATCCCCGGGACCCCCCCGGAACTCTCGAACTACCCCCCCAGCACCTGCGGACAGGTAAGAGAGACCCCCCCAAAGGTGAGGGAACCCCCCAATTAATGAACCCCCCAATTAATGAACCCCCAATGAACCCCCCAATTATTGAACCCCACAATTAATGGACACCCCCAATTGATGGAACCCCCCCTAATTAAGTGAAATCGCCCCCCAATTAATGGATCCTCCCTATTAATGGACCCCCATAATTAAGTGAATCCCCCCCAATTAAGTGACTCTTCCCAAATTAATGGACCCCCAAATTAATGAATCCCCCAAATTAAGTGGAACCCCTCAAATTAATGGACCCCAAATTAATGGACCCCCCAATCCCCCAATTAATGAACCCTCCCAATTAAGGGATCCCGCCCCCAATTGTGACTCCTCCCTAATTAATTAATTGACCCCCCCAATTAATGGACAACCCCCAATTAATGGAACCCCCCCCAAATTAATGAACTCCCCCCAAATTAAGTGAATCCACCCCAATTAAGTGACTCTTCCCTAATTAATGGACCCCCCCAATTAACGAACCCCCCCCCAATTAACGAACCCCCCCAATTAATGAACCCCCCAATTAATGGACCATCCCCCCCCCCCCGAGTTTTTGGGGTGCCCCCCCCGCGGGCTCTGGGCTCCATTTTGGGGGTCCCCGAATTTTTGGGACACCCCCCCCCCCCCAGTCCTCCGATTTTTGGGATCAATTCTGGATTTTGGGGTGACCCCCAAACACCTGGGACCCCCCCGAACACCTGGGACCCCCCCCCCAAAAATCTGGGACCCCCCCAGGGGGTTTTGGGGTCCCCCTGCACACCTGAGTGACCCGGGCAGGTTTTGGGGGGACACCTGAGTTACCTGAGGGGGTTTGGGGGTGATGTGTGACACAGGTGTGACACGGACAGGTGTGACACAGATGTGACACGGACAGGTGTGACAGGTACAGGTGTGACAGGTGTGACACAGGTGTGACACGGACAGGTGTGACAGGTGTGACACAGGTGGGACAGGTGTGACAGGAACAGGTGTGACAGGGACAGGTGTGACAGGTGTGACAGATGTGACAGGTGTGACACAGGTAGGACACAGTTGTGGCAATGACAGGTGTGACACACGTGTGACAGGTACAGGTGTGACACAGGTAAGACACAGGTGTGAGAGCAACAGGTGTGACACGGACAGGTGTGACACGGGTGTGACAGGTGTGACGGGGACACAGGTGGGACATAGGTGTGACACAGGTGTGACAGTCACAGGTGGGACAGGTGTGACAGTGACACAGGTGTGACACAGGTGTGAGAGTGACACAGGTGTGACAGTCACGGGTGTGACACAGGTGTGACACAAATGTGACAGCTGCGACATGTATGACACAGGTGTGACAGAGATGTGACACAGTTGTGACAGGGACACAGGTGTGACACAGGTGACAGTGACAGGTGTGACACAGGTGTGACATGTCCAGGTGTGACACGGGCAGGTGACGGGTGACATTTGCCGGGTGATGTGTCCGGTGACACGTGGCAGTGACGCGCGCCATGGGCGGTGACACGTGGCGCTGGCGCAGGTGACGCACAGGTGACGTCACCGCTCCCGGAATAGCCGGGCGGGATTAGGGCGGGGTCAGAGGGGACAGAGGTGACAGCGGGACGGGGGTGGCTCTGGGGGGGAGGGACACCCGACAGGTGACACCCGACAGGTGACACAGGGCACAGGTGACACCGAGCACAGGTGACCCTGGGTGTGTCCGACAGGTGACACCGGGCACAGGTGACATAGGGCTCAGGTGACATCGGGCACAGATGACATCAGGTACAGGTGACACCGGGTGTGTCACACAGGCGACACTGGGCACAGGTGATGCCAGGCACAGGTGACGCTGGGGTGTGACACTGGGGGTGTCCCAGTGGGGTGTCCCCTCCCAGGTGTGTCCCCCATTGTCCCCTCCCTGTCCCCTCGTGTCCCCTCCTCACGTGGCCCCGCCCGGGGTGGGGGAGGGGCGGGGTATAACCCGGGATAATCCCCGCCCCTCCCCCCCGGGATTACCGGGGCCGCGGGGGATGATGGGAACGGGGGGGGAGGGGCAGGGCTGGCTGATCCCCCCCCCCCTCCACCCTTACCGGAAGTGGGGATGGGCCTGGGAACTGACCACTGACCCCTCACTGACCACTGACCCCTCACTGACCACTGACCCCTCACTGACCCCTCACTGACCCCTCACTGACCACTGACCCCACTGACCCGTCACTGACCACTGACCACTGACCCCTCAGTGACCCCTCACTGACCACTGACCCCTCACTGACCACTCCATGTCCCCCAGGTGTCCCCCCCCACGGTGACCATGGTGACATCACTGGACACCTCCGGCCACCCTCGGGCCTGAGTGACCGCTGGCACAGCCTGGACATGCGGCGCCGAGGGGACAGGGCTGGGGACAGCGGGGACACGGCCGGGGGTGGCACCTGCGGTGACACTGGGACATCCCACGGTGACATTTCCCACGGTGGCACCTGCAGCCGTGACATCTCCAGCGATGGTGGCATTTCCCACGGTGGCATCTCCCAGGGTGGTGACATCATCACCCACGGTGACATCTCGCACAGTGACAATTCCCACGGTGACATCTCCCATGGTGGCATTCCTCACAGTGACATTCCTCACAGTGGTGACACTCGCCATGTTGGTGGCTCCCCTCACGGTGTCACCTCCTGTGGTGGCACCTCCAAAAGTGACACGGCCCATGGTGGTGGCATCTCCAGGGGTGGCATCTCCCAGGGTGACATCAGCCACAATGACGTTTTCCACGGTGGTGGCACCGCTCGTGTCATGAGCGTCCGTGGTGGCACCACCCACGGTGGTGACATCTCCAACGGTGACACCGTCAGTGGTGGCATCTGCAAGGGTGACATCGTCAATGGTGGCATCCTCCATAGTGACATCTCCAATGGTGACATCCTCAATGGTGGCATCTCCAATGGTGACATCTCTAATGGTGACATCTCCCATGCTGGCATCTCTGGTGGTGTCACCTCTGACAAGGACACCCCCCACAGTGGTGCCATCTCTCATGGTGACATCTTCAATGGTGACATTTCCCATGGTGGCATCTCCAACAGTGACATCTGCCATGGTGGCACCTACAACAAGGACATCTCCCATGACAGTGTCACCTCCCATGGTGCCACCTCTCATGGTGGCATCTCCAGCAAGGACATCTCCTGTGGTGTCACCTCCAGCAGTGACATCTTCCATGATGGTGACATCGCCTATGGTGGCATCTCCCATGGCATTGCCACCTCCCATGGTGACATCTCCAACGGTGACATCTCCCATGGTGGTGAAATCTCCAATGGTGACATTCTCAATGGTGACACTCTCAATGGTGACATTCTTAATGGTGGCATCTCCAACAAGGACATCTCCAACAAGGACATCTCCCATGGTGGCACCTCTCATGGTGGCACCTCCCATGGTGTCACTTCCCACAGTGTCCCTTCCCATGGTGACATCTCCCATGATGCCGACATCTCCCACGGTGTCACCTCCCACGGTGGCATCTCCAACAGGGACCCCGCCCCCGGTGCCACCCCGTGTCCCCCCGCGCTGCCACTGCTGCTGTCCCACCACCCTCGGTGGCCTCCCCCGCTGTCCCCTGTCCCCTGCCTGCTGCTGCTGCTGCTGCTGCTCCCGTGTCCCCAGCCTGCGGTGGCCGCCACCTTCAAGGTGGCCGTGCTGGGCCCCTGGGGCTGCGACCCGGTGCTGGCGCGGGCGCTGCCGGGCGTGGCCTCGCGCCTGGCGGTGACGCGGCTCAACCGCGACCCCGAGCTGACCGCGGGCTACTGGTGGGACGCGGTGGTGCTGCCCGAGGCGTGCGCCACGCCGCAGGCCGTGGCCGGGCTGGTCAGCGCCGAGCGCTACGCCAGCGCCATCGTGGCCCCGCTCAACCCCGCGGCCTGCGGCGCCGCGAGGCTGCTGGCCGCCGCCTGGAACAAGCCCGTGGTGTCGTGGGCGCGCGCGGACGGAGCGGCGGCCGGAGCGGTCACTCTGGTCAACCCGCTGCCAGCGCGCCGGCCGCGGTGCTGCACGCCGTGCTGCGCTACTTCCGCTGGGCGCACGTGGCCGTGGTGGCCGCGCCGCAGGACCTGTGGGTGGACACCGGGCAGGAGCTGGCCAAGGAGCTGAGGGCCAGGGGGCTGCCGGTCACCGTGGTGGCCACGGCCGGAGAGGACGAGGAGGAGGCGGAGAAGGCGCTGAGGAAGGTCAGAGGGCGGATGGGGTGAGAGGTGAGCGGCGGGGGGGCGGGGGTGGACGGATGGACGGACGGATGGACAGGTGGATGGACAGATGGAATTGATGAACTTGGAGGGGATGGACGGATGGACAGATGGACGGATGGACAGAGGGATGGATGGTGATGGTGGTGGACGTGGATGGATGGACGGATAGACAGATGGACAGAGGGATGGATGGATGGACACATGGGTGGACACACATGGATGGACAGATGGACGGATGGGAAACGATGGACATGGATGGAAAAATGTATGGATGGACAGACGGACAGATGGAATTGATGAACATAGTGGGGATGTATAGATGGACAAATGGACGGATGGAGATGGTGGACATGGATGGATGGACGGATGGATGGACGGATGGATGGACTGATGGAACTGATGAACATGGTGGGGATGGATTAATGGATGGATGGTGGACGGATGGATGGACAGATGGACAGATGGACAGACCCCGTGTCCCTCTGCCACACGCCCCCGCCGTGGCCACCCCCACACCCCCCCCCCCCGTGTCCATCTGTCCGTGTCCGTCCCCCCCCAGCCGTGGTGATGTGCCCCAATCCCCCCCGTGTCCATCTGTCCGTCTGTCCGTCCCCAGCCGTGGTGATGTGCATGCACTCGGTGCTCCTGGGCGGCCGCGAGCAGCGCGTGCTGCTGGAGAAGGCCGAGGACCTGGGCATGACGGACGGCTCGCTGGTGTTCATCCCCTACGACGCGCTGACCTTCGCGCTGCCCTACCGCCGCGTGCCCTACCCCGTGCTGGCCAACAACACCAAGCTGCGCCTGGCCTACGACGCCGTGCTCACCGTCACCATCGACTCGCCCGGCGACTCCTTCCGCGACGCCCTCGAGGAGGCCAAGAAATCCTACGAGGTCCCGGCCAGCCTCGACCCCGCTGAGGTGGGGGCTTGGGGGGGCCTGAGGGGGTTTGGGGGAGTCCAATGGGAGATGACCATGGCCAACTGGAGACAACTGTGGCCGTCTTGTGTTGACCATGGCCATCTTTGTTGACCATGGCCAACACAAGATGACAATGGCCAATGGGAGTTGACCATGGCCATTTTCATTGACCATGGCCATCTTGTGTTGATTATGGCCAATGGGAGTTGACCACGGCCAATGGAAGATGACCATGGCCATCTTCATGGACCATGGACAACACAAGATGACTATGGCCAATGTGAGATCACCATGGCCGTCTTTGTTGACCATGGCCATCTCAATTGACTGTGCCCAACACGAAGCAACCACACACAACTCAACCCAACCACACCCAACTCAACCCAACCACACCCAACTCAACCCAACCACACCCATCCCCAACCCCTCTCTGAGCGCCACCACCCACCCACCGCGGTGCCCCCACCAACACCCCCTGACCCCGCCACGCCCACTCACCACGCCCCCCCGTCCCCTCACCAGGTGCACCCGCTCTTCTCCACCATCTACAACTCCATCTACTTCCTGGCCACCGCAGTGGAGGCCGCGCGCCGCAGTGGCCGCTGGGTGATGGGCACCAGCGTGGCCGACCACGCCCGCGACTTCCAGCTCGAGGGCTTCTGCCAAACCTTCACCGTGGACGAGGACGGCGCCGTCTCGGTGCCGTACGTGGTGCTGGACACGGACGGCAAAGGGCAGCACCTGTGGGCGGTGTACGGGCTGGAGCCCGGCACGCGCGGCCTCAGCTACCGCAGCCACAGCCCGCACTGGCCGCACAGCGCCAGCCCGGCCACCGACGCCGGCTGCTGGTTCGACTCGGGCGCCATCTGCAACGGCGGTGAGCAGGGCCGGAGGGGTGGTGGTGGCACCGGAGGGTGGTGGTGGTGGCACCACGGTGCTGGAGCAGCTGTGGTTCCGTGGTGGCACCGTGGTCACGGCACCATGGTGGCACTGTGGTTCTGGGTCACCTGCTTTGGTTCTGGGTCACTTGTGGTGCCACCACGGTCCTGGACCAGCCGTGGTCCCATCTTGGTTTTGGTGCCACCACGGTTCTGCATCAATCGGGGTCACGGTGCCACCGTGGTTCTGGAATGGCCATGGGGCTGATGACCTACACCATGTCCATCTGTCCATCTGTCCACCCCTCCATCCATCCATGTCCATCTGTCCATCTGTCCTTCCACCCACGTACACCCACGGGTGACCTCCAGTGCCACGGTCACTGGGTGACATCAGTTCCCCAGGTGACCATATATCCCGGTCACTACTGGTCACTCCAGTCACTCCTGGTCACTCCCAGTCACCCCTGGTCACTCCTGGTTCCCCCTGGTCACTCCTGGTCACTCTGGCCACCCGTGGTCACTCTGGTCACTCTCCGCAGGGATGGACGCCGGGTTCGTGTTCCTCATGTTCCTCCTCATCGCCGCCCTCATCGCGGCTGGAGCCGCCCTGGCCTGTCACATCCGGTGGGTGGCGCTGGTGGCACCTCGGTGTCCCCAACGTCCCCAGTGTCCCCTAATGTCCCCAGTGTCCCCAGTGTCCCCAATGTCCCCAGTGTCCCCAATGTCCCAAATGCCCTCAGTGTCCCCAGTGTCCCCGTTGTCACCTCCCTGTCCCCACAGGCGCCGCATCCAGCAGGCTCAGCTCATGAAGGGCCCCAACAAAATCATCCTGACCATGGAGGACCTGACCTTCATCAACACCCAGAGCAGCAGACAGGTGACACGGGGACATTTGGGGACATTGGGGACATTGGGGACATTGGGGGGATTGGGGACATTGGGGACATTGGGGACATTGGGGACATTGGGGACATTGGGGGGATTGGGGACATTGGGGACTTTGGGGACATTGGGGACATTGGGGACATTGTGGGACACATGCCCACGGCCTGAGGTGTCCCCAGTGGGTGACCGATGTCCCCGTGGGTCACGTGACCCCATGACTGACCCCTCCCCCCAGGTGGACAGCAGCCATGCCAGCCTGACCGGCCAGAGCGGCGGCGACACCAAGAGCGTCCGCAGCGCCGCCCCCGGGCCGGACACCACCAACGTGGGCGTGGCCGAGGTGAGACCACGCCCCGCCCCCTCCCCCCGCCCTCCCCGCCTGCCACCCACCCCTCCCCCACCCTCGCTGGCAGCCCCTCCCCCCTCCCCTCCCCCCTCCCCACCTGCGGGGGCGACAAGGCGAGGCCACCTCCGGAGGGACCCCGGTGGCCCCAATTTGGGGACCCCGGCCACGCCCCCCTGGCGATGATTGACAGCTAGGCCCCGCCCCTGGGTGATGATTGACAGCTGATCTTGCCCCTAGGCAATGATTGACAGCTGGGCAGTGATTGACAGCTGATCCCGCCTCCTGGGCAATGATTGACAGCAGATCCCGCCTCTGGGCGATGATTGCCAGCCAGGCCCCGCCCCTGGGCGCTGATTGCCAGCCAGGCCCCGCCCCCGGGCGCTGATTGACAGCTCCTTTCCCCATAGGATAACGCGAAGGGCAGCAGCAACCTCCCCCTGCTCCTGCTCTTGTTTAACCAGCAGGGCCTTGTCGCCTCCGTGCAGGTAAGTGCAGGAGCCAAAATCTGCCCCATTCACCCCAAAATCCGCCCCATTCACCCCAAAATCCGCCCCATTCACCCCAAAATCCCGCCCATTCACCCCAAAATCCCGCCCTCTGCTCGCCGCTCCCCCCCCCCCCCATCCCCGCCTGCAGCACCTCTGGGTTCAATTCGGGGGAAATTTGGGATTTGGGGGAAATGCAGAATTCGGGTTTTGGGTCGCGCTGGCGTCACTGTGGGTGGGGGGTCCTCGAGTGTCCCCAGGGTGTCCCCAGGGTGGCCGGGGGGTGACCGAGCGCCCCCTGCCCCTCCCCCGCAGGGTGACTGGGTGTGGCTGAAGAAGATCCCGGGTGACCAGCACACCGAGGTGAAACCGGCCACCAAGCTGGCCTTCTGCAAGGTGAGCCACGGGGACACGGGGGGCACGGGGACACTGAGGGACATCTCGGCGTTGGGGGTCTTGGGGACATTTTTGGGTCATGCTGGGACAGTCCTGGACCATGGGAGGCCGTGGGGGTCAAGGCCAAATCATGGGGAGTCAGTGCTGGGCCCATCGCACCTGTGCTGACCTGGTCACACCTGTGCCACCTGTGTCACTTGTCACACCTGTGACACCTGTGTCACCTGTGCCACCTGTCCCCATCCTGTTACACCTGTCCCCTTGTCCCCGTGTCCCCTTTCTGTCCCTGCATCCTCATGTCCCCATCCCCATGTCCCCGTGTCCCCTCTCTGTCCCCTGTCCCTGTCTCCATCCCTGTCCCCCCGTCCCCTCTCTGTCTCCGTGTCCCCCTGGTGTCCCTCGTGTCCCCCCGTGTCCCCAGCTGCGTGACCTGCGCCACGAGAACGTGAACCTGCTGCTGGGCTTCTTCCACGACTGCGGCATCTTCGCGGTGGTGTCGGAGCACTGCTCGCGCGGCAGCCTCGAGGACCTGCTGCGCAACGAGGACATGAAGCTCGACTGGATGTTCAAATCCTCGCTGCTCATCGACCTCATCAAGGTGCCACCAGGGACCCTGCTGGCCATGGGGGGCGGCCATCCGATGGCCAGTGGGGTGGTCAGTGGGGTGGCTGTGGGTGGGTGGTCAGTGGGGTGGTCATGGGATGGTCAGTGGGGTGGTGGCCATGGGGTGGCCATGAGATGGTCAGTGGGGTGGTCACAGGTGTGGTGGCCATTGGGATGGTGGGGTGGTGGCCATGGGGTGGCCATGGGGTGGCCAGTGGGGTGGTGGGATGGTCATTGGATGGTCAGTTGGGTGGCCATTGACCATAGCTTTGATTGTTGACCAAGGCATTGATTTTTGACCATGGCGCTGTTGACCATGACAGTGATGATTGACCACAGCAAGGGTTGGCCATGATGTTGATTGTTGCCATGGCGATGGTTTGCCATGATGTCAATTGTTGACAGTGGTGATGGTTGACCATGGCAATGACCACAGCAATGGCTGACCACGCCCATGGTTGACCATGGCAATGACCACACTGATGACTGACCATGATGATGGTGGACCATGACAATGACCACGCCCATGGTTGACCACATCAATGGTTGACCATGCCAATGGTTGACCATACCAATGACCATGCCCATGGTTGACCACATCAGTGGTTGACCATGTCCATGGCTGACCATGCCCATGGCTGACCACTCCCATGACTGACCACGCCCATGCCAATGACCACGCCCATGACTGACCATGCCCATGACTGACCACGCCCATGACTGACCACGCCCATGACTGACCACGCCCATGGCTGACCGCGCCCATGGCTGACCACGCCCATGGCTGACCGCCCCCTGTCCCCGCAGGGCGTGCGGTACCTGCACCACCGTGACGTGGTGCACGGGCGCCTCAAGTCGCGGAACTGTGTGGTGGACGGGCGCTTCGTGCTCAAGGTCACCGACCACGGCTTCAACCAACTGCTGGAGGCGCAGCGTGTGCCGGCCCCGCCCCCGCAGCCCCACGGTGAGGGCGGGGCCGGGGCGGGGCTGGGGGCGTGGCCTCGGGAATGAATGGTGGCTTCATGAAGGGGTGTGGCTTTGGGGTGGGTGTGGCCAATGGGGCAGGGATAAAGGGGAGGGGCTTGGCTTGAGAATGGGTGGGGCTATGAAGGGGGCGTGGCTTTTGATTTAGGGGCGTGGCCTTGAAAGTGGGTGTGACCTGTGAAAGGAGTGTGACTTTTGATTTGGGGTGTAGTCTTTTGTGTAGGGCGTGGCCTTTGTGTGGGGCGTGGCTTTTGGCTTAGGGGCGTGGCCTTGGTGTGGGGCTAAGCTTTTTATGGAGGGGTGTGGCTTGTGGTAAGGGGCGTGGCTTTGTATTTAGGGGCGTGGCCTTTTGTGTTGGGCGTTGCTTCTTATTTAGGGGAGTGGCTTGTGGTTGTGGGGCGTGGCCATTGTGTGCAGCACGGCTTTAGGTTTAGTTAGGTGGCCTGTAAAAGGGGCGTGGCTTTAGGTTCAGGGGCGTGGCCTCGAGGCTGAGGTGGAGCACTGAGGGGGCATGGCCTTGAGGATGGGGGTGGATCTTGGAAAAGCAGGAGTGGTCACACCCAAATAAGGCGTGGTCTCCTTGGAGAGGGCTTGGTCTGACCATTAGTAGATATGGGCGTGGCTTGTCCAAAAGGGGGCGTTGCCTGGCAGCGACACACCCCCAGCACCCACTGTGGGTGTGGCCACACCCTCAATTGACCTCCCATTGGAGGCTGGGCGGGGCGGGCGCAGTTTAGGGGGTGGGTGTGGTTTAGGGGTGGGCGTGTCCCTTGTGGGCGTGTCCGAGGCTGGCCCCGCCCCCCGCAGAGCGGCTGTGGACGGCGCCGGAGCTGCTGCGGGACGCGGCGCTGGAGCGGCGCGGCTCCTTCCGGGGGGACGTGTTCAGCATCGGCATCATCATGCAGGAGGTGATCTGCAGGAGCCCCCCGTACTGCATGCTGGGGCTGCCCCCCGAAGGTCAGCGCCCCAAAACCGACCCTAAAACCCCCCAAAACCCACCCCAAAACACCCCAAAACTGACCCCAAACTGACCCCATACCTGTCCCACACCTGCCCCTCACCTGCCCTCACCTGCCGCAGAGATCATCGAGAAGGTGCAGCGCCCGCCCCCCCTGTGCCGCCCCGCGGTCTCGGCCGACCAGGCCCCGCTCGAGTGCATCCACCTGATGAAGGAGTGCTGGAGCGAGCAGCCCGAGAAGAGACCCACCATAGACCAGGTGTTCGACCAGGTGAGCACATCTGGGTACAGGTACAGGGTACTGGGACCAGTATGGGATGGTGGGACCAGTATGGGACAGGTGAGGGATAATGGGACCAGTGTGGGACAGGTGTGAGGTGATGGGAGCACCAAGAGAGGAGAGCCACCATTAACCAGGTGTTCAGACAGGTGAGACACACCTGGGGACATCTATGGGGTTTCCATGTGATTCTGTGGGGTTCTATGGAATCCCATGGGGTCCTTTGGGGTTCTGTGGGGTTCCATGAGGTTCCATGGAATTCCATGGGGTTCTATGGGGTTCTATGGGATCCCATGGGATCCTATTCTATGGGATCCCATGGGGTTCTGTGGGATCCCATGGGGTTCTATGGGATCCCATGGGATTCTATGGGGTTCTATGGGGTTCTATGGGATTCCATGGGATCCTATGGGGTTCTGTGGGATCCCATGGGGTCCCACGGGTCTGACCCCGCCCGTGGGTCAGTTCAAGGGCATCAACAAGGGCCGCAAGACCAACATCATCGACTCGATGCTGCGCATGCTGGAGCAGTACAGCAGCAACCTGGAGGATCTGATCCGCGAGAGGACCGAGGAGCTCGAGATCGAGAAGCAGAAAACCGACAAGCTGCTGACCCAGATGCTGCCGCCGTGGGTGCCCTGGGGGCTGGGGGGGTCAGGGGGGTCAGGGGGGTCAGGGGGGGGGGTCACCCCATGGGTCCCACGTGGAGATTTGGGGTGGAGGTGGGAGGGGCCTTCAGGTGGTGAGGCCTGAGCTGTGGGGCAGGAAGGGGCAGTGGGGAAAGTTATGGGGCATCATTGAACCTCACTGACCATCAGTGACCATTACTGACCCTCACTGA
Source organism: Muscicapa striata striata (assembly GCA_030060385.1). Lineage (NCBI taxonomy): Eukaryota > Metazoa > Chordata > Aves > Passeriformes > Muscicapidae > Muscicapa > Muscicapa striata. The sequence continues at coordinate 77,973 of JAREIS010000525.1, read as the reverse complement.
CCATCACTGACCCTCATTGACTCTCACTGACCCCTCACTGACCCTCACTGACCATCACTGACCCTCACTGACCCTCACTGACCATCACTGACCCTCACTGACCCTCACTGACCGCCAGGTCGGTGGCCGAGGCGCTCAAGATGGGCACTGACCATCACTGACCCTCACTGACCATCATTGACCATCACTGACCATCATTGACCCTCACTGACCGTCACTGACCGCCAGGTCGGTGGCCGAGGCGCTCAAGATGGGCACGCCGGTGGAGCCCGAGTACTTTGAGGAGGTGACGCTCTACTTCAGCGACATCGTGGGCTTCACCACCATCTCGGCCATGAGCGAGCCCATCGAGGTGGTCGACCTGCTCAACGACCTCTACACGCTCTTCGACGCCATCATCGGCTCCCACGACGTCTACAAGGTGGCCACGGTGGCCACCAAGGGGGGGGCGGTCACTCGGGTGCGGGTGGTCAGTTCAGGATGGGGGTTGGGGTCAGTGGTGGCTACAAAATGGTGGCTGTGGTCAAGGTGGGCCCATGGTGGTCCAAGCCACGGTCTTGACTTTGGCCACCGAGAAATGACCACACGGCCACCACGCAAAGACCCTAAGGGGATGGGCGTGTCCATGGGCGTGTCCAGCCCTGACCCCGCCCCTCTCCCGGCCAGGTGGAGACCATCGGTGACGCCTACATGGTGGCCTCGGGGCTGCCCAAGCGCAACGGCAACCGGCACGCGGGCGAGATCGCCAACATGTCGCTGGACATCCTCAGCTCCGTGGGCACCTTCAAGATGCGCCACATGCCCGAGGTGCCCGTGCGCATCCGCATCGGGCTGCACTCCGGTACGGCCCCGCCCCCGCCCCGCCCCCGGCCACGCCCGTGGAGGGTCACCATGTGTTGGTCAATGGCTCAAGTTGGGTGGGGTGAAGGTTGTAAAGGCCACGCCCACCTGGTGTTGGTGCAGCGGCCACGCCCCTTTGTAGGACATGCCCCTTGTAGGCCACACCCACTGTGGTCACAGCCTCACTGGCCACGCCTATTTATGGCCACATCCACCTGGAGTTGGCTCAATGGCCACGCCCCTTCTTGGCCACACCCTCAATGTTCATAATTAATTGACTCCTCCTCTCTGTGGCCCCTCCCCTTTTCTGACTCCATCCCTCTGTGACCCCTCCCCATTTGTGGCCCCTCCCTTTCTTGGCCCCGCCCCCGTGGCCCCGCCCCCAGGGCCGTGCGTGGCGGGCGTGGTCGGGCTGACGATGCCGCGGTACTGCCTGTTCGGGGACACCGTCAACACGGCGTCACGCATGGAGAGCACCGGGCTGCGTGAGTGACACGGGGGGACGTTGGGGACATTGGGGACATTGGGGGGATTGGGGACATTGGGACAGGGACATCACAGGGACAGGTTTTTGGGGTATTTTTGTGGGTTTTTTTGTTTTTAAAGTTTTTTTGGAGTGTTTTGGGGAGTCTTTGGGGATTTTTGGGGTTTTTTTGGGGTAGATTTGGGGTTTTTTTTGGGGTGCTTCGTGGGGTGTTTTTGTGATGTTTTGGGAGGGGTTTTTTTTTGTTTTTTTGGGTTATTTTTTGTTTTTTTAGGGTGTTTGTGAGATCGGGGTCAGTCTGTGGGGTTTGTGGTCGGTTCCTGCGTGTTTTTGGGATTCTTTTGGGTTTTTCTTTGGAGGAGTTTTTGGAACTTTTTAGGGGTATTTATGGGGTGTTTTGGGGTATTTTTGGGGGTGGTTTTGGGGTGTTTTGGGATGGTTTTGGGTGTTTTTGGGTCCCTGAGCCCGTCTCCCCCCAGCCTATCGCATCCACGTGAACCAGCGCAGGGCTGGGGGGGGTTTGTGGGGTCGGGGTCGGTCTGTGGGGTTTGGGGTCGGTCCCAGGGGATTTTGGGGTGGTTTTGGGGTGTTTTTGGGTGTTTTTGGGTGTCTGAGCCCGTCTCCCCCCAGCCTATCGCATCCACGTGAACCAGCGCACCGTGGCCATCCTGCTCTCGCTGCAGGAGGGGTTCAAGGTCGACATCCGCGGCAAAACCGAGCTCAAGGTGAGCCCCAAAACACCCCAAAACCGGCTGGGAGCCCCAAAATACCCAAAAACTGACCAGGGAACCCCAAAATATCCCAGAAACTGACCGGGGACACCCAAAAACTGACTGGGGAACCCCAAAAACCAACCAGGGAAACCCCAAAATACCCCCAAAACCACCTCAGAAAGAGCAAAATATCCCAAAAAAATGACAAGGGAACCCCAAAATATTCCAAAAACCGACCGAGGAACCCCAAAACCCGGACCCCATGACTGACCCCTGACTGAGCCCTGACCCCATAACTGACCCATAACTCCATAACTGACCCCATGACTGACCCCATGACCCTATAACTGACCCCTGACCCCATACCTGACCCCATACCTGACCCCTGACCCACACCTGGCCCCTGACCCCATACCTGACCCCATGACTGACCCCCTGACCCCATACCTGACCCCTGACCCCATACCTGATCCCTGACCCCACACCTGGCCCCTGACCCCGCACCTGCCCCGTTGCAGGGGAAGGGTGTTGAGGACACCTATTGGCTCGTGGGGCGCGAGGGCTTCACCAAACCCATCCCGACCCCGCCCGACCTCCTGCCGGGGTGAGTCAGGGGGGCTGAGGGGTCAGGGGGGCTGTGGGGTCAGTTATGGGGTCAGTTATGGGGTCAGGGGGGCTGTGGGGTCAGTTATGGGGTCAGTTATGGGGTCAGTAATGGGGTCAGGGGGGCTGTGGGGTCAGGGGGGCTGTGGGGTCACTTATGGGGTCAGGGGGTGATTACGGGGTTGGTTATGGGATCAGGGGTCAGTTATAAGGTCAAGGGGGTTATGGGGTGTGGGGTGTGGAATTTTTGGGATTTCTTTGGGAAGAAACAAAAATTTTGTGGGGAATTTTGGCGGGTGGGGGGGGAGACACCCGAGCTCCAAAATCCACGTGGAGAAAACCTGAACCCCCAAAAACTCCTAAATAATGAGGAAAAAAAAATATCCAAAAACCCCCAAAACCCCCAAAATCCCCAAATGCCAAACAGCGCGAGCAACCACGGGATCAGCCTGGACGAGATCCCGGCCGAGCGGCGCCGGAAGCTGGAGAAGGCGCGGCCGGGCCAGGTGCTGAAATAGCCCCGCCCACGGCAGGTGAGGCCACGCCCACGGGGTAAACCACGCCCGCATAAACCCTGCCCAAATAAACCACACCCCTGGAATAAACCCCACCCACTGGGGGATAAACCAGGGCCACATAAACCTTGCCCAAATAAACCACACCCTTGGGATAAACCCCACCCACTGGGGGATAAACCACGGCCACATAAACCCCGCCCAAATAAACCACACCCCCGGGATAAACCCCACCCAAATAAACCAAGCCTGCATGATTAACCCTGCCCACTGGGATAAACCACGCCCACCAGGATAAGCCCCGCCCACTGGGGAATAACCCCTCACCCAAATAAACCACACCCACCTGGATAAACCCTGCCTACCTGGGATATACACTGCTCACCGGGATAAAGCACACCCAGTGAGAATAAACCACACCCCTCTGCTGGCCACACCCACCCCTTCCCCTCCCACGCTCATTTCCATCTAATTTGCATCTCATTATCCCCACAGCCGCAGGCGGCCTTGCCCCGCCCCCGAGCAGCAGAGCCAACGCTGATTGGACCCTGCCCTGGTGACGTCATAGGAGGCGGAGCCCGGGCACAACAATGGGATGTGGGGGCAGGGCTTGGACTAGAAGGGGGAGGGGCTTGGCCCTTTAATGGGCGGGACTTGACCCAAAGTGGGCGGTGCTTGGCCCTAAAAGGAGTGTGGCTTGGCCCCAGCAGCCAATTGGATCTCGACTCTCACAAAGGGGTGGAGCCCTCAGGGGATGTTTGTCCAGTCAGAGCCTGGGGCGGCCATCTTGGACCGCCAGCACCAGCCAATGGTGGCGCAGCTCTGCTCTTAAAGGGCCAGCACGCGGGGTTGAGGTTTTTGTTTCTCGTTTTTTTCTCCCCGTTTTTCCCAGATTTTCCCCATTCCTGAGGCTCCGCCCCCTTCCCTCCACCCCTCCCCCACCCTCGTAGCCCTCCCCTCCCCCTCCCCCCTCAATAAATTCGATCCCAAAGATTTTGGTAGGAAAAAAATGGATTTTGGTTCAAAAGGGGCGCGGCCGCCGCCATCTTGGGGGGTTGGGGTGGGGCCATGGCAGCCATCTTGGGGGTGTGGCCACGGTGGCCATGTTGGTGGTGGAGTTATGGCAGCCATCTTGGGGTGGGGCCAAGGTGACAATCTTGGAGATGCGGCCATGGCAGCCATGTTGGGGATGGAATCATGGCCGCCATCTTGGGGTGGGGTCATGGCAGCCATGTTGGGGTGGAACCATGGTAGCCATGTTGAGGACAGAATCACGGCCACCATATTGGGGTACGGCCATGGCAGCCATCTTGGGGTTGTAGCCATGGCAGCCATCTTGGAGATGGAGCTTTGGTGGCCATTTTAAGGGTGGGATTAAACCCGGCATGCTCACGGCGGCCATTTTGGGGTGAGCTCACAGCAGCCATGTTGTGGGTGTGGTCGTGGCAGCCATGTTGGGGGAGGAGTCACACTGTCCACTTGAGGCACCTGTGGGGGAGGGGCAGGGAAAGGTCAGGGGGGCAGCAGGGAGCGACCCCTCCCAGGTGTCCCATTCCCACCGGCATTTTTCCCATTCTCCCGGATTTTTCCCCATTTTTCTCTTTTTTTCCCATTATTCCTGGTTGTTCTTCCATCTCCCTGGGTTTTTTTCCCATTTTCCCAGGTTTCCCCCATTTTTCCTGGCTTTTCCCTCTTTTCCCTTTTTTTCCCATTTTCTCTTTTTTTCCCCATTTTTCCACCATTTTTTCCCCATTTTTCGGGTTTTTTCCCATTTTTTTACTGTTTTCCACCATTTTTTTGCCCTTTTTTTCCCATTTTTTCACCCTTTTTCATCCCATTTTTCCGCCATATTTTTCACCGTTTTTTCCCCATTTTTTTCCCCGTTTTCCCCATTTTTTTTTTTTTTTCCCCCTTTTTTTTTTTTTTTACCTGGTGTCCTGGTGCGTGCCCAGGCAGCGGCTGCAGCAGTACCTGGCCCCGCAGGTGACGCAGGTGTGTCCCCACTCCCACCTGCCCCATTTCTCAAGGCTTTTTTTACCATTTCTCTCATTTTTTATCCCATTTTTTCAGGTTTTTGGGGTTCTTTGGGCTCCAGCCCGTACCTGGTGTCCTGGTGCGTGCCCAGGCAGCGGCTGCAGCAGTACCTGGCCCCGCAGGTGACGCAGGTGTAGCCCGAGGGGAAGCCACAGACAGCACAGAAATGGCGCTGGGGCAGCCGGGACGGGGCGGCCGCGGCCGACACGTAATTGGGGCCCTCGGCCGCGCTCAGGTTCTGCAGTTTGGGCACATTTCGGGACATTTCGGGACATTTCGGGATGTGGGGAGACGGAAATGCAATGAGCCAAACCCAAACCCAAAATTCAGATGCGAAATCGGCCCCAAAAACCCCCCAACTTTTCTCCAAAATTCTCTCAAATTCTGCCCCAAATTTCCTCAAATTTCCCCTCAAATCCCCCAATTTTTCCCCCAAAACTGTCTCAAATTCTGCACAAAATCCCCCAAATTTCCCCCCAAATCCCACAGTTTTCCCCAAATTTCCACCAGATTTTTCCAAATTCCCCAGGAAATGCCCCAAATTTACCTGAATTTCGCCAAAATTCCCCCAAATTCTCCCTAAATTTCCCATATTTTTCCAAATTTCCCCAAAATCCCCTCAAAATTTCCCTAAAATGCCCCAATTTTTCCCAAATTTGTCCAAATCCCACAATTTCTCCCACAATTTTTCCAAGTTTTTCCCAAATCTCCCAAATTTCCCCCAGATCTTCCCAAATTCCACTAAAATCCCCCAGTTTTCCCCCAAATTCCCCCCAGATTTCTCCACCTGCTCCTCCAGCAGTGCCTGGAAGTTTTTGCGGAAGCGCAGCTTGAAATGATCACCCCGAGTTTTCTTCTTCTTCTTCCCTGGGGACCCCAAAAATCAGCCCAAAACCAGCCCAAAAATCACCCTAAAATCACCCAAAAGTAACCCCAAAACCACCCCAAAATCACCCCAAAACCATCCCAAAATCACCCCAAAATCGATGCACTCTGCCCTGGAATCCCCCAAAATGACCCCAAAACTGAGACCCCCCAAATGCCCCCCAAAATCCACCCCAAATCCTCCCAGGACCCCCCAAACTCCCCAGAATCTCCATTCCCAATTCCCAAATCCCCCAAAGCCCTGCCAAATCTCCTCAAATCCCCCCCCAACCCCCCCCAAGTCCCCATTCCCCGTTCCCAAATTCCCCCCAAACCCCCCCAGAATCCCCAAATCCCCCATTCCCGGTTCCCAAGTCCCTGCAAACCGCCCGAAATATCCCCTAGAAGCCCCCAAATCCCTGCAAATCCCCTCTAAATCCCCGCAAATCCCCCTCAGGACCCCCCAAATCCCCATTCCATGTTTCCCAAATCCCCCAAATCCCTTCAGGACCCCAAATCCCCCAAATCCCCCCCAAATCCCCGTTCCCCGTCCGCACCGGTCTCGGCGGTGTCGCTGAAGTGCGGCAGTCTCTTCCCGGGCCGCGGCAGCCCCGCCTGCGGATCGTCCCCGAAGTTGTCGTTCTCCAGCGCCTCCAGCTGCCGGTGCAGCCGCCGCTGCCGCGTGGCGCCGTCCAGGACCCGCCGGGGCGCGCCCTCGGGCACGCGCGCTGCGGAAAAGGAATCTCCAAAATAAAGGGAATTCCCAAAAACCGGGGACGCCCAAATCAGCACCGGGACCCCCAAAAGCGAACCCGGGACCCCCAAACCGAACCCGGGACCCCCAAATCGGCACCGGGATCCCCAAATTGACCCCGGACCCCTCAGAACCCCCGGGCCCGCGCTCCCCTCACCCGACGTTTTCTTCTCCCCCATCATGAGCCGACTTCCGGCGAGCCTCTCTTCACTTCCGCCCTCCCGGAGGCAACTTCTGGTCCCGCCTCATCCATTTCCGCCCTCACCGTCTGCCGCCATCTTGAGCGCGGCGCAAACCCAGCTCCTTTTTTCCCCCCCCTCTCGCCGCCATGTTGGGTGTGGCGCTCCCGCCCCTTTTTTACTCCTGGCAACGTGGCAGGTCGGGCTGGCCCCGCCTCCCGGCGCGGATTGGCGGAGGGGGCGGAGCGGCGGGTGCGGACTGGCTGAGGCGCGGAGGGAGGCCCCGCCCCCGCTGCAGGCCCCGCCCTCCCCGCGCCATGGCCGCGCTCACGGTGCCGCTGCTGCTGCTGCTGCTGCTGGGGAGCGGCCCCGGGACCCCCCAAAGCTGCCCCAAAAACCCCCAAAGCTGCCCCAAAAACTCAGCCGGGACAGATCGCGAGACCCCCCAGAGCTGCCCCGAAAATTCCGCCGGGAGGGGTCACTGGGAGGGGTCAGGGGTCACTGGGATGGGGTCAGGGGTCACTGGGAGGGGTCAGGGGTCACTGGGATGGGTCAGTGGTCACTCAGTGGTCACTCAGTGGTCCCTCAGTGGCCCCAGGGGGTCCCAGCCGTGTCCCCTCCCCCCAGAGCAGCTGCTGGTTCTGACCGTGGCCACCGAAGCCACCGATGGCTACCGGCGGTTCCTGCGCTCGGCCCAGGCCTTCAACTACAGCGTGCAGGTGGGGGAGGGGCCTGCGGCTGGGGGAGGGGCTGGGCTGGCGCCGTGGTTCTTCGTTTGCTTTATCAGCTTGTTTTATTTTATTTAATTTATTTTATTTTATTTTATTTTATTTTATTTTATTTTATTTTATTTTATTTTATTGTTTAATTTAATTTTATTTTGTTTTATTTTAATTGTATTATTATTTTATTATTTTATTTTATTTTGTCTTTTTACGTGTTTTATTTTTACTTTGTTTTACTTCATTTGACTTCATTTCACTTAATTTCATTTTATTTTTATTATTTTATTATTTTATTTTATTTTTTAAATTTTGCTTTATTTTATTACACTTTATTTTTTTTCTTTATTATTTTTTTTTATTTCATTTCAGTTCATTTCATTTCACTTTACTTTTAATATTTTATAATTTTATTTTTTTAAATTTCACTTTATTTTGTTTTATTTTACTTTGTTTTATTTTGTTGTATTTTATTTTATCTCACTTAATTGGATTTTATGGCTTTTTATTTTTTTTTCACATTTTATTACGCTTTATTGCTTATTTTTTATTCTGCTTTTTATCATTATTTATTTCCTACGTGTTGCCGCTTGCTGTGTTTGTATTTATGTGTCCCACTTCCGTTTCCGGTTCCCCGTTTCCGGTTCCGGTGGCCGTTTCCGGTCAGACGCTGGGCCTGGGCCGCGCCTGGCGGGGCGGGGACGTGGCGCGCAGCCCCGGGGGGGGGCAGAAGGTTCGGTGGCTGCGGGGGGCGCTGGCCCCGCTGCGGGGGAGGGGCGGCCTCGTCGTGCTCTTCGTCGACAGGTGAGGGGGGGGGGGATTCGGGGGGGGGATTTGGCCAATTTTGGGTGATTTTTTGGGTGATTTCTCAGTGATGTTTAGGGTGATTTTGGGGTGATTTGGGATGATTTTTGACATTTTGCGGGTGATTTTTTTGGGTGATTTTTGGGAATTTTTGGATGATTTTTACAATGATTTTGGGGTGATTTTGGGGAGTTTTTGGATGATTTTTGCAATGAGTTTGGGGAATTTCAGAGGATTTCAGCGATGATTTTTGGATGATTTTTACAATGATTTCGGGGTGATTTTGGGAAATTTCGGAGAATTTCAGCGATGATTTTTAGGGTGATTTTGCGGTTTTTTGAGCCGATTTTTAGGTTTTTTGGGGAGGATTTTTGCGATGATTTTGAGGTGATTTTTTAATTTTTGGGGGGGGATTTTTGTGATGATTTTTGGGTGATTTTTGGGCTGATTTTCGGGGTGATTTTGTCCATTTTTGGGGTGATTTTGGGCTGATTTCTGTGTATTTCCCCCCAGCTATGACGTGCTGTTCGCTGGGGCTGATATTTGGGTGTATTTTCGGGGTGATTTTGTCCATTTTTGGGGTAATTTTGGGCTGATTTCTGTTTTTTCCCCCAGCTATGACGTGCTGTTCGCCGCCCCCCCCCAGGAGCTCCTGGCCAAGTTCCTCTCCTCGGGCTCGGGGGTCCTGTTTGCTGCCGAGGGGTTCTGCTGGCCCCAGGAGGGGCTGGCCCCCCTCTACCCGCCCTGCCCCCCCGGGGGGAAACCCTTCCTCAACTCTGGGGGTACGGGGGGGGGAACTGGGGGGGCCTGGGGGCAATTGGGGCATCCTGGGGGAATTTGGGGGAGGTTTGGGGGGTCCTGTGGGATGTTGGGGGTTTTTGGGGTCCTGGGGAGATGAGGGGATTTTGCGGGAGATTTGAGGGGTCCTGGAGGGGTTTGGGGGGCTCCTGAAAAGATTTTGGGGAGTCCTGGGGGGGTCCTTGAGGGGATTTTGGGGGATGTTTAGGGGGGTTTGAGGGATTTGGGGAGGTTTGGGGGGTCCTGGGGGAGGGTTGGGGGTTTTGGGGAGGTTTGGGGTGTTCTGGAGGGGATCTGGGGGTCCTGGGGGATTTTGGGGGGGCCCTGGGGGGATCTGGGAGAGGTTTGGGGATTTTAGGGGGATTTTTTTGAGGTTTGGGGGATGTTTTTAGGGCGATTCAGGAAGATTTTGGGGCTGTTTTTGGGGTGATCCAGGCGGGTTTTGGGGCTGTTTTTGGGGTGATCCAGGCGGGTTTTGGGGTGATCCAGGCAGATTTTGGGGTGGTTCAGGCAGATTTTGGGGTTCCAGGCAGATTTTGGGGTGGTTCAGGCGGATTTTGGGGTTCCAGGGTTCGTGGGGTTCGCCCCAGCCCTCTGGGCTCTGGTCGAGCGCTGGCGCTTCCGGGACGACGACGACGATCAGCTGTTCTACACCCAGCTGTACCTGGATAGGGGGCTGAGGGTGAGCCAGAAACATCCCAGAATAATCCCAAAAATATCCCAACATCATCCCAAGAATATCCCAACATCATCCCAAAAATATCCCAAAATCACCCCAAAAATATCCCAACATCATCAGCTGTTCTACACCCAGCTGTACCTGGATAGGGGGCTGAGGGTGAGCCAGAAACATCCCAAAAACATCCCAACATCATCCCATAAACATCCCAAAATCACCGCAAAAATATCTCAACATCATCCCAAAATTATCACAAAAATATCCCAAAAATATCACAAAGATATCCCAAAACCGTCAGCTGTTCTACAGCCAGCTGTACCTGGACAGGGAGCTGAGAGTGAGCCAAAACCACCCCTAATCACCCCAAAAATATCCCAAAAATCACACATAAATTGCCCTAGAATTCACCCCAAAAATATCCCAAAAATCACACATAAATTGCCCTAGAATTCATCCCAAAATCATCACAGAAATCACCCCCAAAGCACCCCAAAATCGTCCCAAAATTACCCCAAAAATCAACCCCAAATCACCCCTGAAATCATCCCAAAATTACCCCAAAAACTTTAAAAAATTCCCCAAAAAATCACCCAAAATCCCCCCAAAAATCAACCCAAAAATCACTTTAAAAACTCTCCAAAAGCCCCCCAATATCCCCCCCAAACCACTCCAGAATCACCCCAAATCCCCCAAAATCTCTTTTTTCCCTCCCAAAGACCCCTCAAATCCCCCTGACCTCTCCCTGACCCCTCCCCAATTTTTGGGGTCCCCCTTGACCCCCAATTTTCTCCCCCACAGGAGGAGCTGGGCCTGGCCCTGGATCATCATTCCCAAATTTTCCAAAATCTCAACGGGGCCCTGGGTGAGCCTGGGGGGATTTTGGGGGGTCCTGGGGGAAAATTTGGGGGGATTTTGGGGGCTCCTGAAAGGATTTGTGGGGGTCCTGGAGGGTTTTGGGATCCCTGAGATGATTTTTGGGGTCCCAGGGGAAGTTTTGGGGTCTCTGAAGGATTTTTTTGGGGTCCCTGACCCCATTTTTGGGCTCCTTTTCCTATTTTTGGGAACCCCATTTTTGGGGTTCCCTCTCCCATTTTTGGGCTCCCTGACCCACTTTTGGTATCTCTTATCTCATTTTTGGGGTCCCTGTCCCATTTTTGGGCTCCTTTTCCCATTTTTGGGATCCCTGACCTGTTTTTGGGATCCCTGACCCATTTTTGGGGTCCTTGTTCCCATTTTTGGGGTCCCTGTTCCAGTTTTTGGGTTCCCTGTTCCCATTTTTGGGGTCCCTGACCCGTTTTTGGGGTCCCTGTTCCTGTTTTTGGGGTCCCTGACCCGTTTTTGGGGTCCCTGTTCCGTTTTTGGGGTTCCAGACGAGGTCACCATTCGCTTCGAGCCGGGCGGGAACCGAGTGAGGAACGAGATCAGCGGGGCCTGGCCGGTGGTGATCCATGGGAACGGCCCCACAAAGGTGCCAAAAACCCCAAAATAACCCCAAAATCACCCCAAAATCATCCTGTGGTGATCCATGGGAACGGCCCCACAAAGGTGCCAAAAACCCCAAAATTCACCCCAAAATCACCCCAAAATAACCCTGTGGTGATCCATGGGAACGGCCCCACAAAGGTGCCAAAAACCCCAAAATTCACCCCAAAATCCACCCCAAAATCGCCCAAATTGGGTGTCCCCAATATTGGGGTGTCCCCAAATGTCCCCAGATGACCCCAAAATGTCCCCAAATGTCCCCAGATGTCCCCAGATGTCCCCAAAATCCCCTTGGGTAGCCCCAAACTCTGGGCAGTGACAGCCCCAGACGGGTTTTTGAGGTGGATTTGGGAGATTTTGGGGTCAATTTTGGGCGGGATTTTGGGGTTCCTGGGGCTGTCCTGTTATTGGAGTGTCCCCAGCTGTCCCCAGCTGTCCCCAAAATGTCCCAAAATATCCCCAAAATGGCCCCAAATGGCCTCAAATGTCCCTAAAATCCCCTCAGGTGGCCCCAAACTCTGGGCAGCGACAGCTCAGGATGGGTTTTGGGGTGGATTTGGGGTATTTTGGGGTCAATTTTGGGGGCATTTTGGGGTCCCTGGGTCTGTCCGCGATATTGAGGTGTCCCCAAATGTTCCAAAATGTCCTGAAATGTCCCCAAAATGTCACAAATTCCCCAAAAAATGTCCCCAAAATCCCCTCAGGTGGCCCCAAACTCTGGGCAGCGACAGCTCAGGATGGGTTTTGAGCTGGATTTGGGGGATTTTGGGGTCAATTTTAGGGGGGATTTTGGGGTTTCTGGGGGTGTCCCCAATATTGGGGTGTCCCCAAATGTCCCCAGCTGTCCCCAACTGTCCCCATCTGTTCCCCAAATCCCCCCAGGTGGCCCTGAACTCGCTGGGCAATTACGTGCCGCAGGGGTGGAGCCCGGGGGGCTGCGGGGACTGCGAGAGGGACTTGAGACCCCTCAGGGGGACCCCGGTACCAAATGGGGGGGTTTGGGGGGTCCTGGGGGGGTTTTGGGGGTCATGGAAGGGTCCTGGAGAAATTTGGGGGATTTTGGGGGGGTGCAGGACGGATTGGAAGGGGTCTTGGGGGGATTTTGGGGGCTCATAGAGGAGCTTGAGGGGGGCTGAGGGGGATTTTGGGGGATTTTGGGGAGTCCTGGGGGAACTTGGGTGGGAGTTTGGGGGATCCTGGGAGGGTTTGGGAGGATTTTGGGGAGTCCTGGGTGGATCTGGGGGGTTTTGGGGAGGGTTTGGGAGGGATTTTGGGGTATCCTGGGTGGGTTTTGGGGGGATTGGGGGAGATGTGGGGGGTTCAGGTGTTTTTTTGGGGCAGTTTCAGGGATTTTTGGGGTGCTGAGGAGGCTTTGGGGTCTCTCTGTGTTTTTTGAGGTAGTTTTGTTGTTTTTTGGGTCGTTTTGGGGGATTCTGGGGGTTTTTGAGAGGGTTCTGAGGGGTTTTGGGGTCGTTGTTGGGGTGCTGAGGGGCTTTGGGGTCTCTCTGTGTTTTTGGGGTCCCCCCAGCCCCAGGCCCTGCCCTGGGTGCTCATCGGGGTGTTCGTGGCCGAGCCCACCCCGTTCCTGGGGCAGTTCCTGCGGCGCCTGCGGGAGCTGAGCTACCCCCGGGAGAGAATGGGGCTGTTCCTGCACAACGCCGTGAGTGCCACCCCAAAATCACCCCAAAATCACCCCAAAATCACCCCAAAAATATCCCCAAAATACCCCCGGGAGAGACTGGGGCTGTTCCTGCACAACGCCGTGAGTGACACCCCAAAAATATCCCAAAATCACCCCAAAATCACCCCAAAAATATCCCAACATCACCCCAAAAATATCCCAACATCACCCCAAAAATATCCCAACATCACCCCAAAAATATCCCCAAAAATATCCCCAAAATACCCCGGGGAGAGGCTGGGGCTGTTCCTGCACAACGCCGTGAGTGGCACCCCAAAAATATCCCCAAAAATGTCCCAAAATCACCCCAAAAATATCCCAACATCACCCCAAAAATGTCCCCCAATGTCCCCAATCCCCCCAGTGTCCCCAATGTCCCCAGTGTCCCCACTGTCTGTCTCTCTCTGTCCCCAGGTCCCCGCTCACTCCCCCCTCATCGATTCTCTCTGGCCCCGCCTCCGGCGCCGCTTCAGCTCCGCCCACCGGGAGGGGGAGGGGCTGGGGGGAGGGGCAGCAGCGAGACCTCGGAATGTAAGGGGGGGGAGGGGCAGGGGAGGGGCCATGGGACTGGGGGAGGGGGAAAGAAAAGGGGAGGGGGCAACGGGAGGGGGAGGGGTGATGGGGAGGGGCAATGGGAAGAGGAAAATGGGGGAGGGGCAGTGGGGGTCGGTTCCATTTTTCAGGGGGTCCCTGATGGATTTTGGGGGGTCAGTTCTGTTTTGGGCGTCCCTGGTGGTCACTGCGGTCACTCAGTGGTCACTCAGTGGTCACTCAGTGGTCACTCAGTGGTCACTGTGGTCACTCAGTGGTCACTCTGGTCACTCTCAGGGCGCTGTGCCGGCGGGACCCGCGCTGTGACCATTACCTGAGCCTGGACAGTGACGTCAGCCTGAGTGACCGACACGTGCTGCGGACACTGATCGAGCAGAACAGGTACTGACCACTGACCACTGAGTGACCCCTGAGTGACCCTGAGTGGCCCTGAGTGACCCTGAGTGACCCTGAGTGGCCGCTGTCCCCAGGCAGGTGCTGGCCCCGCTGCTGACCCGCCCCGGCCACCTCTGGTCCAACTTCTGGGGCGCGCTGGGCCCCGATGGCTACTACAGCCGGGCCCCGGACTACCTGCAGATCGTCAGCGGCCAGCGCAGGTGAGACACACCTGGGACAGGTGACACACCTGGGACACACCTGGGAGGGATGGGGACACACCTGGGACACACCTGGGACCGATGGGGACACCTGGGGGGACATGTGGGGACAGCTGGGGGGACACCTGGGACACACGTGGGGACACTTGGGACACCCCAGAGGGGGATGGCGTGTCTGGGGACACACCTGGGACACACCTGAGGGGACAGGGACAGGTGACAACACCTGGGACAGCTGGGACACACCTGGGGACACGCCTGTGAAGCCACGCCTCCACAGGCCACGCCCCTCAGCTGCTCCAAGGGCGGGGCCATGACCTGCAATGGGTGGGCGGGGTTTGTTGTGGGCGTGGTCATGGCGTCAGCTGTGTTTGTGGGCGTGGCCAGGGGCGTGTGGAACGTGCCCTACGTCAGCCACGCCTACCTGGTGGGCGGGGCCGCGCTGCGGGGGCCGCTGGGGGAGGGGCCGGTGTTCGACCACGCCCACCTGGACCCCGACATGGCGTTCTGCGCACGGGCCCGGGAGAAGGTGAGAGCCCCAAAATGGGCCAAAGTCACCCCAAAAATCAGCCTAGAGTGGGCCCAAAATCATCCCAGAATCAGCCCAAAATCACCCCAAAAATCATCCCAGAATCAGCCCAAAATCAGCCCAAAATCACCCCAAAAATCATCCCAAAAATCATCCCAGAGTCAGCCCAAAATCACCCCAAAATCACCCCAAAATCACCCCAAAAATCATCCCAGAATCAGCCCAAAATCATCCCAGAATCAGCCCAAAATCACCCCAAAAATCATCCCAGAATCACCCGAAAATCACCCAAAAATCACCCCAAAAATCATTCCAGAATCACCCCAAAAATCATCCCAGAATCAGCCAAAATCAGCCCAAAATCACCCCAAAAATCATCCCAAAAATCATCCCAGAATCAGCCCAAAATCACCCCAAAAATCATCCTGAAGTTACCCCAGAATCACCCCAAAATTATTCCCAAATCATCCCAAAATTATCACATGAAGTTACCCCAAAAATCACCTGGGGATTTTGGGGTGGGTTTGGGGTGAATTTGGGGGATTTGGGGGTTTTTTGGGTGAATTTGGGGATAGATTTGGGGGGAATTTGGGGGATGATTTGGGATGGGTTTTCGGGTGGATTTGGGATGGATTTTGGGGATGAATTTGGGAGATTTTGGAGATGATTTTGGGGTGAATTCGGGGTGAATTTGGGGTGAATTGAGGGATGATTTGGGGTGAATTCAGGATGGATTTTGGGGGTTTAGGGGACGATTTTGGGGTGAATTTGGGGATGATTTTGGGGGTGGATTTTGGGGTGAATTTGAGCAATTTTGGGATGGATTATGGGGTGAATTCAGGGGATTTTGGGGTGAATTTGGGAATGATTTGGGGTGAATTAGGGATGGATTTTGGGGTGGATTTTGGGGTTCACTTGGGGGATTTTGGGGAGGATTTGGGGGATTTTTGGGCCGGATTTCGGGGTGCATTGGGGAGATTTTGGGAAGGATTTTGGGATGGATTTCGGGGGATTTTGGGGACTCTGGGCTGGATTTTGGGTGCACTGGGGTCTCTGTGCCAGGGGCTGTTCCTGCACGTCACCAACCGGCGCCACTTTGGCCACCTGCTGGTGACCGACGGCTACAACAGCAGCGGGCGGCGGCACCCGGAGCTGTGGGAGCGGCCCCGCAACCCCTGGGTCAGTACCGGCCAGTACAGACCAGTGTAAACCAGTAGGGACCAGTGGGGACCAGTATAGAGCACTGCGGACCAGTATAGACTAGTATGGACCAGTAGGGACCAGTATAAAGTAGTATAGAGCAGTAGGGACCAGTATAAACCAGTATAGAGCCAGTACGGACCAGTATAGACCAGTATGGACCAGTAGGGACCAGTATAAACCAGTATAGAGCAGTAGGGACCAGTATAAACCAGTATAGAGCAGTGCGGACCAGTATAGACCAGTTTGGATCAGTTTGGATCAGTATAGAGCAGTATAAACCAGTACAGACCAGTTTAAGCCAGTACGGACCAGTATGGACCAGTATAGAGCAGTCGGGACCAGTATGGATCAGTATGGATCAGTATAAACCAGTACAGACCAGTATGGACTAGTACAAGCCAATATCAGCACACCCAGATACCCCCATTAGCTCCCAGTCCCTCCCAGTCCCTCCCAGTCCCTCCCAGTCCATCCCAGTAACTCTGTTCTCACAGGACTGGGACCAGCAGTATTTGCACCCCAACTTCAGCCGCGTCCTCCAGGAGCACCTGATCCAGCAGGTACCGAAATCACCCCCAAAATCACCCCAAAATCACCCCAAAATCACCCCAAAAATCACCCCAAAATCACCATAAAATCACCCCAAAAATCACCCAAAATCATCCCAAAAATAATCATAAAAATCATCCTAAAATCACCCCAAAATCACCACAGAATCACCATAAAGTCACCCCAAAAATCACCCCAAAATCCCTCCAAAATCATCTCAAATTTTTTGGGGGTTCCCAGGTCGATTTTTGGGGTTCTGGGTTCTGTTTTTGGGGTTCCTGGATGGGTTTTGGGGTTCCCTTGTCAGTTTTGGGGGGGATTTTTAATATTTTTTGATCCATTTTAGGGGGGATTTTGAGGTTTTGGGGTGCCCTTGTTCAGTGTGTGGGGTTTTTGGGGTTCCCTGGTTCAGTTTTTGGGGTTCCTGGTTCAGTTTTTGGGGTTTTTGGGGTTCCCTGGTTCAGTTTTTGGGGTGTTTGGGGTTTTTGGGGTTCCCTGGTTCAGTTTTTGGGGTACCTGGGTTCAGATTTTGGGGTTCTCTTCCCCCCCAGCCGTGCCCTGACGTGTTCCAGTTCCCGCTGTTCTCGGAGCAGTTCGGGCGGGAGCTGCAGGAGGAGGCGGAGCTTCGAGGGGGGTGGGCGGAGCATCACGAGGTGGGTGGGGCCCCAAAAATGGGGGAGGGGTGGGACCCAAAAATGGGGGTGGGGCCCAAAATTGGGGAGTGAGACCCCGAAATCAGAGGGGTAGAGGCCCAAAAATGGGGGTGGGACCCAAAAATTTGAGGTTTGGGGGGCGAAACTGGGGGTTTGGGGCCCAAAAATTGGGGGTGGGGACCCAAAATTTTGGGTTTGGGGCTTCAGGAATCAGATTGGGGATTCTGAAATCAGTGCCCCAGGTGTGTCCCTCACCTGTCCCAGGTGCGCTCGTGGGCGGTTCCCCTCTCGGCGCTGCAGTTGGATCTGCCCCTGCAGGGGGCGCTGCGCGAGCTGCTCCCGCCCATCGCCCGCCGCCTCTTCCCGGGATACGCCCCCAAGGTGGGTGGGGCCAGAGGGGGCGGGGCCGGGAAATGGGAGGGGCCTAAATGGGAGGGGCTTCAAAAATTGGGGGAGTGGGGACCCCAAAATTGGGGTTTGGGTGCCAAAATTTGGGATATGAAAGCCCAAAAATTTGGGGGATGGGCCTCAAAAGGAGGCGTGGCCTCAAAATGTGTGAATGGGGAGGGGTGGAGCAAAGGGGGCGGGGATGAAAGGGGCATGGTCAGGTGGGCGTGGCACTCCCATGGGTCCCTGGCCACGCCCACTCATCCTTCCCCCCCCAGGGCCGCTCCGTGCTGAGCTCGGTTGTTCGTTATGACCCCGCCCCTTCCGGCCACACCCACCCGGACCCCGCCCCCTCGGCCCCGCCCCCACGGCCCTCGGCCACCATCAGCCTGAGAGTGAGCCTGAGCCCGGGACTGGTACGGACTGGGATGGACTGGGAGGGACTGGGAGGGACTGGGAGGGACTGGGATGGGACTGGGGGGACTGGGATGGACTGGGGTGGGACTGGGAGGGACTGGGGATTATTGGTCTGGGTCACTGGGACAAGCTCTTGGTTACTGGTGTGAACTGGTCCATACTGGTCTGTACTGGTCCGTGCTGGTCCTCACTGGTCCGTGCTGGTCCCAGGGCGGGGGCTGGCTCTTCCCCAGGTACGGCTGCGCCGCCCCCGCGCCCCCCCCGGGCTGGGCCCTGCTGCACCCGGGGAGACTGACACACCTGGGGACAGGTGTGACACCAGTAGGTGGGGCCAGGTACAGCTTGGAGCTGCTGCTGGACCCCTGAGAGACACCTGAGAGACACCTGGGACAGGTGTGACACAGCTGGGCACACCTGGATACACCTGGGGACACCTGAACACACCTGGGACACAGCTGGGACAGGGCGTGGCACCGGTGGGCGAGGCAGATGCAGCCTGGAACTGCTGCTGGACCCCTGAGAGACACCTGGGACAGCTGGGATATACCTGGGACAGGTGTGACACACCTGGATACACCTGGGACACACCTGGGCACACCTGGGGACAGGTGTGTCACCTGCAGACAGGGCCAGGTACAGCCTGGAGCTACTGATGGACCCCTGAGAGACACCTGAGACACACCTGGGACAGGAGTGACACAGCTGGGCACACCTGGATACACCTGGGGACAGGTGTGACATGTGGGGGGGGGGCCAGGTACAGCCTGGAACTGCTGCTGGATTTGTGATACACCTGAGAGACACCTGGGACAGGCAGTGACACACCTGGGACACACCTGGCACAGGGTGTGGCACCTGCAGGCTCTGCCCACGGACACCTGAGTGTCCCCAAATTGGGGACATTTGGACTTTTGGGACATTTGGGGACATCGAGTTCCTGGCCTTGCTCACGGAGCCCCCGAGTGTCCCCAAAATTTGGGGAAGGGACCCCGAAACTGGGACTTTGAGGGGATTTTTGGGACCCCCCTGGATTTTGGGGACCGTCCCCCTCCAGCCGTCCTCGTCCCCAAAGTTTGTGGGGGGGACCCCAAAACAGGACCTGGGGTTCCCCCAAACCCTTGGTGACGTCACAGCGCATGCGCGGCCCCTGACCGCTATGGGCTCTATTGCGCGTGCGCGGCAATCGTTCGGTCTGATCTTTATTGCGCATGCGCGGCCATCTGTCGCTCTGGGCTCTACTGCGCATGCGCGGCAACGGACCGCTTTAGCTCTATTGCGCGTGCGCACCAAAGATCGCTCTATGCTCTATTGCGCATGCGCGGCGCCAGGTCGCTCTGGGCTCTACTGCGCTTGCGCGGCGACGGACCTCTTTGCACTCCACCGCCCATGCGCGGCAATCGATCCTCTATGCTCTACTGCGCATGTGCGGCGCCGGATCGCTCTTGGCTCTACGGCGTATGCGCGGCGACGGACCGATTTAGGCTCTATTCCGCGTCCGCGGCAATCGATCGCTCTGGTCTCTAATACGAATGCGCAGCCATCGATCGCTCTAGGCTCTACGGCGTATGCGCGGCCACGGACCGTTTTAGTCTCTATTGCGCGTGCGCGGCAAACGATCGGTCTGGGCTCTATTGCGCGTGCGCATCGGCGAAACGCTCTTCCGTTTACTGCGCAAGCGCGGAACCGGACCGCTCTTGGCTCTATTGCGCATGCGCGTAAACGGGCACAGCCGCGCTCTACCGCGCATGCGCAGAAGCCGTTCCGTCGATGCTGTACTGCGCATGCGCGGCGCCGGGTCGCTCTGTGTTTTATTGCGCGTGCGCGGCGACTGACCGCTCTTGGTCCTATTGCGCATGCGCGGCGAGGGAGAGCTTTAGGTTCTATTGCGCGTGCGCGGTAATCGATCGCTCTGAGCTCTATTGCGCATGCGCGGCAAAAGAATCGTTCTTGGCTGTACTGCGCATGCGCGGCGTGGAGCGTTTCAGCTCTTATGCGCATGCGCGGTGTCGGATCGCTCTGAGCTCTACTGCGCACGCGCGGCGACGGACCATTCTGCACTCTACCGCGCATGCGCGGCAATCGATCGCTCTTAGCTCTACTGCGCATGCGCGGTGACGGATTTTTCTGCACTCTACTGCGCATGCGCAAGAATAAATCGCTCTGAGTTTTACTGCGCATGCGCGGCGACTGACTACTCTTGGCTCTACTGCGCATGCGCGACAGGGCACCGCTTTAGCATCTATTGCGCGTGCGCGGCCATCGATCGCTCAGGGCTCTATTGCGCATGCGCGGCAAATGATCGTTCTTGGCCGTACTGCGCATGCGCGGCGTCGATCGTTCGGACTCTTATGCGCATGCGCGGCGCCGGACCGGTCTGAGCTCTACTGCGCACGCGCGGCGACGGACCTTTCTGCACTCTACCGCGCATGCGCGGCAATCGATCGCTCTTAGCTGTACTGCGCATGCGCGGCAGGCACCGCTTTAGGCTCTATTGCGCGTGCGCGGTAATCGATCGCTCAGGGCTTTATTGCGCATGGGCGGCGACGGACCGCTTTAGGTTTTACTGCGCGTGCGCAATATTCGATCGCTTTTAGCTCTACTGCGCAAGCGCGGTGACTGATTTTTCTGCATTTAACCGCGCATGCGCAGGAATAGATCGCTCTGAGTTTTACTGCGCATGCGCGGCGACAGACCACGCTTAGCTCTACTGCGCATGCGCGGCACGGTACCGCTTTAGGCTCTATTGCGCGTGCGCGGCCATCGATCTCTCAGGGCTGTATTGCGCATGCGCGGCGACGGACCGCTTTAGGCTCTACTGCGCGTGCGCGATAATCGATCGCTCTTAGCTCTTTTGCGCACGCGCGGAGAGGGTCCGCTCTTAGCTCTACTGCGCATGCGCGGTGACTGATTTTTCTGCACTCTAGTGCGCATGCGCAGGAACCGGTGCGCTCTTTTTTGCGCATGCGCAGCAACAGACCGCTGTTGGCTCTACTGCGCATGCGCGGCACCGCACGGCTTTGGGCTCTATTGCGCGTGCGCCGCCATCGATCGCTCTCAGCTCTATTGCGCATGTGCGGCAAACGATCGTTCTTGGCTGTACTGCGCATGCGCGACGTCTACCGTTCTGGGCTCTTTAGCGCATGCGCGGCACCGGCTCTCTCTGAGTTCTATTGCGCATGCGCAGAGACAGACCGCTTTTTGGCTCTACTGCGCATGCGCGGCACCGCACGGCTTTAGGCTCTATTGCGCGTGCGCGGCGACTGACCGCTCTTGGTTTTATTGCGCATGCGCGGCGGCGGACCGCTTTAGGTTCTACTGCGCGTGCGCGGGAATCGATCGCTGTTAGCTCTTTTGCGCATGCGCGGCAAACTATCGTTCTTTGCTCTTCTGCGCATGCGCGTCGTCTATCACTCTGGGCTCTTTTGCGCATGCGCAGCGGCGGATCGCTCTGGGCTCTACTGCGCACGCGCGGCGACGGACCTTTCTGCTCTCTACTGCGCATGCGCGACAATCGATCGCTCTTGGCTCTACTGCGCATGCGCGGTAACGGAATTTTGCACTCTACTGCGCATGCGCAGGATTAGATCGCTCTGAGTTTTATTGCGCATGCGCAGCGACAGACCGCTCTTGGCTCTACTGCGCGTGCGCGGCACCGCACGGCTTTAGGCTCTATTGCGCGTGCGCGGCGACTGACCGCTCTTGGTTTTATTGCGCATGCGCGGCGACGGACCGCTTTACGTTCTACTGCGCGTGCGCGGTAATCGATCGCTGTTAGCTCTTTTGCGCATGCGCGACACACTATCGTTCTTGGGTCTTCTGGGCATGCGCGTCGTCGATCGCACTGGCCTCTTTTGCGCATGCGCAGCGGCGGATCGCTCTGGGCTCTACTGCGCACGCGCGGCGACGGACCGTTCTGCTCTCTACTGCGCATGCGCGACAATCGATCGCTCTTGGCTCTACTGCGCATGCGCGGTAACGGAATTTTGCACTCTACTGCGCATGCGCAGGATTAGATCGCTCTGGGATTTATTGCGCATGCGCGGCGACTGACTACACTTGGCTCTACTGCGCGTGCGCGGCACCGCACGGCTTTAGGCTCTATTGCGCGTGCGCGGCGACTGACCGCTCTTGGTTTTATTGCGCATGCGCGGCGACGGACCGCTTTACGTTCTACTGCGCGTGCGCGGTAATCGATCGCTCTTAGTTCTTTTGCGCATGCGCGGCAAACTATCGTTCTTGGCTCTTCTGCGCATGCGCGTCGTCGATCGCACTGGCCTCTTTTGCGCATGCGCAGCGGCGGATCGCTCTGGGCTCTACTGCGCACGCGCGGCGACGGACCTTTCTGCGCTCTACTGCGCATGCGCGACAGTAGATCGCTCTTGGCTCTACTGCGCAGGCGCGGTAACTGAATTTTGCACTCTACTGCGCATGCGCAGGATTAGTTCGCTCTGAGACTTATTGCGCATGCACGGCGACTGACTACACTTGGCTCTACTGCGCGTGCGCGGCACCGCACGGCTTTAGGCTCTATTGCGCGTGCGCGGCGACTGACCGCTCTTGGTTTTATTGCGCATGCGCGGCGACGGACCGCTTTACGTTCTACTGCGCGTGCGCGGTAATCGATCGCTCTTAGTTCTTTTGCGCATGCGCGGCAAACTATCGTTCTTGGCTCTTCTGCGCATGCGCGTCGTCTATCGCTCTGTGCTCTTTTGCGCATGTGCGGCGCCGGATCGCGCTGGGCTCTACTGCGCACGCGCGGCGACGGACCTTTTTGCGCTCTACCGCGCATGCGCGGCAATCGATCGCTCTAGCCTCTACTGTGCATGTGCGGCGCCGGATCGTTCTTGGCTCTACGGCGTATGCGCGGCGACGGACCGATTTAGGCTCTATTGCGCGTCCGCGGCAATCGATCGCTCTGGTCTCCATTGCGCATACGCGGAGATAGATCACTTTTTAGCTCTACTGCGCATGCGCGCCGACGGACCCCTCTGCACTATTCCGCGCATGCGCAGGAATCGATCGCTCTGTGCCGTACTGCGCATGCGCGCTCCCGCATCGCTCTGTCCTTTACTGCGCATGCGCGACGTCGCAACGCTTTGGGCTCTATTGCGCGTGCGCGGCAATGATCGCTCTAAGCTCTATTGCGCATGCGACTAAAAATCGATATTGGCTTTACTGCGCATGCGCGGTAACGGACCTCGCTTGTCTCTTTTGCGCATGCGCAGAGATCAATTTTGGGCTCTGTTGCGCATGCGCGGCGTTCGATCGCTCTGGGCTGTAATACGCATGCGCGGCGCTATATCGCTCTGTGCTCTACTGCGCTTGCGCAGCGACGGACGCCTCTACACTCTACTGCGCATGAGCGGCAATGGATCACTCTGGGCTCTAGTGCGCATGCGTTGCGCCGTGCTGCTCTGGACTCTCTTGCGCATGCGCGGCGAAGGACAGCACTTGTCTGTATTGCCCATGCGTGGAATCCGATAGCTCTGAGCTTTAATGCGCATGCGCGTCGCCGGATTGCTCTGGGCTCTTTTGCGCATGCGCCGCGAAGTGACACCAGTGACACGAGTAACGGCTCCCAGTAACACCAGTGACCCCCCAGTGACACCAGTGACCCCCCCCAGTGACACCAGTAACCCCCAGTCCCCTCCCAGTCCCTCCCAGTCCACCCCAGTGCCCACAAAAAGGGGCGTGACCCGGGCTGTCAATCAAAGCCGTTCATTGCCCCGCCCCCGGGGGGCGTCAATGCGGGGAGTCCCCAAGGGGGTTAATGAGAGTAGGGGGGTCCCGGGGTGATCCCGGGGGTCAGTGAGGGGGTCCCGGGTGGCCCCTCAGGAGCAGCAGTACAGCTCCAGGTCGTTGAGGCCGGTGTCGTCGCCGCCGCGCTGGGGCGGCTCCAGGCGCGTGCGCAGCCCGCACACCCCCGCCCGCGGCGGGCACGGCAGGCTCCAGTTGCCCCAGGTGCCCTGGGGGCCACCGCGGCCCTCCAGCACCGAGCCCCCCGAGCAGATGGCGGCCATCGAGTTGGCCGCGGTGTCGTCCCACAGCCCCCGCGGCGCCTCCACGCGCAGCCGGAAGGCCACGAGGCTCTGGCCCGGCGGGCACGACTCCGGCCGCTCCCAGACGCCGCGGCTACCGGGGGGGGACACGGGGTGGTCACGGGGGGGGTCACGGGGGGGGGACACCCCCAGAAAGTCCCCGGGGTGAGGGGGGTGGGGAGGGACAGGGAGGTGGCCAGGGTTGGGTGATGGTGGCCATGGAAGAGTTTTGTTGGCCAGGCTTGGGTTGGGGTGGTCAGGGTTGGGTTTTGGTGGCCATGGTTGTGCTTTGGTAGCCACAGGGTAATTTTGGTGGCCCTGGGGTGATTTTGGTGGCCACAGGGTAATTTTGGTGGCCATGGGATTATTTTAGTAGCCTCGGATTATTTTAGTGGCCCTGGGACGATTTTGGTGGCCCTGGGGTAATTCTGGTGGCCCTGTGGTGATTTTGGTGGCCCTGGGGTGATTTTAGTGGCCCTGGGATGATTCTGGTGGCCCTGGGGTGGTTCTGGTGGCCCCGGGGTGGTTCTGGTGGCCCCCCCGGTCACTCACGGCCCCTCGCTGGACGTGGCCTGGCCGATGTTGTCACAGAGCAGCTTCACCGCGTTCAGCCCCGAGTCATCCCCGAAAAACCCCTTGTGGGGCTCCACCTGCGGCGGCCCCAAATGTCACTGACCCCAAATGTCACCTGTCCCCCCTAAACTGACACCTGTCCCCAAATTGTCACCTGACCTCCCAAAATCGCCACCTCCTGTGTCCCCAAAATCCCCTTGGCACCCGCCCGATGTCACCCAATGTCCTCAATGTCCCCAATCCCCCCCAGTATCCCCCAATGTCCCCAGTGTCCCCAATCCCCACAATGTCCCCAATGTCCCCCAATCCCCCCCAGTATCCCCCAATGTCCCCAATCCCCACAATGTCCCCAATGTCCCCCAATCCCCCCAATATCCCCATGTCCCCAATCCCCCCAAGGTACCCAATCCCCCCCAGTGTCCCCCAATGTCCCCGGTGTCCCCAATCCCCACAATGTCCCCAATGTCCCCCAATCCCCCCAATATCCCCATGTCCCCAATCCCCCAAGGTACCCAATTCCCCCAATCCCCCCCAGTGTCCCCCAATGTCCCCGGTGTCCCCAGTCCCCACAACGTCCCCATGTCCCCAATCCCCCCAGTGTCCCCTCTGTCCCCACCTTCAGCTGGAATCCTCTGGCGAACGCTCTCCCCGGGCAGAACTCGGGCTCTCCCCAGTTCCCCCAGTTCCCCCGTTCTCCACCGACAGCGTCACCGTGGGGTCGCCGCTGTCCCAGCCCCGCGCCGGGGCCACCAGCAGGGCCAGCAGGGCCAGCGGGGACAGCGGGGACAGCCGGGGGCGAGGGGACAGAGCCGGGGACAGAGCCATGGCAGAGCCACCCCCCCCGGGGACACCGCGGGATTTATAACCCGGGCTGGGGACAGCGACCGCGGGGACACGGCCGGACTGGGAGGGACTGGGGGGGACTGGGAGGGACTGGGATGGACTGGGATGGGAGTGGGAGGGGCTGGGGGGAAACTGGGGGGGATTGGGGGAATGGGAGGGACTGGGACTGGGAGCAGTGGCTGTACTGGGACACACTGGTCTGTACTGGGACACACTGGTCTGTACTGGGAGCACTGGGGTAATGACCCAAGGGACATCGGGGGTGGCCCTGTCACTGTTCCCTGTCCCCTCCCGGTAACGTCACCGCCACCGCCCCCCCTCCCATTGGCTGCTCTGCCTCCCCCAATGGGGACATTTTGGGGACACTGCGGAACCCTCTCCCCCCCCCACGTGACACAGAACTGGGACGGACTGGGATAAACTGGGATGGACTGGGAGTTTATTGAGTTCCACACAGCCCCGGGCGGGGACACCTCGGGGACATTTTGGGGACACACAGATGCCCCCTGTCCCCATGGAGGGGTCCAGGGACACTTTGGTGACACCCTGGGGACACTTCAGGGACATCTTGGTGACACCTTGGTGACATTTTGGGGCCACTTTAAGGACACCCTGGGGACACCTTGGTGACACTTTAGGGACATTTTGGCGACCCCTGGGTGGCCCCGCCGTCACTGCCCCGCCCCCTCCTGCGCCCCCGCCCCGTTGGCTTTGCCGAAGGTGACACCGGCGGTGACACTGGTGACAGCGGTGACAGCGCCGGGGACTGCGCTGGTGACAGCCGCCACCCCCTGGGGACTGTCCCCAGCCTCCCCCTTGGGCGAGGCGCTGGTGGCGCTGGGGGACAGCTGGGGGGTGGCGCTGGGGGCGGGGCCCGGGGCGGTGCCACCCTTGGTGTCGCCGGCGGGGGGCAGGGACACCACGATGTATTTCTGCACGGCGCTGGGGACAGCGGGGACAGCGGGGACAGCGCCGGCGCCGCTGGGGACAGCGCTGCTGGTGGCGCTGGGGACAGCGGGCGCTGGCACCAGTTTGACCAGCGGCTGCACGGCGCTGGGGACGCTGGGGACAGTGCTGGTGACAGGGGAGGTGGCGCTGGGGGCGGGGGAGGTGCTCAGCGTGATCACCTGGGGACACAGGGGACAGACAGGTGGCACCTCTGCAAAGTGTCACCTCCCTGCCACCTACTGTCACCAAACGTCACCTCGTTGTCACCCCACTGTCAACCAACCTCTTGTCCTTTCACTGTCACCCCAGTGTCACCTCACTGTCCCACCAATCCCCCCAGTGTCCCCATGTCCCCCTACTGTCCCCATATCCCATGTCCCTCCAATGTCCCCAATGTCCCCAATCCCCCCAGTGCCCCCCCAATGTCCCCACTGCCCTCATGTCCCTGCAATGTCCCCCCAATATCCCCCCAATATCCCCAATGTCCCCAGTGTCCCCAGTGTCCCCAGTCCCCCCATGTCCCCATGTCCCCATGTCCCCGTACCTGCTGGCTGCCGCTGCTGGCCGAGGACATGACGATGAATTTGGGGGGGGGCGGTGACGGCTGCGTGGGGGTCGTGGGGCGCCCCTGGGCCAGCGCGGGGACGGGCACGGGGACAGGGACGGGCAGGGCGATGGCACTGGGGACCTTGATGATGCTGGGGGGCCGCGGGGGGGCCCCCGGCGCCTGGGGGGCCTGGGACAGCGTCAGCGTGGGGCGGGGCTGTGGGGACAGTGGGGACAGTCAGGGGACAGTTAGGGGACAGCAAGGGGACTGGGGACACTGGGGACACTGGGAGATTGGGGACATTGGGGAGACTGGGGACACTGGGGACATCGGGAGACATTGGGGACACACACAGAACACACAGGGGACATTGGGGACACACAGGGGGACACGCTGGGGACACAAGTCCCAGGGAGGGGACACAGGCAGCAGGACCCTCCAAGGCGGCCACAAACCCCCACCCCCCAGACCTTGTGTCCCCTCTGCCATGTCCCAACCCCCAATGTCCCCAATGCCCTGAACCCCCATAATGTCCCCCAATGTCCCCCCCAATGTCCCTCAATGTCCCCATTCCCCCCAATGTCCCCCAATGTCCCCAACGTCTCCATTCCGGCCAATTCCCCCAGGGTCCTCCCCAGTGTCCCTGTGTCCCCCCCATGTCCCCATTCCCCCCAATGTCCCCAGTCCCCTGCACCCCCCCCATCCCCCCGCTGTCCCCAATCCCCCGCTGTCGCCGTGTCCCCGCAGTGTCCCCGTGTCACCTGGGTGATGGTGAGCGTGGTCCTGTTCACCTGCTGCGCCTGCAGCGCCGCCTGCGCCCGCGCCTTCACCACGTGCGAGCACAGCAGCGCCCCCAGGTACCCGAACTCGGCCCGGAACTGCTCGGGGCTGTCGGGGGGAGCCCGGGCCTTGGCCAGCACCGGGGCACAGTGCTTCTGGGGACAGCAAAGGGACATTGGGGACATTAGAGTGACACTGGGATATCCCAGCACCAGGGCACAGTGCTTCTGGGGACAGCAAAGGGACATTGGGGACATTAGAGTGACACTGGGATATCCCAGCACAGGGGCACAGTGCTTCTGGGGGGACAGAGGGACATTAGGGACATTAGAGTGACACTGGGGACACTGGGATATCCCAGCACCAGGGCGCAGTGCTGCTGTGGGGACACACATGGGACACTGGGGACACAGCTTGTTCCCTTCATGTCCCCCAATGTCCCCCCAATCCCCCCAGAGTCCCCCAATCCCCCCAATCCCCCCAGTGTCCCCCAATCCCCCCAGTGCCCCCAGTCCCCCCAGTGTCCCCAGTGTCCCTCACCAGCAGCAGGCTCTGCACGTGGTCAGCCCCGATGCGGTCGATGGTGCTCACCACCGGCCCTTCCAGAATGTTCCGCACGCGCTCGCCCTCGGCCGGGAGCCGCGGCAGGATCAGGGTCTTGATCACCTGGGACACAGAGGGGACATGGGGACACTGGGGGGATTGGGGGCACTGGGGGGGAATGGGGACATTGGGGGGAATGGGGACACTGTGAGCACTGGAGGGATTGGGGACACTGGGGACATTGGGGGACATTGGGGACATTGGGGAACACTGGGGACAGTGGGGACAGTGGGAACAGTGGGGAACATAACACAGCTGACAGGAGGTGACACAGGTGACACAAGTGTCCCCAGCTGTGTCTCTGTGTCACTCAGTGTCACTCAGTGTCCCCACTGTCCCCACCTGTCCCCGTGTCACTCACGTCGTGTCCCAGCTCCGCCAGCCCTGCGATGGAGCCGTACCGGGTGGTCCAGGGCGTCTTGTCATCGACCCAGCTCTGGGGACAGAGACCCCAAACCCAAATTACAGACCCCAAATCAAATCACAGACCCCAAACCCAAAATCACAGACCCCAAACCCAAAATCACAGACCCCAAATCCAAAATCACAGACCCCAAATCCAAAATCACAGACCCCAAACCCAAAATCACAGACCCCAAATCCAAAATCACAGACCCCAAACCCAAAATCACAGACCCCAAATCCAAAATCACAGACCCCAAACCCAAAATTACAGACCCCAAACCCAAAATCACAGACCCCAAACCCAAAATCACAGACCCCAAATCCAAAATCACAGACCCCAAACCCAAATCACAGACCCCAAATCCAAAATCACAGACCCCAAATCCAAAATCACAGACCCCAAACCCAAATCACAGACCCCAAATCCAAAATTACAGACCCCAAATCCAAAATCACAAACCCCAAATTACAGACCCCAAACCACAAACCCTCAACCACAAACTCCCATTCCTGATCCTGAACACCAATCCCAAATTTCACATTTCTAACCCCAAAATCCCCATTTTTTCACAGAAATTCCCCTTTTTTCCCCCAAATCCCGTTTTTGCCCCGTTCTCACCCTGGTGAAGGTTTTGGTGATCCTGCTCTGGATGTTGTTGGTGGTGGTGCTGAAGTTCTTGCACACCTGTGCCACCAGGCGCGCGGCGAAGTCGCGCAGGGCCCAGTGGTTGTCGACGTCGGGGCGCAGGCACAGCTGGCGGCTGACGATGCACGTCATGACAGCGGGGATCAGCTCGTGCAGCTACAGGGGACAGTGGGGACATCATTGGGGACATTGGGGACACACGTCATGACAGCGGGGATCAGCTCGTGCAGCTACAGGGGACAGTGGGGACATTGGGGACACAGGGACAGGCACAGCTGGCGGCTGAAGATGCACGTCATGACAGCGGGGATCAGCTCGTGCAGCTAGGGACAGTGGGGACAGTGGGGACATTGGGGACACACGTCATGACAGCGGGGATCAGCTCGTGCAGCTACAGGGGACAGTGGGGACATTGGGGACATCATTGGGGACATCACTGGGGACATGGGGACATTGCGGACACACGTCATCACCGCAGGGATGAGCTCGTGCAGCTACAGGTGTGATACAGGTGACACAGGTGTGACACAGGTTACACAGGTGACACCCAGGTGACACTCAGGTGACACTCACGTATTTCTCCAGGTACAGGGTGGGGTTGTCCATCAGGGACAGGGGGTGACAGGAGGTGACACAGGTGTGACACAGGTGTGACACAGGTGACACAGACGTGACATTAATGACACCCAGGTGACACCCAGGTGTGACACTCACGTATTTCTCCAGGTACAGGGTGGGGTTGTCCATCAGAGCCTTCACCATCCTCATCAGGTAAATGAGCAGCGCCAGGTTGTTCTGAACCACATTCACACGCACCTGGGGACAGTGGGGACACTGAGGGGACACTGGGGACAGTGGGGACAGTGAGGGGACAGTGAGGGGACAGTGAGGGGACACCACAGGGGCTTGGGGACATCCCCAGGATTTTGGGGACAACTCCCAGGGTTTCGGGTCAGGATTTTGGGGCCAATTCCGGGGATTTTGGGTCAAGAATTTGGGGTCAGTTCCGGGGATTTTGGGGCCAATTCTCAAGGTTTTGGAGGAGGATTTTGAGATGAATTCCCAGGATTCTGGGGTCAGTTCCCGCACTTTTGGGGCAGAATTTTGGGGCCATTTCCCAGGATTTAGGGTCAGGATTTTGGGGTGGATTCCCAGGGCTTTGGGGTCAATTCCCAGTGTTTTGGGGCAGGATTTTGGGGTGGATTCCCAGGATTTTGGGCTCAGGATTTTGGGGTGAATTCCCAAGAATTTGGGCTCAGGATTTTGGGGTCAATTCCCAGGAATTTGGGCTCAGGATTTTGGGGTGAATTCCCGGGATTTTGGGGTCACTCACCCCCTCGGAGATGAAGGTGCTGAAGCGCGGCAACATCTGGTACAGGCCGGGGTCAGTGGCGATGCTCTGGAGAGCTTCCTGTGGGACAGTGGGGACAGTGGGGACATTGGGGACATTGGGGGACATTGGGGACAGTGGGGACATTGGGGACATTGGGGGACATTGGGGACAGTGGAGAAACTGGAGACACTGGGGACATTGGGGGTGGCTTTGGTTAGGAGGATTTTAGGGGAATTTTGTGCCATTTTTGTGGGGTTTTTTTGCTGTTTTTGGGGTCTATGAAGCCTGCAGGATTTTGGGGTGATTTTGGGGTGACTCTGGGCTGTTTTGGGGTGACTCACAGCCCGTTTGGCCTCGCAGGAGCCCACGCAGGCCTCGGTGATCTCCTTGTAGTAGAGCTGCTGCTCCACCGAGAGCTCGTGGACGCTGCGCGGCTTCAGCCGCAGGGGGGGCGCCTCCAGCAGGGGGGGCTTCTTCTCCTTCCCTTTTTGGGGCACCCCAAAATCTCAGGGACACCCCAAAATATCCCCAGAATCACCCTCAGCGCCCCAAACCCCAATAAACCACCCCAAATCCCCCAGTTTTCCCCTTACACCACCCCAAAATTCCCCCCAAACTCCCCCTTTAAACCCCTCTCCAGCAGGGGGCGCTTCTACTGCGTCCCCTTTTTTGGGGCACCCCAAAATCTCAGGGACACCCCAAAATATCCCCAAAACCACCCCCAAACCTCCCAAAATCCCCCAAATCCTCCAAAAAATCCCCCCCAAATCCCCTCAAAACCCTCCCAAATCCCCCCAAAATTCCCTAAACCCCCCTAAATCCCTCTCAAACCTCCCAAAATCCCCCCAAATCCCCCCCCCAAATCCCCTTTAAACCCCTCTCAAAACTCCCCAAATCCCCCCAAAATTCACCTCAAATCCTCCCAAAATCCTCCCCAAAATCCCTCTAAAACCCCCCAAATCCCCCCAAATTCTCCTCAAATCCCCCCAAAATCCCCTTTAAACCTTCTGAAATCTCCCCAAAATTCCCCAAAATCCTCCCCAAAATCCCTTTAAACCTCCCCAAACCCCTCTCAAACCTCCCAAAATCCCCCCCAAAATCTCCCCAAATCTCCCAAAATCCCCCCAAAATTTGTAAAATCCCCCCCAAATTCCCCAAAATCCCCCAAATTCCCCTGCCCCACCTTTTCCGTCGCCCCCAGCCCCCCCTGGTCCCTTGTTTTTGGGGGGCCCCTCCTCCTCCTGGCCCGGCTTGGCCGATTTCAGCGGCTCCGTGGCCTCGGCCTTCTGCTGCTCCTTGGGGGCTGGGGGGAAACACGGGGGTCAGGGGGCCCCAAAATCCACATGGGGATCCCCAAAATCTGCCTGGGGATCCCCAAAATCCACATGGGGATCCCCAAAATGGGGGAAAGGGGGAGTTTGGGGGTCTCACCTGGAGGGGGGTTCTCAGGGATGGCCGGCTGCACGCCCTCGATGCTGAGCCAGTGAGCTGGGGGGAAATTGGGAAAATTGGGCAAAACTCAGGAAAAGTCCGGAAAATATTCAGGAAAAATTTGGGAAAAATTGGGGTAGAATTGGGATAGAATTTGAGCAAAATTCAGGCAAAATTTGGAAAAAAGTCAGGCAAAATTAATACAAAATTTGGGAAAATTGGGACAGAATTGCGATAAAATTGGAGTAGAATTGGGATAAAATTGGGATAGAATTGGGATAGAATTGGGATAAAATTGGGGCAAAATTGGGATAGAACTGGGATAGAATTGGGGTAAAATTGGGATTAAATTGGGATAGAATTGGGATAGAATTGGGGTAAAATTGGGATAGAATTGGGATAAAATTGGGGTAAAATTGGGATAGAATTGGGGCAAAATTGGGATAGAACTGGGATAGAATTGGGGTAAAATTGGGATAGAATTGGGATAAAATTGGGATAGAATTGGGATAGAATTGGGATAAAATTGGGATGGAATTGGGATAAAATTTGGCAGAAATTCGGCCAAAATTCACCCAAAATTCAACAGAAATTCACCCAAAATTCACCTAAAATCCCCCCAAAATCACTATAAGATCTCCAAAAATCCCCCCAAATTCCCCCTAAAATTCCCCAAAAATTCCCAAAAATTCCCAGCAACCCCCACTGTCCCCGGACCCTTGAGGCAGACGTCGAGGGGCACCCTGGGCAGGGGCGTGTTGATGATGTCGCTCAGCTCCACCTCCTTCTCCTCGTAGAAGTAGAGCTCGCGGCCGCCGCCGCTGGCGAAGCGGAACGGGATGAACTCCTGGCAGTGGAACCCGTACAGCGGCTGGGCAGGCACAGAAACACGGCACGAGGCATCTCCTCAGCGTTGGAAACACTTCCTTGGGTTTTACAAAAATTCTGTCCACTTCTGGGGGATTTTCCTTGATTTCGGGATGATTTTCTTTGATTTTTGGAGGGTTTTTCCCCAGTTTGGGGGAAATTTTCTGTGATTTTGGGGCTGCTTTCCTTGGTTCTGGCAGGATTTTCTCAAATTTCAGGGTAATTTTCACCCATTTTAAGGGGATTTCCCCCAATTTTGGGACAATTTTCCTTGACTTTGGGCTGATTTTCCGTGATTTTAGGGGAATTTTACTTGATTTTGAGGGGATTTTTTCCTTGACTTTGGGGTTGTTTTCCTTGATTTTAGGAGAATTTTTTCCCCCAATTTTACGAGATTTTTCTTGATTTTGGGGGGATTTTCCCCAATTTTGGGAACCTTTTCTCAATTTTTGGGAACTTTCCCTCCATTTTGGGAATTTTCCCTCAATTTTTGGGAATTTTCCCTCAATTTTCTGACATTTCCTTTAAATTAAAAATAATTTATCTGCATTTTTTGAAACATTTCCCCCAATTTAAGGTGAATTTCCCCCAATTTTGTGCCCAATTCCCCCAATTATTTTTAATTTTCCCCTGATTTTCGGGGCTTTCCCTCAATTTTGGGTTTTTTATCATTTTTCAAATTATTCTCTCAATATTTTGGATGTTTTTACCTCCACGTTTTTCAATTTTAGGGCAAAATCCACGTCCCCCGTGGTGAGTTTTCTTCTCTTCCCCATGTGCATGAATTTCAGAGCATCCTGGAGATAAAAAAATGAGATTTTGGGGTGAATTAGGGGAAAAAAAGGGGAAAATTGGTTTTTTTGAGGGGAAAAAACTGGTTTTTGGAGCACTGAGGGGGTCCCAACCCCCAGATTTTGGGGTGTCCCCCTCCAAACCTCCTGTACCCCCAAAATTTGGGGTGTCCCCTCACCTGCGCCACCTCCTTGAGGCGGTAGCTCGCCTCCTCCGCCAGCAGCTGGCACGTCTCCTCAGGGACCCCCGGCACCCCCATGGCCTCCGCCATCACCTTCATGGACTCGGCGGGCAGCAGCGTGTGGCTCAGCTTCAGCTTCTTCTCCTCCGCCATCTCCGCGCTCTCCCCGAGCCCCCCGGGACCGGGGGGGACCCCCCAAAAACGGGGGAGAGCGCGGGGAGCCCCGGCCGCGCCTCACGCCGCTCTCGCCGCCGCCATCTTGGAGCGGCCCCTCAGCGCCGCTGCCATCTTAAGGCTCCGCCTCCTGCTGCTGCAGGTCCTGGACGGCGGCGGATTTTATAAAAATATCGCGGATGAATCGGGAGTCAAATTAGCTGGAAGTACCAGCGATAATGATTGTCACGATATGTCGGTGCGGTGGGGATGTGAATCTGGGTTTGTTGAAGGTGTGGGAAAGGGCGGTGGATGCGGGATGTTATGGCCCTGCCAGGACCTGCGGAGAGGGAAGAAAGGGAGGCGCGGCTCGGCGGGCACTGCGCATGCGCGGGCTGGAGGCGCGCCGGTAACGGACTAGGGGAACCATTGGGGAGAATGGGGGGGGACAGTGAGGGGACATTGCGGGGACAATTAGGAGGAATGGGGGAATCATTGGGGAGAAATCCCCTTTAAATCCCATTTAACCCCTTTAAACCCCCTTTAACCTCCCCAAAGCCCATTTAAACTCTCCAAAACCCCGTTTCCTTCCCCGTTAGCCCCCCGGATGCCGCGGCGGGTCCGCACTCGACCGCTGGGCTCGCTGGACGTGCCGGGCCCGCTCTACTCGCTGCGGGTGCTGCAGGTGGGCTACCACAGCCCCTCGCCCACTGGCCACGCCCGCGCCGACGGCTCCATCACGCTGGTGTCCGGCGGCCCCCTGACCGTGCTGGTGGACACGGGCGGCCCGTGGCTGCGGCACCGCCTGCCGGGGCTACTGAGCGAGCAGGGCGTGGCCCCCAGTGACGTCACGCACGTGGTGGCCACGCACGGGCACTCGGACCACGTGGGCAACCTGAACCTGTTCCCGCGAGCCGCGCTGCTGGTGGGCTTCGACCTGTGCAGCAGCGACGGCGAGTACTCGCCCAACGGGCTAGCGCAGGGCGCGCCCCTCGTGCTGCACCCCGGGCACCTGCAGGTGGTGGCCACGCCCGGGCACACGCGGGCCCACGTCAGCCTGGTGGCCCAGGGGACCCGCCTGGGGACGGCGGTGGTGGCCGGGGACCTGTTCGAGCGGCGCGGGGACGCGCGCGAGTGGCGAGCGCTGAGCGAGGAGCCGCGCGAGCAGGCGAGCAGCCGGCGGCGAGTGCTCGCCAGCGCTGACGTCATCGTGCCCGGGCACGGGGAGCCCTTCACGGTGGAGAGGGCGGGAGGGGGGGGACGGGGAGGAGGAGGAGGATGATGAAGGTGAAGAGGAAGAGGAAGGTGAAGATGGCGGCGCTGGAGGCGGGGATGAGGATGGAGGAGGTGAGAGAGGCGGGAGGTGGCGCTGGGGACACGGGGACAGCTCTGGGGACATGGGGACAGACCAGGGGACATTGGGGACACCATTGGAGGTGGCGCTGGGGACACGGGGACAGCTCTGGGGACATGGGGACAGACCTGGGGACACCATTGGAGGTGGCGCTCTGGGGACAGCTCTGGGACATGGGGACACCACCATTGGAGGTGGCTCTGGGGACACGGGGACAGCTCTGGGGACTTGGGGACAGATCAGGGACACCATTGGAGGTGGCGCTGGGGACACGGGGACAGCTCTGGGGACTTGGGGACAGACCAGGGGACATTGGGGACACCTCTGGGGATGTGGGGGCACCTCTGAAATGGGACCCAGGGACGTGGGGACATCTCTGGAGGTGGCACCAGGGGATGTGGGGACATCTCTGAGGACACGGGGACACCACTGGAGGTGGCACTGGGGACACTCGGGAATGTCCCCAAGCCAAGGTGACCCCTGGGCTGTCCCCAGGTGCCGAGAGCCAGGAGAGAGAGAGAGAGCGGTGACAGCGAGACCTTGGGGACATCTGAGTGTCACTTGGAGACATCCTGAGAGCCTTGGGGACATCACTGAGAGCCTTGGGGACATCCTGAGTGTCGCTGAGAGCCTTGGGGACATTGCCAAAAATAGTGGAGATGTGACAGAACCCCCTTGGGGACATCTGGAGACCCCTGAGATGCCACCAGGACCCCTCTGGGGACATCCCCAGGACCTCGAAGACCCCAAAAAGGGGACAGGACCCCCTTGGGGACATCCTGAGTGTCGCTGAGAGCCTTGGGGACAGTCCCAAAAATAGTGGAGATGTGGCAGAACCCCCTTGGGGACATCTGGAGACCCCTGAGATGCCACCAGGACCCCTCTGGGGACATCCCCAGGACCTCGGAGATGCCACCAGAGCCCTTGGGGACATCGCTGAGACCTTGGAGACCCCAGAAAGGGGACAGGACCCCCTTGGGGGACATCCCTGAGACCCCAAAACCCCAAAATAAACCCCGAAATAAACCCGGTGTCCTTAATTAGTCAATTAATTAAGAGCACTTTATTAATAATTACATGCCCCACCCCCCACTGGGGGTGGTCAGTTGGTCAGTGGGTGGTCACTGTCCCCAAGGGGTGGTCACTCAGCGGTCAGTGTCCTGGGGCTTGGTCAGTGTCCCCAGGTGGTCAGCTGGACACTAAGCAGTCACTCATTGGTCACTGAACGGTCACTCACTGGTCACTCAGTGGTCAGTATCACGGACAGGATGTCAGAGGGGGTGTCCATATGTCGGTCACTCAGCGGTCACTCATTGGTCACTCAGAGGTTCTTCTCCCTCTCTGGCCACTGCAGACATGATTCCAGGTGGGTCACCGGGTGGTCAGTGAGTGGTCAGTGTCACAGAGGGGGTGTCCATGGTTTGGTCACTTGGTCACTGAGGGGTCAGTGAGTGGTCAGTGAGTGGTCAGTGAGCGGTCAGTGTTACAGAGGGGGTGTCCATGGCTCAGTCAGTCGGTCACTCCGTGGTCACTGAGCGGTCACTCATGGGTCACTCCTGGTCACTTCTCCCCCTCCGGCCACTGCAGGCACCACTCGAGGGCGTTGCGGAACATCCTGAGCCAGGGCCCGTGTCCGGCCTTGCCGTGTCCGGCGGCGGCCGCGCTCCGGCCGGCCCAGGGGCACTGCCAGGCGCGCACGGCGCGCTCGGGGTGCGGCATGGCGGCCAGGTGGCGGCCGCAGGGGGACACGAGCGCGGCCACGCCCTGCCCGGAGCCGTTGGGGTTCAGGGGGTAGCGCTCGGTGGGGACCCCGCGGTCATCGACGTAGCGCAGGGGGGCCAGGCCGGACTGGACAGCGCTGGCCAGGAGAGAGGGCGGCCGGAACTCGAACCGGCCTGGGGGCGGGAGGGACTGGTTAGACTGGGTAAACTGGTGACACCAGTTACATCAGTTACAGACTGGACAGCGCTGGCCAGGAGAGAGGGCGGCCGGAACTCGAACCGGCCTGGGGGCGGGAGGGACTGGTTAGACTGGGTAAACTGGTGACACCAGTTACACCAGTTACAGACTGGACAGTAGTATAACCAGTATAACCAGTGTAACCAGTATAACCAGTGTAACCAGTATCCCCAGTATAACAAGTTACCTTCCCCGTGTGCCACCCACACCCCCAGCCGCGCTCCCGCCATCCCAGTATAACCAGTTACCTTCCCCGTGTGCCACCCACACCCCCAGCCGCGCTCCCGCCATCCCAGTATAACCAGTATCCCCAGTTACCTTCCCGTGCGCCACCCACACCCCCAGCCGCGCTCCCTCCATCCCAGTATAACCAGTTACCTTCCCCCCATGTGTGCCACCCACACCCCCAGCCGCGCTCCCTCCATCCCAGTATAACCAGTTACCTTCCCCGTGTGCCACCCACACCCCCAGCCGCGCTCCCTCCATCCCAGTATAACCAGTATCCCCAGTTACCTTCCCCATGTGCCACCCACACCCCCAGCCGCGCTCCCTCCATCCCAGTATAACCAGTATAACCAGTATAACCAGTTACCTTCTCCATGTGCCACCCACACCCCCAGCCGCGCTCCCTCCATCCCGCGCAGCATCAGCGCCGGTCCCGGCTCCACCCTCACGGTGACAAAGCGCGACTCGAAGCGACCCGAGAGGTTCCGGGACAGCGCCACCGAGCCCGAGGGGCCAGCGCCACCACCTGGGGACACGGAACAATGTCACCCCAGTGTCACCTCGGTGCCACCGAGCCCGAGGGGACAACGCCGGGGCCTGGGGGAGAGATGGCAGCGATGTCACCGCGGTGTCACCTCGGTGCCACCGAGCCCGAGGGGACAACGCCGGGGCCTGGGGGAGAGATGGCAGCGATGTCACCGCGGTGTCACCTCGGTGTCACCTGTGTCAGCTCAGTGTCATCCCAGTGTCACCAATGGCACCTCAATGGCACCCCAATGTCACCTCAGTGTTACCTCAGTGTCACCAGTGTCACCTGATGGCCCCCCAGTGTCGCCCCAGTGTCACCTCAGTGTCACCCCAGTGCCACCTCAGTGTCTCCAATGTCACCTCAGTGTCACCCCAGTGCCACCTCAGTGTCACCCTAGTATCACAAAGGTGACACAGGTGACACTGACCTGGCTGTGTCCCCACCCAGCCCAGCAGCGCCATCAGCTGGCAGCCGTTGCACACGCCCAGGTGTGACACAGGTGACACAGGTGTGACACAGGTGACACTCAGGTGACACAGGTGACACACAGGTGACACTGACCTGGCTGTGTCCCCACCCAGCCCAGCAGCGCCATCAGCTGGCAGCCGTTGCACACGCCCAGGTGTGACACAGGTGACACAGGTGTGACACAGGTGACACACAGGTGACACAGGTGACACAGGTGACACTGACCTGGCTGTGTCCCCACCCAGCCCAGCAGCGCCATCAGCTGGCAGCCGTTGCACACGCCCAGGCTGAAGGTGTCCGGCCGTGTCCGGAATCGCTCCAGCTCCGCTCGGACCTTGGGGTTGAACCGGATGGACGCGGCCCAGCCTGGGGGGAACGGGGAATTTGGGGTGAAACGGGGGAATTTGGGGTGAAATGGGGAAATTGGGGTGAAATGGGGGAATTTGGGGTGAAATGGGTTAATTTGGGAAATTTGGATAATGGGGAAATTGGGATAAATGGGGGAATTTGGGAAATTTGGATAATGGGGAAATTGGGATAAAAAGGGGAATTTGGAAAATTTGGATAATGGGGAAATTGGAATAAATAGGGGAATTTGGGAAATTTGGATAATGGGGAAATTGGGATAAAAGGGGGAATTTGGGAAATTTGGATAATGGGGAAATTGGGATAAAAGGGGGAATTTGGGAAATTTGGATAATGGGGAAATTGGGATAAATGGGGGAATTTGGGAAATTTGGATAATGGGGAAATTGGGATAAATGGGGGAATTTGGGAAATTTGGATAATGGGGAAATTGGGATAAATGGGGGAATTTGGGAAATTTGGATAATGGGGAATTTGGGATAAATGGGGGAATTTGGGAAATTTGGGATAATGGGGAAATTTGGGATAAGTGGGGGAATTTGGATAATGGGGAAAATTGGGATATTGGAGAAATTGGGATATGGGGGGATAATGGGAAATTGGGATAATGGTGAAATTGGGAAAATTTGGGATAAAATGGGGAAATTTGGGATAAAATGGGGGAATTGGGAAAACTGGGGAAAATGGGGTTTTTGTGGGGATTTTTATGGGGTTATTGTAGGGTTTTTGGGGGATTTTTCAGGAATTTGGGATTTTAGGATTTTGGGGTTTTTTTGGGTTCGTTTTTGGGGTGCAAGGCCCCAGATTCTCACTGTTTTCAGGATCCCAAATCCCCCATGGAGGGGAAGTTTTTGGGGGTTTTTAATGAGATTTTTCTGGGATTTTTGTGGGGTTTCCCCTCATTTTTCGGGAATTTGGGATTTTAGGAATTTGGTGGTTTTTTGGGTTTGTTTTTGGGGTGAAAGGCCCCAGAGTCTCACCCTTAGCAGAGCCCAGGACGTCGGCGTAGCTGAAGCCCCCCACGAACACGAGACCCCGAAATCCGTCCAGGGAGGCGGAGCCCGAGCACAGGTCCTGGGTGGTCACGTCCCACACCTGGGAACCCCAAAAACCCCCGGGTTGGACCCCAAAAAACACCCCAAAATAACCCCAAAACACCCCCAACCTGAATTACCCAAAAAAAAATCCTAAAATAATAATTAAAAAAAAAAAAAAAAAAAAAAAAAAAAAAAAAATAATAATAATAATAATAACAACAGGAATCAGACCAAAAAAATCCCCAAATAACCCCAAAAACACCCTCAACCTGAATTACCCCAAAAAAGAAAATCCTAAAATAATAATAATAATAATAATAATAATAATAATAATTGGAATCAGACCAAAAAAATCCCAAAATGACCCCAAAAACACCCTCAACCTGAATTACCCCCAAAAATAAAATCTTAAAATAATAATAATGATAATAATAATAATTAAAAAACCAGGAATCAGCCCCAAAAAAATCCTAAAATTAACCCAAAAATCCCCCGAAAAACCAACCCCAAAACCAAGAGTAAGCCCCAAAAAATCCTAAAATAACCCCAAAAAATTCACCCAAAATCCCCAAAATTGGAATTATCCCAAAATAACCCAAAGTGACCCCAAAATCCCACCCCAAACCAGGGGTCAACCCCCCAAAAATCACAAAATTAACCCAAAACTCCCCAAAATGACCCCAAAAAACCAACCCCCAAAACCAGAAATGAGCCCCCAAAAAATCCCCAAAATGATCCCAAAAAAGCAATCCCCAAAACCAGAAGTGAGCCCCAAAAATCCTGGG
Source organism: Muscicapa striata striata (assembly GCA_030060385.1). Classification (NCBI taxonomy): domain Eukaryota; kingdom Metazoa; phylum Chordata; class Aves; order Passeriformes; family Muscicapidae; genus Muscicapa; species Muscicapa striata. Next base: position 37,072 of record JAREIS010000525.1, on the reverse strand, counting down.
ATGTTTTTGGGGTGATTTTGGGTTCACAGGGCTGTTTTTGGGGTGGGTTTTGGGTGTTTTGGGATGTTTTTGGGTGTTTTTGGGGTGTTTTTGGGCTGTTTTTGGGTGGTTTTGGGCTGTTTTTGGGCTGTTTTTGGGCTGTTTTTGGGCTGTTTTGGGCTGTTTTTGGGTGTTTTGGGGTGTTTTTGGGTGTGTTGGGTCTCACCTGGAACCCCGCCATGACGAACGCCGCCGCCATCTCCCGGTCCCCGTTGCTCCCCTCCTCCCTCAGCACGGCCACGCGGGGCCCCGGCAGCGCTGGGGGACCCCAAAAACCGGGATCAGCCCCCAAAAACCGGGATCAGCGTCCCCAAAAACCGGGATCAGCCCCCCAAAAACCGGGATCAGCCCCCCCAAAAACCCCCGAACCCCAAAAACCTTAAATCAGCCAAAAAACCCCACAAATACTGCAAAAAACGATCAAAAATCCCATAAAACAAATCTCCCCAAAATCCCACAAAAAGCAAAAACCCCAATCCCCCCAATGCCCCCAATGTCCCCAGTGTCCCCAGTGTCCCCAATGTCCCCAATCCCCCAATGTCCCCCAATCCCCTAGTGTCCCCAATGTCCCCAATGTCCCCAGTGTCCCAATGTTCCCCAATCCCCCCAATGTCCCCAATCCCCCAATGTCCCCAATGTCCCCCAGTGTTCCCATGTCCCCGTGTCCCACCCAGGCTCCTGCCCGGCGCGGGCCCCTCGGGCTGGAAGGTGACGCTGTACTCGGGTCCCCAGCGTGTCCCCAGCTCCGTCTCCTCCTGCTCCACGCACTCGGGCGCCGCCTGCAGCCGCTCCAGCCGGAAACTCGTCTGCTCCCAGAGCGCCCTGAGGTCACCAACGGGCTCTGCCAGCACCTCCTGGCCACCCACCGACACCGCCACCTGCGGGGACAGCGGGGACATTGGGGACAACGGGGACAGCGGGGACAATGGGGACAGCGGGGACATTGGGGACATTGGGGACAGCGGGGACATTGGGGACATTGGGGACAGCGGGGACATTGGGGACAATGGGGACAGCGGGGACAATGGGGACAGCGGGGACATTGGGGACATTGGGGACAGCGGGGACATTGGGGACATTGGGGACAGCAGGGACAATGGGGACAATGGTGACAACGGGGACAATGGGGGGATTGGGAGACATTGGAGGCATTGGGGGGATATTGGAGGACATTGGAGACATTGGGGACACTGGGGGATTGGGGATATTGGGGACAATGGGGACAACGGGGACAACGGGGACAATGGGGGGATTGGGAGACATTGGGGGGGACTGGGAGACATTGGGGACACTGGGGACATTGGGGGACATTGGGGGCATTGGGGGGATACTGGAGGACATTAGGGACATTGGGGGCATTGGGGACTTTGGGGACACTGAGATGTGGGGTATTGGAATGGTGACAATGGGGTTTGGGGACATTGTGGACACACAGGGACACTCAGGGATGTCACGGATATTTGGGACATTGGGGGGGACATTGAGGGACATTGGGGACACTGGGGAGATTGGGGACATTGTGTCCCCAGTGTCCCTCACCATGGCACGGGGGCCGTAGGGGCCGCTGTGGCCGATGGGGACACAGGTGACACCGGCGTCCTGGTAGCGGCGGCACACGGGGACAGCGGCCACCTCGGGGACCTCCAGCAGCAGGGCTGGCTCCTCAGCAAAGAGCAGGGACAGCACTGGGGACAGAGAGGGACAGTGGGACACTGGGGGACATTGGGGGACATGGGGACAGTGGGGACAGGGGCGCAGCGCTGGCACTGACGGGTGACGCCGGGCGGTGGCGCGGGGACGGTGACGGTGACACCGCAGTTGCCAGCGAACGCCATCTCCAGGACACAGCCCAGCAGGCCCCCGTCACTGACGTCATGGCCCGCGGTCAGGACACGCTCTGGGGACAGCAGGGACACCAAATGTCACCTCAGAGTCACCGTGGGGTCACACAAAGTCACCCCAGGGCCACCAAATGTCACCAAATATCACCTCGGGGTCACCCAGGGTCACCTCGGGGCTGCCGGTGTCACCCTGGGTCACTCAGTGTCACTCTGGGGTCACCCAAAGTCACCTCAGGGCCACCCCAAGGTCAAACAAAGTCACCTCAGGGTCATCAAATGTCACCAAATGCCACTCCAGGGTCACCAAATGTCACCTCATGGTCACCAAATGTCACCAAATCCCAAAAATCCCCCAAATCTTCCTCCAACCCTCCCCAAATTCTCTAAAATCCCCATTTTTTGCCCCAAAAAAGCCCCCAAAAACCTCAAAATCCTCCCCAAAACCTTCAAAATCCATCAAAAATTCCCCAAACCCCCAAAATCTCTCCAAATTGCCCCAAAATCCCACCCAAAATTGCAGATTTTCCTCCCCAAAACCCAAAAATCACCATTTTCACCCCAAAATCCACATTTTATGCCCAAAAATCCCCATTTCTCACCCCAAAAAAACCCCAAAATCCTTATTTTTCACCCCAAAATTGCCGTTTTTCACCCCAAACCTTTGATCAGCTCCTGGGTCACCTCAAAGGTGCTTTGCAGCCTCCCCCAATATCCCCATTTTTCACCCCAAAAAATCTCATTTTTTGTCCCAAAATCCCCATTTTTTTGTCCCAAAATCCCCTTTTTCCCCCCAAAATCCCCATTTTCATTTCCCAAAAACCCCAAAATCGCCGTTTTTGGCCCCAAACCTTTGATGAGCTCCTGGGTCACCTCGAAGGCGCTCTGCAGGGCCCGGGGCTGGTCCAGGTCGGGGCAGGTGTCGCCCACCTGGGCAAACACCTGGGCCAGGGCGGAGCCGCCCAGGCGGTGCCGGCCCGGGTTCAGCTGCACCCACAGCAGCGCCCCTGGGAGCCAAAAAACACCCAAAATCACCCAAAATCACCCAAAATCACCCCAAATTGAGAGGGGAGGGTTCAGCTGCACCCACAGCAGCGCCCCTGGGAGCAAAAAACACCCAAAATCACCCAAAATCACCCAAAATCAGTGCAGGAATGGGGAAATTAAAAAAAAAAAAAGGGGGAAAATTGACCCAAAATCAGCGCGGAAAATCAGGGAAAGAAATGGCTCCAAATGATCCCAAATTTGCTCCAAAATTGACCCAAAAATGGGGAAATGTCCCAGGTGTCCCCAGGTGTGTCCCCATCTCCCCCCAGGTGTGTCCCAGCTGTCCCCAGGTGTGTCCCAGCTGTCCCCAGGTGTGCTGTCCCCTCACCGCGCTCGTTGGGACACTTGAGGTCGGGGGTGACGGTGGCGGTGACATCGGGACACACGGCGTAGGCCGAGATCACCAGGGCACCTGCGGGGACAGGGGACACCGGGTCACCTCAGTGTCACCTGTGTGTCACCTGTGTGCCACTTCAGTGTCACCTCTGTCACCTTAGTGTCCCCAATGTCCCCACTGTCCCCAAATCCCCCCAATGTCCCCCAATGTCCCCCAGTGTCCCAAATCCCCCCAATGTCCCCCAATGTCCCCAATGTCCCCCAATGTCCCCCGGTGTCCCAAATCCCCCCAATGTCCCCCAATGTCCCCACTGTCCCCAATCCCCCCAGCGTCCCCCCATGTCCCCAGTGCCCCGCTGTCCCCAGTGTCACCAGGTGCCATCACGGTCTCTGTCCCCACTCTGGCCGCCATGCTCAGCGAGTCCTTGCCGCCGTCGATGGCCACGCCCAGGCTGTGCATGGCGGCCACCAGCGCGTCACACGCGGCCACCAGCGCCCCGCCCTCCGCGCCAGCCTTGGCGCCCCACATCCAATTGCCCGAGCACTTCACGTCCTGGGGACACGGGGACAACGGGGACATTGGGGGGATTGGGGACATTGCGGGGATTGGGGACATTGGGGACAAACAGGACAGAGACAGGGGGACACACATAGAGAGAGAGAGAAAGTTGGGGCAGGGGACAGGGCAGTGCCACCGCCTGTCACCTCCCCCTGCTGCCGCCCCCTCAACCCCCCCAATGTCCCCAAAAATATGCAAATGCCCCCAAAATCCGGAATGTCCCCAGTGTCCCCAATCCCCCCAGTGTCCCCAAAACTATTGAAATCCCCTCAGTATCTGTAATATCCCAAATGTCCCCAGTGTCCCCAATCTCCCAAAAAATGTCCCCAATGTCCCCAGTGTCCCCCAATGCCCCCAATGTCCCCAATGTCCCCCCAATGTCCCCAGTGTCCCCCCACTGTCCCCACTGTCCCCAACCCCAATGTCCCCAATCCCCTGCACTCCCCCGCTGTCCCCGCTGTCCCCGTGTCACCTTGAGGTGTGTCACCCGTGCCCACAGCAGGTTGGTGATGGCCTCGGCCAGCGCCAGCCGCGCTCCGGCCGCGGGGTCCAGCAGCCCCTTGACCGGCTGCTCGCCGATGGCCGTGGCCGCACCCGTGTCCCCAAAGTGGGACAGGGCCACCACGGCCACGTCGGCCAGCGGGGTGTGCAGGGGACCCACGCACTGCTGCTGGGCCACCAGGCCTGTCACCGAGCGGTCCACCTGGGGACAGGGACAGCGGGGGGTTGGGGACATCACTGGGGACATTGAGGGGATTGGGGACATTGGGGGCATTGAGGGGATTGGGGACATTGGGGGCATTGAGGGGATTGGGGGACATTGGGGGACATAAAAAAGGGACAATGGAGGGATGGCAGAGGTGAAACTGAGGCGCCATTGAGGTGACACACAGGTGAGACACGTGACACAGGGGTGACATTAATGACACCCTGGTGACACAGATGACACTGAGGTGACACAGTTGACACAGAGGTGACACAGGTGATGTAAGTGACACAGGGGTGACATTAATGGCACACAGGTGACACAGGTGACACAGGTGACACACAGGTGATACTCAGGTGTGACTCACCTTGTTGGTCAGGTACCTCTTGCTGGGTTTGGGGTAAATTTGGGGGTCACACAGGTGACACAGGGTGACACAGGTGACACACAGGTGATATTGAGGTGACACAGGTGACACACAGGTGACACAGGTGTGACTCACCTTGTTGGTCAGGTACCTCTTGCTGGGTTTGGGGTGAGTTTGGGGTCACACAGGTGACACAGGGGTGACATTGGTGACACACAGGTGACACACAGGTGACACACAGGTGACACAGGTGACTCTCACCTTGTTGGTCAGGTACCTCTTGCTGGCCACCGCCGGCAGCCTCAGGACCCTCTCGAGCGCCGCCCGCACCGAGAGCCCCGGGGGGAGGGACAGGGGGCGCCGGGGGAGAGGGGACAGCGACAGCTGGAACTCCTGGGGGGCAAATTTGGGGGGAAAACACCAAAAATTGGGAACAGTCAAAATCTGGGGGGGCAGTGACAGCTGGAACTCCTGGGGGACCCAGATTTAGGGAGAAAACATCCAAAATTGGGAAAAGCCAAAATCTGGGGAGGGAAAGGTGGTCCCTTTTTGGGGTCTCCCCTCCCAAATTTTGGGGTCCCCCCTCATCTTTTGGGGTCCCATTTTGGGGTTTCCCCTCAATTTTTGAGGTCTCTCTTTTGTTTTTTTTTCCTCCAGTTTTGGGGTCCCATGTTGGGGTTTTCCTCCCAGTTTTTGAAGTCACAATTTGGGTTTTTCCCCCGAATTTTGGGGTCCCCTCTCACCTTTTGGGGCATCTTCCCCAGCACCCACTCCAGCTCCAGGTTGACGGGGGTGGGGAGCCCCTCGTGGGACCCCCCCTCGGGCACGGGGGAGGCCAGGTCATCCACCAGCACGATCTGGGGGGGACAGCCCAGAGTCACCCAAAATCACCCCAAAATCACCCAAAAACAGCCCAGCACGATCTGCGGGAGGACAGCTGGAAATCACCCCAAAATCACCCAAAACCAGCCAAAAAACCAGCCCAAAATCACCCCAAAACCAGCCCAAAATCACCCCAAAAATATCCCCCAAACCAGCCAAAACAGCCCAGCACGATCTGGGGGACAGCTGGAAATCACCCCAAAACCAGCCAAAAACCAGCCCAAAATCACCCCCAAAACAGCCTAAAACCAGCCCAAAATCACCCCAAAACCAGCCAAAAAAACAGCCCAAAATCACCCCAAAACCAGCCAAAAACCAGCCAAAAAACCAGCCCAAATCACCCCAAAACCAGCCAAAAACCAGCCAAAAAACCAGCCCAAAACAACCCCCAAAAGAGCCAAAAAAGACCAGCCCAAAATCACCCCAAAACCAGCCAAAAAACCAGCCAAAAAATCAGCCCAAAATCACCCCAAAACCAGCCCAAAACAGTCCAAAATCACCCCAAAAAGAGCCCAAAACAGTCCAAAATCACCCCAAAACAGCCCAAAATCATCCCAAAAAGAGCCCAAAACAGCCCAAAATCACCCCAAAACCAGCCCAAAATCATCCCAAAAAGAGCCCAAAACAGCCCAAAATCATCCCAAAACAGCCCAAAATCATCCCAAAACAGCCTCTGGCAGAGGCGCCGCAGCAGCACCAGCGCCGCCGGCCCCGTGTCTGTCTGTCTGTCTGTCCATCCCCCTGTCCGTCTGTCCATCCCCCTGTCCGTCCCTCACTCACCCGTCCGTCCCCGGTGACTGTCCCCACCACGCTGAGGGGACACCTCTCCCTGTCGCACAGCCTCCGCAGCAGCGCCAGCGCCGCCGGCCGCACCAGCAGCGCGTTGGACTCCTGGTACTCGGCGCCCCAGAGCTCCAGCACGCTCACGGAGGGGTCCCCCAGCTGCAGCGGGGACACCCGCGTCACCACAGTGCCACCGAGGTGTCACTGGTGTCACCAAAGTGTCACGGTGTCACCAGAATCACCATGGGATTGAAGGGGTTGGGGGACATCGGGGATTTGGGGACACTGGGGACACAGGATGGGGGGACAAGGGACACTCAGGCCCCTCCCACAGCTCCAGCACACTCAGGGTGAGGTCCCCAAGATGTCACTGATGGCACCAAAGTGTCACCAATGTCACCAGGGACATCAGGGGATTGAATGGACAAAGGGATATTGGGGATTTGGGGACATTGGGGGGATTTGGGACATTGGTGACACTGGGGGGATTTGGGGACATTTGGGGACACTGACCTGGAAGCGGCTGGCGTAGATGACGGCCCCGGCTGGCTCTGAGATCTCCTTCAGGACATTGCCTGGGGACACCAACGGGGACATTGGGGGGACATCGGGACATTGGGCACCATGGACTTGTCCCCAGTGTCCCCCTAAAACCCCCCAATGTCCCCATTGTCCCCAATGTCCCCATGTCCCCTCTCACCATTGCCCCCCGCCCCCTGGTCATGGATGGAGCTCACGGGGTTCCCTGTCAGTGTCCCCAATGTCCCCATGTCCCTCACCGTTGCCCCCCGCCCCCTGGTCGTGGATGGAGCTCACGGGGTTCCCTCTCCCCAATGTCCCCAGTGTCCCCAGTGTCCCCAGTGTCCCCATGTCCCCTCTCACCGTTGCCCCCCGCCCCCTGGTCGTGGATGGAGCTCACGGGGTTCCCTGTCAGTGTCCCCTATCAATGTCCCCAGTGTCCCCAGTGTCCCCATGTCCCCTCTCACCGTTGCCCCCTGCCCCCTGGTCGTGGATGGAGCTCACGGGGTTCCCTCTCCCCAATGTCCCCAGTGTCCCCAGTGTCCCCATGTCCCCTCTCACCGTTGCCCCCTGCCCCCTGGTCGTGGATGGAGCTCACGGGGTTCCCTGTCAGTGTCCCCAGTGTCCCCAATGTCCCCAGTGTCCCTCACCGTTGCCCCCTGCCCCCTGGTCGTGGATGGAGCTCACGGGGTTCCCTGTCAGTGTCCCCAATGTCCCCATGTCCCCTCTCACCGTTGCCCCCTGCCCCCTGGTCGTGGATGGAGCTCACGGGGTTCTCCCTCCCCAGTGTCCCCAGTGTCCCCAGTGTCCCCAATGTCCCTCACCGTTGCCCCCCGCCCCCTGGTCGTGGATGGAGCTCACGGGGTTCTCCCTCCCGCTCTCGGCGCAGCCCCGCAGGACCCGGTTCAGCTTCTGCTCCATCTCGGGGTCCCCCCTCTGCACCGCCCCCAGGTCCCGCTCGGCCTCGTTGTCCCCCTGCACCTGGGGACAGCGGGGACAGCCAGGGTGGCACCGAAACCCACAGAAAAACAAAAAACCACAAAAAACCAAAAAACCACAAAAAAACACAAAAACCCACAAAAAACCACAAAAAACCACAAAAAACAAACAAAAAACCCCAACAAACAAACAAAAAACCCCCAAAAACCAACCAAACAAACAAAAAAAAAACGAAAAACCCACCCAAAAAGAAACAACAAAAAAAAAAACCCAAAAAACCCCAAAAAACAAAACAAAAAGGTGGTTGGGGATGGCGAAAAATGGAAAAAAATTAAATTCCAACTTGGAACAGCAGAAATCTGACATTCCACAAAAAAAATACCTAGGCCAGAGAGATCAAAAATGTCAAAAAAAAAAAAAAAAAAAAAAAAGAAGCTGGGTCAGAAAGTTCTAGAATATGAAAAAAAACCAACAAAACAAAAAAAAGACCAAAAAAACACCCAAAAAAAAGTGGTTGGGATGGTGAAAAAATGGGAAAAATAAATTTAAAAAAAAAATTTCGTGGATGAAACAGCAGAAATTCGACATTGCTCAAAAAATCCCCAAAACCTCCAAAATCCCCCCAAATCCTCCCCAAATTCCCCGAAACTGCCCCCAAAATTCCTCTGAAAAATCTCCCCAAACCACCCAAAATCCCAAATCCCAAAAAATTCCCTAAAAATTCCCCCCAAATTCCCCCAAAATTCTTCCTAAATCCCCCCAAATCCTCCCCAAATTGCCAAAATCCCCCCAAAATTCCCCAAAATCTCCCAAATTCCCCCAAAACTCCCCAAAATTTCCCTAAATCCCCCCAAATTCCCCAAAAAATCCACTCAAAACTCCTTAAAATCTCCCAAAATCCTCCCTAAAATCCCCGAATTTTCCCAAAATTCCCCCAGATTTTTTCCCCCAAATCCCGGAATTTTCCCAAAATCCCCCAAATTTCCCCAAATCCAGACCTGGATGGAGGAGGCCGCCCCTCCCCCCACGCCGATCCTGTAGACGGGACCCCCCAACTTCACCACCAGCATCCCTGGAAATTCGGGAATTCGGGGATTTTGGGGGGAATTTGGGGGGAAATTGGGAAGATTTTTGGGGGAAATTTGGTTGGTCTGGGGGATTCTGAGGGATTTCAGGAGAATTTGGGGGATTTCGGGAATTCTGGGGGAATTTGGGGGGATTTTGAGGAAAATTTGGGGGACTTGGGAAGATTTTTGGGGGATTTGGGGGAATTTGGGGGGATTTTAGTGGAATTTGGGGGATTTTGGGGGAATTTTGGGTGGAATTTGAGGAGAATTTGGGGGATTTCGGGAATTCTGGGGGAATTTAGGGGGATTTTGGAGGGATTTGGGGGAATTTGGTGGGAATTTTGGGGGGATTTTGGGTGGAATTTGAGGAGAATTTGGGGGTTTTGGGATAAATTTGGGACATTTTGGGGATATTTATGGGAATATTTTTGGGGACATTTGGGGGTTATTATGGGATGTTCTGGCACCTGGCTCCGGGCTCTCTTTGGGGATATTTTGGGGATATTTTTGGGATATTTTTGGGATATTTTTGGGGTTATTATGGGATGTTTTGGCACCTGGCTCCGGGCTCTCTTTGGGGATATTATGGGGTTATTTTTGGGGATATTCTGGGGTTATTATGGGATGTTTTGGTACCTGGCTCCAGGCTCTCTTTGGGGATATTTTGGGGTTATTTTTGGGGATATTCTGGGGTTATTATGGGATGTTTTGGTACCTGGCTCGGGGCTCTCTTTCCGCACGTGCTCGTCCTCCAGGGCCCCGATTCCCCCGCTGAACATGATGGGTTTGATCCACTCCCTGCGCTGCCCATCGGGGAGAACCTGCCCGAAGGAACGGGCAAACCCTGCCCCAATTAACCACAATTAACGTTAATTAACAACAGCAAAAATCCCTGTGAAAACAACCCAAAAATCCCCATAAAAATCACCCAAACTATCCCAAATTCACGAGGGTTTGGCCCATTCCCTGCCCTGCCCAAATGAGAAAACCCTGCCCCAATTAGCGATAATTAATTACTGCTAATTAACAAAATAACCCAAAATAACCCAAAAATCTCCATGAAAATATCCCAAAACATCCCAAATTAACCCAGAAAACCCAATCAAATTAACTCAAATTCACCCAAAAATCCACTCCAAAATAACCCCGATTAACCCTAACTAGTTAACCCTAATTAACACTAATTACTCCTAATTAATAACCCTAATTAAACCAAAAACCTTCATCAAAATAACCCAAAATATTCCCAATTAACCCCAATTGTTCCCAGGTGTTCCCTAAATGTCCCTAAAATGACCCAGATTTGTCCCAAAAATCACAAAATTGTCCGCAACCCCCCACAAATGTTCCTAAATTGTCCCAAAATGCCCCAAAATGAACCCAAAAAATCCCAAAATTGTCCCCAAATGCCCCTAAATCATTCCAAGAACTCCCCAAAATCGTCTCAAAATTGTACCAAAATTGTCCCAAATACCCCCAAACCTCCCCAAAATGACATAAAATTGGACCCAAATTTCCCCAAACGATCCCCAAAAATCCCAAAATTGTCCCCAAAAAATCCCAAAACTGCCCCCAAATCTCCCTAAAACCCCCAAAATTGTCCCAAAAATCCCCAAAATCGTCCCCAAACCGATCCCCAAAAATCCCCAAACCGTCCCCAAAAATGCCCAAAGGTCGCCCCGCCCCCAGCCCCGCCCCTCCCCCACCTGCCAGCAGGGGCTCCCCGAATTTGTTGCCGTAGTCGCTGGCGCCGTCGCTGGCCCCGATGGCCACGGCCAGGGGGGGGGCGAAGGACGAGGGGTACGGGGCCAGGGCGTCCTCCCAGGGCTGCTCGAACCCTGAAATGGATCGGGGACCCCGAAAAATGGATCGGGGACCCCAAATTTGGGGGGGTTGGGGAGGTTTTAGGGGGGTTTGGGGGGATTTTTCGGGGAGTTTTTAGCAGTTTTTGGGGGGTTTGGGGCCAGGGCGTCCTCCCAGGGCTGCTCGAACCCTGAAAATGGGGAAAGGACCCCGAAAATGGGTCGGGGACCCCAAAAAATGGATCGGGGACCCCAAATTTGGGGGGGGTGGGCATTTTCTGGGTGGGATTTGGGAGTTTTTGGGGGGGGTTTGTGGTGGGATTTTGGGGTTTTTGGGCACGCCGAACCCGAATTTTGGGTTTATTTTGGGAGTTTTTGGGGTGTCTCACCCGGGATGAGCAGGTTCCCGAAGCAGTATTGGGGTTTTGGCATTTTCTGGGTGGGATTTTGGGTTGTTTTATTTTGGTTTATTTTGGGAGTTTTTGGGGTGTCTCACCCGGGATGAGCAGGCTCCCGAAGCACTACTGGGGTTTTACCATTTTCTGGGTGGGATTTTGGGGTTTCTGGGGTTTTTGGGGTGGGATTTTGGGGTTTTTGGGCCCCCCAAACCCGGATTTTGGGATATTTTGGGATATTTTGGGGTGTCTCACTGGGAATGAGCAGGTTCCCAAAGCAGTATTGGGGTTTTACCATTTTCTGGGTGGGATTTTGGGGTTTCTGGGGTTTTGGGGTGGGATTTTGGGGTTTTTGGGCCCCCCGAACCCGGATTTTGGGTGATTTTGGGAGTTTTTGGGGTGGGATTTTGGGGTTTTTGGGCCCCCCGAACCCGGATTTTGGGATATTTTGGGAGTTTTTGGGGTGTCTCACCCGGGATGAGCAGGTTCCCGAAGCAGTACCCCGCCGTGCCCGCGATGACGTGGGCGCCGCGCCCCGTGCTCTGCACGTCCCGAATGCGGCCCCCGGTGCCCGTGGTGGCACCAGAGAACGGGGCCACGGCTGGGAGGGGACACAGGGGACAGTGGGGACATTGGGGGGACATTGGGGACACGCCCTCACTGACCCCACAGTAACCCCTGACCCAGAGTGACCCCTGAGTGACACTGACCAGTGGGGAAGTTGTGTGTCACTGACCATTCCCAATGACCCCTGAGTGACCATTGAGTGACCCTAAGTGACCCCAGACTGACCAGTAGGGAAGTTGTGTGTCTGACCCCAGAGTGACCATTGAGTGACCCCTGAGTGACCACTGACCAGTGGGGAAGTTGTGTGTCTCGGCGGTGAAGGTCACGTGCCGGACGCTCGTTCTCTTCTCGAAGGGGCTCGGCCCGGCCGGGTCCTGCGGCCACAGCGCGGCCACGGGGACACCCCGGATGGCACTGGGGGAGACACCCCAAAATCACCCAAATTCACCCCAAAATCACCCCAAAATCACCCCACGGGGACACCCCGGATGGCACTGGGGGAGACACCCCAAAATCACCCAAATTCACCCCAAAAATCCATCCCAAAACCCCACGGGGACACCCCGGATGGCACTGGGGGAGACACCCCAAAATCACCCAAATTCACCCCAAAATTACCCCAAAATCACCACCAAAAGTCCCAGGTGTGTCCCAGGTGTGCCCAGGTGTATCTCACCTGTCCCAGGTGTATCTCAGGTGTGCCTCACCTGTCCCTCACCTGTCCCCGGTGTATCTCACCTGTCCCATACTGATCTCACCTGTCCCATACTGATCTCACCTGTCCCAGGTGTATCTCACCTGTCCCATACTGATCTCACCTGTCCCAAGGTGTATCTCACCTGTCCCATACTGATCTCACCTGTCCCAAGTGTATCTCACCTGTCCCATACTGATTTCACCTGTCCCAGGTGTATCTCACCTGTCCCAAGTGTATCTCACCTGTCCCAGGTGTATCTCACCTGTCCCATACTGATCTCACCTGTCCCATACTGATCTCACCTGTCCCAGGTGTATCTCACCTGTCCCATACTGATCTCACCTGTCCCAAGTGTATCCCACCTGTGCCAGGTGTGCCTCACCTGCTGTTGTCGCAGAATTTGATGACGTTGTTGCCGTGGGAGGAGCTCTGGGTGCCCATCAGCCGCTGGAACAGGGAGCCAGGTAAGGGGCGGCCATCGAGGGACAGGTGACCCTTGAAGAACCAGTGACGGCTGTGCTCGCTAAAACGGACAGGTGTGACAGGTGTGACGTTATCACAGGTGTGACAGGTGTGACAGACATCATCACAGGTGTGACATTATCACAGCCAGGTAAGGGGCGGCCATCGAGGGACAGGTGACCCTTGACATCACAGGTGTTACACTTTCACAGGTATGACACCATCAGGACAGGTGTGACGTTATCAGTAGAGATGTGACATTAACACAGGTGTGACATTATCAGAGGTGTAACATCATCAGCCCAGGTGTGACGTCGTCAGAACAAGACAGATATGACATCATCAGTACAAGAGTGACACCAGCGCAGGTGTGACATCATCACAGGTGTGATGTCAGCACAGGTGTGACATCACTAAGGGTGTAATGGGTTTAGGGATTTCAATGGGATTTCAATGGGATTTTCATGGGGATTTGTGTGGGATTTTTGAGGAATTTCTGTGGGAGTTTTAGGGATTTTGATGGGATTTTTAATGGGACTTTGATGGGATTGGTGTGGGATTTTTGGGCTTTGGGGTTTTTCTGGGATTTTGGGGTTTTTGGGGTCACCTGTTGCTCTGGGCCAGGTCGAAGAGCTCCACCGAGGTCGGGTTCCTGCCGGCTTTCTGGAAGAGCTTGGTGTAAAACTCCAGATCCCAGGGGTCAAAGGCCAGGCCTGGGGACAGGAAACACACAATTCCCAAAAAAATCCCTAAAGGGCCCCAAAATTCAGAAAAAAGGAAAAAAAAACCCAAAAAAATCTTGAAAAAAAAACTTAAAAAACCCTCAAAAACGGCTCAAAATGCAAAAAAAAAAAAAAAAAGTCCTGAAATTCCTAAAAATATTCTGGGAATATTCCCAAAATATTTCCTGAATTTCCCCCCAATGTCCCCAATCCCCACAATGTACCCAATGTCCCCCCAATGACCCCAGTATCCCCACTGTCCCCAAATGTCCCACAGTGTCCCCAGTGTCCCCAATGCCCCCAACGCCCCCAATGCCCCCAGTGTCTCCACTGTCCCCGTGTCCCCAATCCCCCACTGTCCCCAGTATCCCCAATGTCCCCAGTGTCCTCAGTGTCCCCACTGTCCCCAATCCCCCACAATGTCCCCAATCCCCCAGTGTCCCCAGTGTCCCCAATCCCCCACAATGTCCCCAATCCCCCCAGTGTCCCCAGTGTCCCCCAATCCCCCCAATGTCCCCTCAGTGTCCCCTCTCTCACCCAGCTCTGTGTCCGCCTCTCTCAGGGCGCTCTGGCCCCGCCCCAGGACGTCGATGGTGGTGACGGGGACGGGGCTCGAGGGGACCTCGAATGTCCCCAAGGGCTCGGGGTACAGCTCCTCTGTCATGGGGTCCTTGAGAGCGCGGGCCAGGCGCTGCTGCTGGGCTGGGGACAGCGGGGACGCCAGCTGGGGACACAGGGGACACGGGGACATTGGGGACAGCTCAGCAATCAGGGCGACACCCCCAGAGCAGGCCAGGAGTGGTTCCAGCCACTGGGCCCCCCAGTCGATGTTAAAATGGTCGGATCCAATGGGATGCCCCCCCATTCATCCCTTAATGGTAGAATCCAGTTGGAGCGCCCCAAGTTATGAGAGAATGGTTTAATCCATTGGGACTCCCCCCTCACTCCACAATGGTAGGACCCAATGGGAATCCCAAAATTCCATAAAATCCCCAAAAACCCCCAAATTCCTCCCAATGTCCCCCAATGTCCCCAATCCCCCCAATGTCCCCCCTATCCCCCCCTGTCCCCAATGTCCCCCCCAATGTCCCCACTGTCCCCTCTGTCCCAAACCCCCCCAATGTCCCCAATGTCTCCAATGTCCCCAATGTCCCCTCTGTCCCCAATGTCCCCAATCCCCCAGTGTCCCCAATGTCCCCAATGTCCCCACCTGCAGCAGGAGCCTCCTGGATCTCTCCACTCTCTGCACCTGCCCCAGCCCGGCCGCGTGGCACAGGGACACGGCGTTGGTGGACAGGGGCGTGCACACCCCCAGCCTGATGGCAATTAGCACAGAACTCATTAATTACCGTTAATCAGCACAAAATCGCCCCGAAAAATCCCGGCAGAAACGCGAAAAAAAATAAAAGAAATCCCCAAAATTTCACCCAAACGGTGACGCAGGGAAATGGGGGAGGGGCACAGGGACACCCCCAGCCTGGAGTTCATCAGATCAAAATTAATTAATTAGCCCTAATTAACCCAAAATTACCTCCAAAAATCCCTCAAATTGTCTTTAAAAACCCCAAAATTACCCTAAAAAATCCCCCCAAAAAACCCCAAATTCCCCTCAAAACTCCCCCCAAAATTCCCTCAAATTTTATAAAAAAAAATCCCAAAAATTCCCAAAATTCTACAAATTCCCCAAATTCCTCAAATCCCACCAATATCCCACCCCCCAAAATCCAAAATTCCCCTCAAAAATCCCCCAAAACCCCTAAAAATCCCTTAAATTCCCTCCATAAATTCCCAAAAAAATTCCCCAAAATCCCTCCCAAATTCCCATTTTTCCCACCTGGGCCCGATCTCCAGCAGCAGGTGGTGCCCCTGGGGGCTCAGGAAGCTCCGGGGGGCCACGTCCTCCCCCTGGGCCAGGGGGGACCCCAAAATCCAGCGCAGCATCTCCAGCTCCTCCTGGCTCGGGGGGGCATCCCCTGCATCCCATAATAACCCCAGGAAAAAAATCCCAGTGAAATTCTCCCCAAATCCCAGAAAAAAACAAAACAAAAAAAATCCCATAAAAATCCCACAAAACTTCTATAAAAAATCCCATTAAAATTCCATAAAAATTCCACAAAAAATCCCCCCCCAAATCCCATAAAAATCCTGTGAAATTCCACAAAAAATAACCAAAAATTCCCAATTTTTCCCAAAATCCCGGGAATTCATTCCAAACTCACCTGCCCAGCCCAGGGAGTAGCAGAGCTCGCAGGTGACCCCAAAACTCCTAACCCCCCCCAAAAAATCGCAAAAATTCCTCTAAAAATGGAAAAAAAAACCCTAAAAAAAAAAAAAAAGCAAAAAAATTCCAAAATTTCCCAAATTTGCCCAAAATCCCCAGCATTCTGCCCAAATCTCACCTGCCCAGCCCAGGTGAGTTCAGACCTCACAGGTGACCCCAAAAAAACCCTAAAAAAACCCCCAAAAAATCACAAAAAACCCTAAAAAAATGCCTAAAAAATGGCAAAAAATCGAAAAAAAATCCAAAAAAATTCCAAATTTTCCCAAAATCCCAAGAATTCACCCCAAACTCACCTGCCCAGCCCAGGTGGGCTCAGACCACAAAACTTACCTCCGAACCCCCCAAAAAAAAAAAATCCAAAAAAAAGGTAAAAAAAATCTAAAAAAAAAAACCCCAAAAATCCCAGATTTGCCCAAAATCCCGGGAATTGGCCCCAAACTCACCTGCCCAGCCCAGGTAGTAGCAGAGCTCGGAGGTGACGTCACTGACCGCGGGCTCCACCCCCCGAGCCGCCGCCAGGGGGGGCCCCAAGCCCGAGGGGACCCCGAGATCCGGGACCCCCCCCTGGATTTGGGGTCGGACGAAAAACCGGAGCAGCTGCATCTGGGGGGGGAGGGGAGTCAGGGGGGGACCCCAAATCTGGGGGGGGAACCCCGAAATTTGGGGGGGAAGAGAAAAAAACCCAAATTTTGGGGGATTTTCCCCCAAGAGATCCTGAAAATTGGGGGGAAAAGCCCCGAAATTTGGGGTCCCCCTCCTATTAGAAACCCAAAAATTGCCTCAGATTTGGGGTGTCCCTCACCCAGGAACCCCAAAATTCCCCCAAAATTTGGGGTCTCCCTCTTCCAGGACACCCAAAATTCCCCCAATTCCCCCAAATTCCCCAAATTTCCCCCAAATTTGGGGTCTCCCATCCCCATCTAAGGGGGAGAGGGGAGTCAGAGGGGAACCCCAATTTGGGGGGACCCCAAAATTTAGGGGAGGAAGGGAAAAAAACAGGAAAAAAAATCCCAAATTTTGGGGGATTTTCCCCCAAGAAATCCCGAAAATTGGGGGGAAAAGCCCCAAAATCTGGGGGGGAAAGACCCAAAATTTGGGGTCTCTTTGCTTTGGGAACCCCAAAATTTGGGGTCTCCCTCTTCCAGGGCCCCCAAAATTCCCCCAAGTCCCGCAAATTTGGGGTCTCCCATTCCCTGGAATCCCCCAAATTCCCCACGACCCCCCAAAATTCCCCAGGACCCCCAAAATTTCCCTCCAAATTCCCCCAAATTTGGGGTCTCCCTCTCCCAGGACCCTCAAAATTCCCCCAAACCCACGACCCCCCCACCCTCAGTGACCCCCAAACCCCCCAAAATCCCCCAAAAACTCCAAAATCCCCCCAAATTCCTCTAAAAATCCCAAATTTCCCCCAAAATTCCCCCAAATTTCCCCCAAATTCCCCCGCCTGCGCCCGCTCCCCCCTCGCCCCCCCGCAAAAAATTTTTGGGGTCCCCAAAATTCCCCCTCCCCCAGCCCCGGTACCTCGCGCGGGTTTGGCCGAAACTGCCCCAAAATTCGGGGCGGGGGGGGAGAAAAGGGGGGGGAGGGGCGAAGGGGAGGGGCGAAGGGGGAGGCGCCGGCCCAAGAAATGCCCAAAATTCACCCGAAATTAACCCAAAAATCACCAAAAAATTCGTCAAAAATTCTCCCAAAATTCGTCAAAAATTCTCCCAAAATTCACCCGAAATTCACCCAAAATGTCCCAAAATTGGGGTTTTTGTGACCGTGGGACCCCAAAATGTCCCCAAATCCCCCCAAATTCCGCTCAAATGTCAAAATTCCCCCAAAATCCCAAATTTGCGGTCTCTGACCCCAAGGACCCCCAACATTTCCCCAAATTTGGGTTTTTTGGGGAAATTTTGGGGGTTTTGGGGGTCAGGGTCCCCAAATTTTGGGATTTTGGAGGGGAAATTTGGAAATCTTTGGGTTTTTAGGGGAATTTGCGGCAATTCTGGGGGAATTTTGAGGAAATTTTGGGATTTTAGGAGGAATTTTGGGAGATTTTTGGGGGAATTTTGGGGATTTTTAGAGGAATTTTGGGTGAAATTTGGGGGAATTTGGGATTTTTGGGGAATTTTGGGTATCCCGGGGAGTGGGGGAGGGGCGACCCTCCCCCTCGGTCCCTCCCCTCACCTGAGGGGCGGGAAGGTCGCGAGTAACGTCACGGGGGTGACGTCATCGATGTCCCCATAATGAACGGCCTTGGGCACCCTCCCCCCTCCCAAAAATAAAAAATTCATCCAAAATCCACCCCAAATTCACCCCAAATTTACCCAAAATTCACCCCAAATTTTCCCAAAATTCACCCAAAAATTCACCCAAAATTTTCCCAAAATTCACCCAAAATTCACCCAAAATCCCCTCGGGACTCCCCTAAAATGTTTCCCCAAAATTCGAGGGGTCCTGAACCCCCAAAAATCCCCCGGGACCCGCCAAAATCCCCCCAGGACCCCCCGGCTTTTCCTGGGAACCCCAAAATCTTTTTTGGGACCCCCCAAATTCTTCCCCAAAAAATTTGGGGATCCTGAACTCCAAAATCTCCCCCCGGGACCCCAAAACCTTTCAGGGACCCCCCGAGGCTCCCGCGGGTGGATCCGAGACCCCAAAATCCCCCGGGGAACCCCAAAATCCCCCAGGGACCCCCCTAAATCCCCCCCCTAAATCCCCCCCCGGGCCACCTTGGACTGTTCTGGCGCTTCCCGCGTGCGCTCGGCCCCGCCCCTCCCGCCCCTTTTAGGAGCGGATATGCAAATGAGGCGTGACGTCAGTTTTCGGCCCCGCTCACGCGGCGTCTGACAGCGCCTCCCGCCGGAACCGCGCACGCGCGGTGGAATGGCGGGAAACGGGCACGGAATGGCCCAAAATGTTCCCAAAATGTCCCCAAATGTTCCCAAAATCTTCCTGAATGGTCCCAAAATGTACCAAAATTGCCCCAAATGTTCCCAAAATGTTTCAAAATGTCCCCAAATGTCCCCAATATCTTCCCAAAATGTCCCAAAATGTTCCCAAAAATCCAAAATATTCCCAAATGGGACCGGAAAGGTTCCAAATGGTCCCAAATGGACCCAAAATGTCCCAAAATTGTTCTCAGATTGTTCCCAAAATGTTCCCAAAATCCCAAAATGTCCCCAAATAGCCCAGAATGGCCCCAAATTGCCCCAAAATGTCCCCAAAATCTTCCCAAAATGTCCCCAAATTGCCCCAAAATGTCCCCAAAATCTTCCCAAAATGTCCCCAAACTTCTCCAAAATCTCCCAAAATGTCCCCAGAATGTTCAGAAATGGCTCCAAATAGCCCCAAAATCTCCCCAAAATCTCCCCGGGGGTTCCCAACCTGGACCCCCCAATTTTTTTCCCCCCAAATTTCAGGATTTGGGGTTGGAATTTCGCCATTCCCCCCCCCACCACCTCAGGATCACCTGGAGGATTTTTGGGAATTCTGAATTCCAGAATTTCTGGAATTTCTGGAACGGCCCCGAAATTCCAAAGTCCAGGGGGCGGAGGGGCCGAGGGGAAGGGTTTGGGTGACCCCAGGTGACCCCTCGGGGCCCAAATTTGGGGTGGAAACAAAAAAATTGGGGATTTGAGGAGCCAAAAATTAGGGTTAAAAACAGCCCCAACAAAATCCTCAAAATTTCCCAAAAATAAAACAAAAAACAATCCCCAACAAAATCCTCAAAATTTCCCAAAAATAAAACAAAAAACAAATCCCAAAAAAATCTCCTCCAAATCCTCCCCCAAAAAATGCTAAAAAAAATTAGCCAAAAATTAAAAAAATATTCCCCCATAAAACCAAACCCAAAAATTTTAAAAATCCAAAAAAAATCCCCAACCTCCCCCAAAAATTTTTAAAAATCAAAAAAAATCAGAATATTCCACATTTTAACTGTATTTCTTGATTTTTAAACCGTTTTTCTGGGTGTACAGTAACTTTTTGGGGACCCCCGATATTTTGGGGTTCCCCCGATATTTTTGGGGCTCACACGAAGCTGAGGTGCCGCTCGGGGGGGACCCCTCCGGCCGCCTTGTGCTGCTCGAACAGCGCCTCCAGCGCCTCGCGGTACCGGCGGTGCCAGAGCTGAACCTGCTCCGGGGACGGGCTCGGGATCCGCGGCAGCTCCAGCGGCGCCCCCACTGCGGCAAACACCAAAACATCCCAAAAATGGCACCCCAAAATCTCACAAATATCGCCCCAAAAATTCCATCAAAATCCTCCAAAAAACCCCGTTAAAATCCCCCCAAAAATGGAATTTTTCGGGATTTTTTCTGAATTATTAATCGTTTTTCTGATTTTTTAATTGGATTTTTTGAGGGTTTTTTCCTGGAATTGTTGGAGTTTTATCCTGGATTTTTTTTTTTTTTTCCCCACTGGGATTTTTGGGGTTTTTTTTAAAATGGATTTTTAAAGATTTTTTGGTGATTTTTTTTTTTTTTTCCCTCAAATTTTTCTTTTTTTTCCCCAAATTTTTACCATTTCCCCCAATTTTTTTTGCCATTTTCCCTCAAATATCTTAATTTTCTCCCCCCTTTTTTTCCCCCGTTTCCCCCCAATTTTCCACCAAATTTTTTCACTTTTCTGCCAAATTTTTTCCGCTTTCCCCAAATTTTTTAGGTTTTTTTTCCTCAATTTTTCCCCCATTTTTTTTTCTTTTTTTCCCTCAAATTTTTGCTTTTTCCCCCAAACTTTTTTGCTGTTTTCCCCCAACTTTTTTCACTTTCCCGCGACTTTTCCTCTGTTTCCCCCCAATTTTTTTCATTTTTCAGCCAAATTTTCACCGTTTTCCCCAAACTTTCACCGTTTTTCCCCCAGTTTTTTTTTTTCCCCTTTCCCCCCAGTTATTTTCCCATTTTTATTTCCTCACCCACGGTGCGGATGGGCCGGCGGAAGGGCAGCAGCCCGAAGCTGTACTGGAACACGCCCCGCGCGTGGAACAGCGGCAGCGCCACCCCCAAAATCCGCTGCAGCCGCACCTGGAGGCGCCGCAGCCGCGAGCCCGGCGGGTTCGGCACCTGCCGGAACAGCTCGTTCTCCCCAAAACTGAACACGGGCACGACGGGGGTGCTGGGAATAGCCAAAATTCCATTTATAAACCCCAAAAATCCGCTTTAAAAAATTCCCAAAATCAGCTTTAAAAACCCCCCAAAATCCGCTTGAAAAACCCCAAAAACTGCTTGAAAAAAAACCAAAATCCGCTTTTAAATCCCCCAAAATCCGCTTTAAAATCCCCTAAAATCCACTTTATAAACCCCCAAAATCCGCTTTAAAAATTCCCAAAATCAGCTGGAGCCGCCCCCAGCGGGTTCGGTCCCTGCCGGATTTTTTGGCATTTCCTGGGGGATTTTTTTTAATTTTGGGGGGATTATTTAGGGATTTTGGGGGGGATTTTTTTGGCATTTCTAGGGGCTTTTTGGGGGGATATTTTTTTAATTTCGAGGGAATTTTTTCGGGATTTTTTCGGGGGATTTTTTTTTGCATTTCTCGGGGATTTTTTGGGGGAATTTTGGGGGCATATTTTGGGGGATTTTTTGGGGGATTTTTGGGGGCATATTTTAGGGATTTTTGAGATTTTTTTTTTTTTTTAATTTTTGGGGATTTTTTTTTGGGAAATTTTGGGGGATTTGGGGGGAATTTTTTTTTTTAATTTTGAGGGATTTTTGGGGGATTTTTTGGGGATTTTTGGGGGATTTTTAGGGGGATTTTTAGGGGATTTTTTGGGTGATTATGGGTATTTTTGGGTAGAGATTTTTTTTTTTTTTTATTTTTGGGGAATTTTGGGGGTAATCTTTGGGGATTTTTTTAGTGAAACATTTCGGACTTTCTTGCGATTTTTTTGAATTTTGGGGCGATTTTTTGGGCGATTTTTTTGCGGATTTTTTTGCAGTTTTTTTCAGGACCCCCCAAAACATCCCAAATTCCTCGAACTGACCCGAATTTGAGCGCGATCCGGATGAAGCCGGTCCGTTTGAGCAGCTGCAGCCGCAGAGCCCCCGGCTGCGCCTCCAGGGCCTCGGGGGGTCCCCCCAGGGCGATCACGGCCACCCGCCCCCCCCCGGGCGTGGCCAGCAGGTGCTCCAGGCTCGAGGGCTCCGAGGAAACCAACCCTGCAACGGGGAAAAACAGGGGGAAAAACTGCGGGATCATTGGGGAAACATATGGGGATTTATGGGGGAAAATACGGGGAATTATTGGGGAAAATATGGGGATTTATTGGGGAAAATATGGGGATTTATGGGTGAAAAAATTCAAATTACGGGGAAAGTATGGGGGATTTATGGGGAACAAAATAAGGGATTTATGGGGAAAATAAGGGGAATTATGGGGGAAAATATCTGGGATTGGGGGGAAAAATATGGGATTTATTGGGGGAAATATCTAGGATTATGGGGGAAAAAATCTTTTTTTGAGAATTTTTTTCTCTTTTTTCTCTTTTTATTGTTGTTTTGTGTTGTTTTTTTTGTTTTTGGCTTTTTTTGCGATGTTTGGTGGGGGTTTTTTGTGGTGTGTGAGGGGGTTGGGTTTTTTTTGAACGGATTTTTTGGTTTTTTTTCTTTCATTTTTTGTTTTTTTTGTTTTGTTTAGGGTTTTTTTTGTTTGTTTTTTTTCTTTCTTTGGTTTGGGATTTTTTTTTGTTTGTTTGTTTTATTTTATTTTGTTTTCTTTTGTTTTCTTTGTTTCTTTCTTTTTTGGTTTTTTGTTTGTTTGTTTGTTTTTTCTTCTTTTTTTTTTTGTGTTTTTTTTTTTTTTTTTTTTTTTGTGTTCGGGGGTTTTTTTTTTTTTTTTGGGGTTTTTTTTTTTTTTTTTTTTTTGTTTTTTCTGTTTCTTCGTTTTTAAATCTACAACCTCTCCCCCAAATTTTAATTTTCCCCTTCCCGCTCACCGCCGGCCATGGCGTAGTCTCGGAAGAGCGGCAGGCGGAACCAGCAGGGCAGGGTGAGCAGGTGCGGCCGCAGCCCCGGGAACAGCGCGCTGAACCCGGTGGCGTCGGTGCAGAAATTCCCGAACGCGCCCGCGGCCAGCACCCCGTGCGGGTGGAACCCGAAAATGTAATTGCGGCCCGGCTCCAGCGGCGTGGTGCGGATCAGCTACAAAAAAAGAAAAAAAAAAACCAACCAAACAAAAAAAATATCAACCCAACCAAACAAAAAAAAAAAAAGTAATTTTTTTGGATTTCTTTCGAATTTTTTTCCTTTTTTTTTTCGAATTTTTTCGATATTTTTTCGATTTTTTGGGAGGATTTTTAACCAAATTTTTGGATTTTTTTTTTTTTTTGTTTCCAAATTTCTTACGATTTTTTTCGCTTTTTTAACGCAGTTTTTTGGAATTTTTTCCGATTTTTTTTTACGATTTTCAATGAAATTTTTTTCGATTTTTTTTTCGAAATTTTTTTTTAATTTTTAACGAATTTTATTCGAATTTTTTACGATTATTTTTCAAATTTCTTACGATTTTTTTTCGATTTTTTTCTACGAATTTTTTCGAGTTTTTTGGCATTTTTTTCCGATTTTTTAATGAATTTATTCCGATTTTTTCCCGAATTCCCTCCCCAAACCCCGCCCATTTTCCCCGGCTCACCGAGATAGGGAAGTAGTCCCGGAAGTGACGCCAGACGGGCGCGGCGCGCAGCCACGCGCAAGGGCGCCCCCCGCGGCGCGGCGTGTCCCGGTCCGCCAGCGCCCAGAGCGCGTAAAGCAGCGCGGGCGGCCAGAGCGCGGAGCGCAGCGCCAGCACGAACAGCACCGCGCACAGCTGGCCTGCGGCACCGAACGGGTTGGAATCATTCGCGGGAATTTAAAAAGTATTTTTTTGGGTTTTTTTTCGGGATTTTTTGGGGGGAATTTTTGATGATTTTTTTTTGAATTTTTGGGGATTTTTTGAGGATTTTTTGGGGATTATTTGATGATTTTTGGAGGATTTTTTTGGGGATTTTTTGGGGTATTTTTTTAGGAGTTTTTATGGAATTATTTAGGAATTTTTGGGGATTTTGGGGGGGGGGAATTTTGGTGACTTTTTGGGGGGGATTTTTGGGGTTTTTTTAGAATTTTTGGGGGATTTTTTGGGGATTATTTGAGGATTTTTGTAAGGAATTATTGGGGAGATTTTTGGGGAATTTTTGGTGATTTTTTTAGATTTTTTTTAAACTTTTTGGGATCTTTTTGGAATTTTTTTGAGAATTGTTGGGGAAAATCCTCAGACCCCCCAAAATCCCAAAAACCTCCCAAAATCCCTCCAAAACCTCCCAAAATCCTCCCCAAAAATCCCCTAAAACTTCCCCAAATCCCCCAAAATCCCCTAAAACCCCCCAAAAACCTCTCCGAACCCCCAAAATCTCCTCCACCCCCCAAATTCCCCAAATCCAGATCCCAAACCACCCCCCAAATTATCAGACCTCCCCCCAAAATCCCAAAAACCTCCCCAAATCCCCCAATTTTTTTTTTTTTCCCATGGGACGAGAACCCTCACCTCTGCCCTAAAAACCTTCGGAATAAAAAAACGGGGCCAAAGAGGGGTGGGGCGGATCTGAGGGATTTTTGGGGACCCCCAGGGGCAGATTTTGGGGACCCCTCCCCAGATTATTCATTTTTGGGGGGCGCTGGACTCACCGAGGAGGAGGAAGGTGAAAACCCACTGGAGCACGGCGAGCGTCTGCAGGCGGCGGGCGAGGGGGACCCGCAGGGGGGCGAACTCCAGCAGCGGCATTTTGGGGGGATTCGGGGGGATTTGGGGGGATTCAAGGAGGGTCCTGAGTAGGTTTGTGGGGATTCAGGGGGATTTTAAGGGATATTTGGGCGGATTTTGGGGGTCCTGAAAGGTTTTTGGGACGATTTAGGAGGTTTAAGGGGGGTTTTGGGGGATTTTAGGAGAGATCAGGGGGGATTTTGGGGGGTCCTGAGGGAGTTTTGGGGGATTTTAGGGGAGATTTGGGAGGGATTTTGGGGACTTTAGGGAAAGTTTGGGGGTATTTTGGGGAGGTTAGGGGGGTCCTGATGGGGTTTGGGGGGGGCCAATGGAGTTTGGATTTGGGGGGGGTCTGAAGATTTGGGGGCCTTTGGGGTCAGAGTTTGGGCGATTTGGAGGGTTGAGAGGATTTTAGGGGGACTTTGGGGGTTCGGGGTGGTTTTTAGGGGGATTTTGGGGCGGTCTGAGGATTTGGGAGGTTGGAGGGGATTTGGGGAGGTTTTTGGGGGTTTCAGGGGGATTTAGGGGGGCTTTAGGGGATTTTTGGGGTGCGGGGAAAATCTGAAACTTGGGGGGGGTTGCGAGGGTTTTGGGGGGATTTAGGGGAACTTCGGGGGGGATTTGGGGAAGGTTAGGGGGATTTTGGGGGGTCCTGAGGAGGTTGGAGAGGATTTGGGGGAGTTTCGGGGGTCCTGGGGAGATCTGGGCGGTTTTAGGGAGTTACTGCAGCAGTAGAAAATCTCAGGCTCTGGAGGAGTAAATATTTTTATTTAAATAATAAGGTCAGGGGATCTGGTGGTTTTTTTTGTTTTTTTCTTGAAGGGAGCCTGAAAATTTCTATTGCCTTTTTTATTTTACAGCTAGAAAGGAAAACCAAGTTAGAAACAGAGTTAGAGAGAAAAAAAAAACCAGAAACAGAAAAAGAGAGAGTGAGAGACAAACAGAAACCGAGATAAAGTCAGAGAGACATAAAGAGAAATTAAAAAAAAAAACAAACAAAAAAAAACAGTTAAAGCTAGAGCGAATATGAAACAGAGTGAAAGAGCAAAACAGACTTAGAGAAATAATAAAATAGAGTCAGAGACACAAAGAACAAGAAACAGATTTTCAGGGAAACAGTGGTACAGGGAAATAAAACAGTCATAGAGTTAGAGAACCAGATAGAGAGACACAGTTAGAAACAGTGAGAAACAGAAACACAGAGACAGAGTTAGAGAGACAGACAGAAATAGAGTTAGAAACAGAAAAGAACAGCCAGAAATAGGCTGGAAGGTAAACTGAGAACAAAAGCAAGAAATAAATACAGTGAAAAAAATGACTAAATCACACCAAAGAAGGACAGGAGACAAGGGGAGGGAGCGGGGGATCTTGATTAGGGGTGATTTACCTTTATTGAATGATTTTCTTTTTACTTACACTTCAGCATAACAAGGTGTACAAAGGCAATTACAGATAGAGTTTTTATTAATTGAAAATACCAAAGCAAATCCCAGTTAAGTCAAAACCTCTTTTACCTTTTATTCTAAGAGCATTGGCAGAAATAAACCCCCCAGAATAAAAGCTTTCTCAGTAACAGTAGATTGTTGTCCAGAATTACAGCTACTGCAACCCACCTTTCCTTCTTTTCCCGGTTTGACAGCCCCATTAAAACCACAGGCCCAGACCCAGGCCCTGGCTACAGGCGGGTCACGCTGCCCACGCTGCCGTTAAGCGGCTTCGTACCCTCCTCAGAATGCAGGGGCAAGGCTGGACACTCTCTCCACACAAGCATTTTATGGGACCTGCCTTTGGCTGCACAGAGCTGCTCTTTCCCTGCTGGGAAGTCTAACCTACGCTGCTCTATTTCTAAAGGGAGGCTACAGCACAGACGCACTCGCTCACTCACACCAACTAATGGGAAGAGGGGAGAGGGAGGGAGGCAGGGAGGGAGGGGAAGACAGTCCCAGAAGGGGAAGCAAGTTCTGTGCAGCCAAAGGGCTCAAGGGAGCCATCCCTACCGCTCAATGGGAGACAAAAGCATCGCAGCCGCACCGCACTGCACTGAGGGGAGGGCACAGGGGCATGGAAGCGCTGAGGCGCTTCAGGGCTGGTACGGGGACAAACAAATGCTGTGCCGCGCCCCGAATACGGGGGGGTCACTCTGCCCAGGGGCCAGCAGCAGGCAGAAAGCTGAAGGTGCCCTGGCCATGGCACCAAGGCCCTTTTGCCCAGAGGGCCTCTCCTGCTCCTTCTTCACCTCCAGGCTCGCTCTTGCCTCGCCGTTCAACTCCTGACTCGAAGGCGTCGCTCATCCAGCTGGCTCTTGGCCCGTCGTCCCTCGGCTCCTGCCAAATGACAACGACGCACTCAGGCCTCAGAAGCCCCCGCACCCAAAGGGAACCGCCACCCACCAGCCCCACAACAAGACCCTCCTGCCACCACCCACAGAAGCCCCCCCAGCTGCCCAAAACCCTCCAACTTCAGCTCAACTCACGTCCTCGACGTCCGCTAGTCCCACGCCGCGCCGGGAGCCGGGCCCTCTGGGCAAAAGAAGCTGGGCACGCGAAGCAGCGCACAAGAGGCCGCAGCCCTGCTTACAGGGGGCTCCAGGCGCTGCCTGCACTGTAAAGTGCCCGGGAATGCAGAGCACCGGCCCTGACAGACAGGGCGGCCCTGGGCCCCAAGGCCTACGGAGGCTCCTTGTCTCCAATTTGGGCCCGCTCCCCACTAACGGGGAGGGCGCCCAACGCAGGCTGCCAGCTCAAGGGAGCACAAAGGCTCCCAGACCTACAGCCTGCTTACAGGCTGGTCTACACCCAGGGGGCCACGGAGCTCGCCTTTCCCCCAGGGCAACAGGAACCGCACTCTACAGTTAGGGAGCCCAACTCAGGGCCTAAAGGCCAAGGGCCCGAGCGGCCCGAGGGGCCGGGAACCCAGCCCCGAAGACAGGGAGGGCACACGCCCGGCCCCACCACTCCTGGCCCCACGCCTCTGAAAGGCCGGGGCCAGGGATACCCGCCTGATTACAGGGGGTCCCTCCAACCGCCCGCCGAGACCAGGGGGCGCACACAACCCCACCTACGGGGTGCCCCCTGCAGCCCGGCACCCCCCAACAAGCACCACGGAGCACGGGCTCCGGCCTGCGCCCCGCTTTGGGGCCGGCCGCAGCCCGGCCGCAGCGCGGCAGGGCAACAGAGCCGTGTGCAGGAGCCCCTCCAGCCTCCGCAACGAGGCCCACAGGGAGGTGGCACCAGCACTTCTTCAAACTGCACCCTGGCAAAGGCCCGGGAGCAGTGGTTCCTGTCACCTGGCTAAAGCAGCGTCCCCAGCCCTGCTTACAGGGACTTGGGGCTGCTGGGGACAAAGGGACAAGCAAGTTCCTGGCAGGTGCCCCGAGTAAGGGGCCTGCATGGTGCCAGGTCACCAGCACAAAGGGCACCAAAGGCCCAGACCCAGGCCCTGGCTACAGGCGGGTCACGCTGCCCACGCTGCCGTTAAGCGGCTTCGTACCCTCCTCAGAACGCAGGGGCAAGGCTGGACACTCTCTCCACACAAGCATTTTATGGGACCTGCCTTTGGCTGCACAGAGCTGCTCTTTCCCTGCTGGGAAGTCTAACCTACGCTGCTCTATTTCTAAAGGGAGGCTACAGCACACACGCACTCGCTCAGTCACACCAACTAATGGAAAGAGAGGAGAGGAAGGGAGGCAGGGAGGGAGGGGAAGACAGTCCCAGAAGGGGAAGCAAGTTCTGTGCAGCCAAAGGGCTCAAGGGAGCCATCCCTACCGCTCAATGGGAGACAAAAGCATCGCAGCCGCACCGCACTGCACTGAGGGGAGGGCACAGGGGCATGGAAGCGCTGAGGCGCTTCAGGGCTGGTACGGGGACAAAGAAAGGCTGTGCCACGCCCCGAATACGGGGGGGTCACTCTGCCCAGGGGCCAGCAGCAGGCAGAAAGCTGCCACGGCTGGGGAAAAGCCCTGCCCTGATTACAGGGCGGCTGGGCTGGGGGCTCGGCGAGCTCCGTTTCCCCCCTCAGGTGCGGAGACAGGGGCTCTCACCCTCTGTACAGGGTGCCCCCGTCTCCAGGCAGCCAAAGGAGCACAATGGCAAAAGGCCAACCAGAGCAAAGACCCAGCCCTACGCACAGGGAGGGTCGCCCAGCACAAACCAAGTCAGCCGCGGCACCCTGAAGGTGCCCTGGCCATGGCACCAAGGCCCTTTTGCCCAGAGGGCCTCTCCTGCTCCTTCTTCACCTCCAGGCTCGCTCTTGCCTCGCCGTTCAACTCTTGACTCGAAGGCGCCGCTCATCCATCTGGCTCTTGGCCCGTCGTCCCTCGGCTCCTGCGAATTGACGACGACACACTCAGGCCTCAGAAGCTCCAGCACCCAAAGGGAACCTCCACCCACCAGCCCCACATCGAGACCCTCACGCCACCACCCACAGGAACCACCCACAGAACCCCCCCCAGCTGCACAAAACCCTCCAGCTTCAGATCGACTCACGTCCTCGACGTCCACCAAGTCCCACGCCGCGCCGGGAGCCGGGCCCTCTGGGCAAAAGAAGCTGGGCACGCAAAGCAGCGCACAAGAGGCCGCAGCCCTGCTTACAGGGGGGGCTCCAGGCGCTGCCTGCACTACAAAGTGCCCGGGACTCCAGAGCACCGGCCCCGAGGGACAGGGCGGCCCTGGGCCCCAAGGCCTACGGAGGCTCCTTGTCTCCAATTCGGGCCCGCTCCCCACTAACGGGGAGGGCGCCCAACGCAGGCTGCCAGCTCAAGGGAGCACAAAGGCTCCCAGACCTACAGCCTGCTTACAGGCTGGTCTACACCCAGGGGGCCACGGAGCTCGCCTTTCCCCCAGGGCAACAGGAACCGCACTCTACAGTTAGGGAGCCCAACTCAGGGCCTAAAGGCCAAGGGCCCGAGCGGCCCGAGGGGCCGGGAACCCAGCCCCGAAGACAGGGAGGGCACACGCCCGGCCCCACCACTCCTGGCCCCACGCCTCTGAAAGGCCGGGGCCAGGGATACCCGCCTGATTACAGGGGGTCCCTCCAACCGCCCGCCGAGACCAGGGGGCGCACACAACCCCACCTACGGGGTGCCCCCTGCAGCCCGGCACCCCCCAACAAGCACCACGGAGCACGGGCTCCGGCCTGCGCCCCGCTTTGGGGCCGGCCGCAGCCCGGCCGCGGCGCGGCACGGCAACAGAGCCGTGTGCAGGAGCCCCTCCAGCCTCCGCAACGAGGCCCACAGGGAGGTGGCACCAGCACTTCTTCAAACTGCACCCTGGCAAAGGCCCGGGAGCAGTGGTTCCTGTCACCTGGCTAAAGCAGCGTCCCCAGCCCTGCTTACAGGGACTTGGGGCTGCTGCTGGGGACAAAGGGACAAGCAAGTTCCTGGCAGGTGCCCCGAGTAAGGGGCCTGCATGGTGCCAGGTCACCAGCACAAAGGGCACCAAAGGCCCAGACCCAGGCCCTGGCTACAGGCGGGTCACGCTGCCCACGCTGCCGTTAAGCGGCTTCGTACCCTCCTCAGAATGCAGGGGCAAGGCTGGACACTCTCTCCACACAAGCATTTTATGGGACCTGCCTTTGGCTGCACAGAGCTGCTCTTTCCCTGCTGGGAAGTCTAACCTACGCTGCTCTATTTCTAAAGGGAGGCTACAGCACACACGCACTCGCTCAGTCACACCAACTAATGGAAAGAGAGGAGAGGAAGGGAGGCAGGGAGGGAGGGGAAGACAGTCCCAGAAGGGGAAGCAAGTTCTGTGCAGCCAAAGGGCTCAAGGGAGCCATCCCTACCGCTCAATGGGAGACAAAAGCATCGCAGCCGCACCGCACTGCACTGAGGGGAGGGCACAGGGGCATCGAAGCGCTGAGGCGCTTCAGGGCTGGTACGGGGACAAAGAAAGGCTGTGCCACGCCCCGAATACGGGGGGGTCACTCTGCCCAGGGGCCAGCAGCAGGCAGAAAGCTGCCACGGCTGGGGAAAAGCCCTGCCCTGATTACAGGGCGGCTGGGCTGGGGGCTCGGCGAGCTCCGTTTCCCCCCTCAGGTGCGGAGACAGGGGCTCTCACCCTCTGTACAGGGTGCCCCCGTCTCCAGGCAGCCAAAGGAGCACAATGGCAAAAGGCCAACCAGAGCAAAGACCCAGCCCTACGCACAGGGAGGGTCGCCCAGCACAAACCAAGTCAGCCGCGGCACCCTGAAGGTGCCCTGGCCATGGCACCAAGGCCCTTTTGCCCAGAGGGCCTCTCCTGCTCCTTCTTCACCTCCAGGCTCGCTCTTGCCTCGCCGTTCAACTCTTGACTTGAAGGCGCCGCTCATCCAGCTGGCTCTTGTCCCGTCGTCCCTCGGCTCCTGCCAATTGACAACGACACACTCAGGCCTCAGAAGCTCCAGCACCCAAAGGGAACCTCCACCCACCAGCCCCACATCGAGACCCTCACGCCACCACCCACAGGAACCACCCACAGAACCCCCCCCAGCTGCACAAAACCCTCCAGCTTCAGCTCAACTCACGTCCTCGACGTCCGCTAGTCCCACGCCGCGCCGGGAGCCGGGCCCTCTGGGCAAAAGAAGCTGGGCACGCAAAGCAGCGCACAAGAGGCTGCAGCCCTGCTTACAGGGGGCTCCAGGCGCTGCCTGCACTACAAAGTGCCCGGGACTGCAGAGCACCGGCCCCGAGGGACAGGGCGGCCCTGGGCCCCAAGGCCTACGGAGGCTCCTTCTCTCCAATTCAGGCCCGCTCCCCACTAACGGGGAGGGCGCCCAACGCAGGCTGCCAGCTCAAGGGAGCACAAAGGCTCCCAGACCTACAGCCTGCCTACAGGCTGGTCTACACCCAGGGGGCCACGGAGCTCGCCTTTCCCCCAGGGCAACAGGAACCGCACTCTACAGTTAGGGAGTCCAACTCAGGGCCGAAAGGCCAAGGGCCCGAGCGGCCCGAGGGGCCGGGAGCCCAGCCCCGAAGACAGGGAGGGCACACGCCCGGCCCCACCACTCCTGGCCCCACGCCTCTGAAAGGCAGGGGCCAGGGATACCCGCCTGATTACAGGGGGTCCCTCCAACCGCCCGCCGAGACCAGGGGGCGCACACAACCCCACCTACGGGGTGCCCCCTGCAGCCCGGCACCCCCCAACAAGCACCACGGAGCACTGGCTCCGGCCTGCGCCACGCTTTGGGGCCGGCCGCAGCCCGGCCGCGGCGCGGCACGGCAACAGAGCCGTGCGCAGGAGCCCCTCCAGCCTCTGCAAGGAGGCCCACAGGGAGGTGGCACCAGCACTTCTTCAAACTGCACCCAGGCAAAGGCCCGGGAGCAGTGGTTCCTGTCACCTGGCTAAAGCAGCGTCCCCAGCCCTGCTTACAGGGACTCGGGGCTGCTGCTGGGGACAAAGGGACAAGCAAGTTGCTGGCAGGTGCCCCGAGTAAGGGGCCTGCATGGTGCCAGGTCACCAGCACAAAGGGCACCAAAGGCCCAGACCCAGGCCCTGGCTACAGGCGGGTCATGCTGCCCACGCTGCCGTTAAGCGGCTTCGTACCCTCCTCAGAATGCAGGGGCAAGGCTGGACACTCTCTCCACACAAGCATTTTATGGGACCTGCCTTTGGCTGCACAGAGCTCCTCTTTCCCTGCTGGGAAGTCTAACCTACGCTGCTCTATTTCTAAAGGGAGGCTACAGCACACACGCACTTGCTCACTCACACCAACTAATGGGAAGAGGGGAGAGGAAGGGAGGCAGGGAGGGAGGGGAAGACAGTCCCAGAAGGGGAAGCAAGTTCTGTGCAGCCAAAGGGCTCAAGGGAGCCATCCCTACCGCTCAATGGGAGACAAAAGCATCGCACCTACACCGCACTGCACTGAGGGGAGGGCACAGGGGCATCGAAGCGCTGAGGCGCTTCAGGGCTGGTATGGGGACAAAGAAAAGCCGTGCCGCGCCCCGAATACGGGGGGGTCACTCTGCCCAGGGGCCAGCAGCAGGCAGAAAGCTGCCACGGCTGGGGAAAAGCCCTGCCCTGATTACAGGGCGGCTGGGCTGGGGGCTCGGCGAGCTCCGTTTCCCCCCTCAGGTGCGGAGACAGGGGCTCTCACCCTCTGTACAGGGTGCCCCCGTCTCCAGGCAGCCAAAGGAGCACAATGGCAAAAGGCCAACCAGAGCAAAGACCCAGCCCTACGCACAGGGAGGGTCGCCCAGCACAAACCAAGTCAGCCGCGGCACCCTGAAGGTGCCCTGGCCATGGCACCAAGGCCCTTTTGCCCAGAGGGCCTCTCCTGCTCCTTCTTCACCTCCAGGCTCGCTCTTGCCTCGTCGTTCAACTCTTGACTCGAAGGCGTCTCTCATCCAGCTGGCTCTTGTCCCGTCGTCCCACGGCTCCTGCCAATTGACAACGACACACTCAGGCCTCAGAAGCTCCAGCACCCAAAGGGAACCTCCACCCACCAGCCCCACATCGAGACCCTCACACCACCACCCACAGGAACCACCCACAGAGCCCCCTCAGCTGCACAAAACCCTCCAACTTCAGCTTGACTCACCTCCTCGACGTCCACAAAGTCCCACGCCGTGCTGGGAGCCGGGCCCTCTGGGCAAAAGAAGCTGGGCACGCAAAGCAGTTCATTCGAGGCCGCAGCCCTGCTCACAGGGTCCTTGAGGCGCTGCGTGCACTGTAAAATGCCCAGGACTCCAGAGCACCGGCCCAGACGGACAGGGCAGCCCTGGGCCCCAAAGGCTATGGAGGCTCCTTGTCTCCAATTTGGGCCCACTCCCCACTAACGGGGAGGGCGCCCAACGCAGGCTGCCAGCTCAAGGGAGCACAAAGGCTCCCAGATACTGATGGCCGCTATCCCAGCTTTTATGTGATTTCACCTCCAGCCCTCTAGTCCTTCATCCCACCTCCAGAGCCAGTAAGCCAGCTCACCAGTAGTTTCAGCTTTGGACTCACAGTCCCTTTTTAGAGGTAGTTTCCCTTCTATTCCCACTGACAATCCCAGCCCCTCTTTCCATATCACCCCCACACACACGGCCACCCAGCTGCCACCCCAGTCAGTACTTACACAGCTCCACAATACACCAGCATGGTTGGGATTTCGTGCATAAGGAATCCTCACGTCGCATCCTCAGCGCTGTCACGTCCCATGCTCAGGAACAAGAACCAGCCCCAGCATCAGCAGCCCAGGCCTCCAGGGGCCTCAGTACACCAATCCCACTCCCAATGTCAGCTCCTGCAGCTATTGCCCCTCCTGAGGCTTCTATCCCAGCACCAGTGTATGGCCCAGTCCCCTTTTCCCCAGCCCCAGTGATTTCAGCTCTTGTTTAACCCACAAGCTTTATTGCACTGCCAGCTCTCCTCTTCCAGCTCCAGCTGCACCTTTCTCCATCTCTGACGCTGGAATCTTCTGCAGCTTCGAGGTGCAGCATCTCCCTGTTGCCTCCAGCTCTGCAGCCATTCAGCTCCACCCTGCAGCCTTCGGAGCCCACCCATGGTCGCTATCCCAGCCTCAAAGTGATTTCACCTCCAGAGCCATGAGACCCAGTGCCACCTGTCCCGTCCCATGCTCAGGCACAAGACCCAGCCCCGAGTGACCTCAGCACACCAATCCCACAGTCCCAATGTCAGCTCCTGCAGCAACTGCCCCTCTTGAGGCTTCTACCCCAGCCCCAGTGAGTGCAGAGTCCCCTTTTCCCCAGCCCCAGTGATTTCAGCTCTTGTTTAACCCACAAGCTTTATTGCACTGCCAGCTCTCCTCTTCCAGCTCCAGCCACGCCTTTCTCCATCTCTGCCGGTGGTGGAATCTTCTGCAGCTTCGAGGGCCTGTTTCTACCCCCCATCTACCCTTCCTTACTCCACTATGAGCTCTGCACTCCCTATCCCACCCATTAGTGATTTCAGTTGCAGCCACACACTTTACATCCCGGCTCCATGTTCCCCATCCCATCCACAACGTGGTTTCTCCTCAAACCCTACCATATCTCTGTCTCGTCCAGCTCTGCTTCCTCAGCTCCATTTCCTCAGCTCCTCACTGCCGGTAGCTAATAGCTGCTTCTGCTTCTCACTGCAGCCCGGGGCTGTTGGTAAGGCCACAAGTCAGTTATTGGCATCAGTATCTGTAGGAGCTGTCCCATCTCTCCTAACAGGATCCCGCACCCGGGGCAGGGCGGAGCCGGCAGCCTGCCCGGAGGTGGTTCCGGGGGGCAAAGGCGGCTGTGCCGTCCCAGCGCGGTCCGGGGCGCGGCGGTGACACGGCAGGGAGGGAGCCGGCGGCGGACAGGCGGCGGGGAGGGCGTGCGGGATCCGCGGTTCCGCTTCTGCGGGGGCTTGGCTGTCCCGGCTGGCTGCTGGCCGAGATCAGCGCTCTGGCCAAAATACTGAAGGGGCCACCCCCGCCTGCTGCGGGCCCGCTGCTCCCCCTCCTTCTCCTCCCCGGTCCTCGATGGAGCCGAAGCTGATCTGAGCCCCGGGGCTGCGGGACCTGCTGGGGAGGGGGGCATCGAGTGGACGTGTAGTTTTTCAACACTACAATGTGTGATCATTGATAAAAGATTCGTGTTAATCATAAAAGTATTGGGGTTTGTATAACCAGAATACTTAGGTCTGAAATGAAGCATGACACTAAAGAAAGATATGATTAAATAATTTTATTTTAAATCCTCCTGTTATGAATGGTATGTTTTCTAAAAAAGTTGTATCTACTGACAGCTTGCAAAACAAGGCTTTCGCACAGCCCAACAGATTCTGCAGAATCAGATTTCCTGCCTTTGTGTGATCAATCGCAACTATCTGCTAAAGATCAGGCTTCCCACTTCTTTGGTTTTCTATCTACCAAGACCAGGTGGTTACATCACCAATTGTCCCAAGAGCTGTCCCACAGAAGTTTGGAAGTTTCTTTGACCACCACTGCTTACCTTGCAGAATTATTACAACAAAACAATAACAATTATTTATTACTAATAGGAAAACCATACTATCAAAAGGGAACTGCAAACTTCAGTGGAAGTGTGGAGTGGGCGATTTTCCCCAGTGCACTGCTTGCTCTATCTATATAAAATAAACCAATCTAAATTTTGCTAAATATCGAGACTTTGTTTCTCATTTATAACAAATGGCATAACCAACAACTTCAATTAATCTCGCGTTCTTCATGCAAGCCGCACAGTGCAGGCAGTGAGTCTCTGGCAGGTGAGCTGCACAGTGAGTCTCTGGCAGGTGAGCTGCAGGCAGTGAGTCTCTGGCAGGTGAGCTGCAGCAGCTGGGACTGCCCGAAGGTCAGGGAAGCCCTGGGGGTGGCACAGTGAGCCAGAGCTGGTGGGGTGCAGCTGACAGTCCCCAGCCCTTGCCTCTGTCACACCCAGCTGCAGGGCAGGCTGGCTGCCGGGCTGGCCTCCACCACCTCCCTGCTGTGCCCTCAGTCCCTGGGGGCTCCTCAGGTGCTTTGGGGGAGTTTGGCAGCTGCAGGGCTGGTGGGAGCTGAGGGGTTCTTCTCTTGTCTCCCCTCACTGGCAGAGCATGCCAGTGGGTTGTGCCATTTTACGTGTGACTGACACAAAACTGCAGGAGGCTGAGGACTTGTTACAGGTGTAGGACAGGTTCAAAAGAGACTTGGAAAAACCTCTGTCTTCCTCAGTCCAGAGAGACAGCAAAACTCACATCTGCTCACAGTAATCCTCTAGAGAGTGGAGCAATGTTTGTGTGCAAAGATGACTGGGGGTAAAATCAGAGGAAATGGAGAAGTTCTATTTATATCCTGATGTTATAATGGGGCAGAAATTTTAGGGTAAGATACAGGTGCCGTTCCCAGGGTGGACCTTGGTTGGCATGCTCCACGATGATTCTCCATACAACCATAAGCACCTGCTCAGGGGGGTGGAGCGGAGCAGAGACACCACGACCAGGCTCTGCTGAAATCCTTGCAGGGGCAGCACCTTGATGGTACTTTGGAGCTGATTAACTGCAGAGCAGATGTGAGAGGGATGTCTTGCTGCCAAGCCAGCACCTGTGGCAAAATCGCTTTCCTCGGATGAACGTGGTGGTCATTATAGCCTAATTGTAATATTAATGCACACCTCCCTCCAAAAGTTACTTGCCTCCAAGGTAGGACCACCTGTCACTGGGCACCAGCACTATACTCGTTTTACTCCATCTTTAAAAGTGAAATGAGGGAATTTTACACCAATCAGTACCAAATATAAACATGACTAGAGTCACTCAAGCTTCACCTGAATGTAAAGAAATAGTACAAAATAAACCAAGAATGGAGAAAAAGTTAGGGAAGGCTCCATCATAACTGCTGGGATCAGTCAATGGTCTGAACCTGTCTTCTCTCCCAGAGGAGCACCTGTTGGGTTAGAAATGCACTCTGCCTGCTGAATATT